>JARBWK010000007.1:75449423-75499628 GCA_030556195.1 Anolis apletophallus | reverse complement strand
GGGTGCGGCCTGATGTGACGCAGCCGCCTCCTCCCCCTGTGATGCGGGAGGGCGGGGAGGAGGTCGAAGTGCAGGACATTTTAGATGCTCGCATCCGGTACCGGAAGTTGGAGTATTTCATTGACTGGAAAGGTTTTGGCCCGGAAGAGCGTGCTTGGGTCAAGGCTCGAGATGTCCACGCGCCGGAGTTGGTGGCCCGTTTTCACCGCAAGTATCCTGACAAGCCCAAGCCGGGGGCGGCCCAGGGGGCCCTGAGGGGGGATAGTGTAGCACCCATGGGCCATTCGTGCCAATGGGAGGGGTGAGGCGCCGGGGTCCCGATGCCACTGGGACCCGCACAGGCGGAAGGGGACTCGGAGGACGAGTTGGAAGGCCCAGAGCAAGATTGGTCAGCAGTGCCTTTGCCCAGTTCACCTGCAAAGAGTTTAGCCTGGGATTTCGAGTGGGAGCATTCTCCCGGGGAAGGAGCGGACCAGGTGGAGATGGAAGGCAGCGAAGCAGATAGCGGAGATAGTTATGAATTCCCAAACGGCCGAGGTTCCCAGGACCTGGCCGAGCAGCAGATGGAGGCCAGCGGCTGGGAAAGTTCGGGAGGCTGCTTCTCAAGGAGATAGCGATACTGAACTGGAAGAGCGGGCCGTTCCATAACAGACTTAGGGACATAGAGCAGGGCAGGAGGAGCTGGCATCTGTCCCTAGACCGTCACCGTTCGGAAAGTAGAGACTGAGACGCCGGGCCCTAGATCGTCGAGGGCCCGGCCGAAGAAGATTAAGAACGGCCCGTGGGAACTGATCCTCAGTTCTCCGGCCACGTCTGATCTGAAGGGCGTGAAAGCGGAGTGAACCCACGGAGCTTAGTTTGGCTCGCCTTGGACCAAGACCTTGCCTTGACATTGATTCGCATTGCTGCGGATACCTTGCTTTGTTCGGAGGCAATCCGAGAACTTGCCTAGTTTTTGCCACGTTTGCTTTTGGAACTATCCTTTGGAACTTTGCTTTCGTAATTGGACTACAGCTTTGCTGTTTGCTTGATTCTTTGATCTCTTCAAGAGAATTGTCTTTTGGACCTTTTTATATTCAATAAAATTAGTTAGCCTTTGCTACGTCTCCGTGTGTGTGTTAAAGGGGCAGTACTAAGTCGGTGATTGTGACAACAGGGGAAACTGTGCCCCATTGTTGAATTGTTGTAACAGCAATTGTTGAAACCAACCAAGCTCTGATCCCTGTTGTAAAATAAATTGTTAAACACCTTTATCACAACACCTCTGCAGGTCGTTCTTTTTAAAACGCAAGTCGTAGCAGAATAAACCGTCCCATCGGTGGCCAAATCTTACAAAATGGTGGCAGCAGTTTAAAAAGAAAAGATCCTCACAAAGTGGACGCACGCTGTAAGCTGCGTCGTCACAAAGTGGTGACAGCGGTGGGATCATAAGGGATAGCCTGCCCTGCCACAGTTCTCGAAAAACCCCTCGAGGGTAAATAAACACACAATCAAATATTTCTCATCAATCCTATTATTGATAATTCAAATGACAACAGGCACATAATTCAATGAAATGACCCAATAACCTCAACATAAACTAAGGCACATATAGCCGTATGAAAGTTTTGAAATAAAGAAACCCGCCAATGCGGGGGAAGGAAACTCGCCAATGCGAGTATTTGTAATGTTCCAAGTTTTGATTGCCTCAGAGCCTGTGTTTATACTGCCACAGTTCTCCACAGTTTTGAGTTCGAACCTACACAGATCGACGCTAGCTCTCAGCGGCGTCCTCACACCTAGCTAGCTACACTAAAAGAATTTATGTTTGCAGAGTTAGACAGATTGCCTCCATGACTAGTAAAGGAACTTGCAGATGTAATCTCAAGGCCACTGTCAATCATCTTTGAGAATTTTTGGAGCCATTCAAAACAAACCATGCTCTTCCAAAAGCTAGACTTTCCTACAGAGCTGTAACTCCTATCAAAGGCAGATAAATTGAGAGGATGTTTGCAAAAGTCAATAACATGTATAAGACTAGGTTAGCATCTTCCTTGCAAAATAATTGCTGCGTAACTTGAAAAATATGAAACCTTGAAATCTGGGCCAAATTACGATCCAAATAACTACTGTGAACCAGGTAAAACTTGGCCAGTATAAGAACCATATCCCTACCTCTCTATATCCACAGATAATTTGGATTACTTCAGAACACACACAAGAAAATACATATACCCCGCAGTGGTAAGAATGGATTGATTCTGTAATGCTAAAAACTGAGAAAAGAAAATCTTTGTTGATATAATTAATATGTCGCAATCTTTATCAGATGCCAACATTATCTGTTCTTTGCAACTTTAGTTTTATAATGCTATGAGGTTGACAAAATTCCATTATAGATTTTGTTTTGTAATCAATTGCATAAATTAGTATAAAAACTGATAAAAATAGAAGGAGCACAAGCGGCTAAATATCTTTTGACCAAAAACAGGTAACAGCGACCGCATTGTGTGTAGCCTCCAACCATTCTTCCTCTGTACATGAGGCAGGGCATAGTGGACAAGCATACAGATGCGGAGTTGTGTGTTCTGCTCCACAGTCACAGAAGGTAGAGGATTCTTTTAGGTAGTGCCATTTTGCCAGGTTGTCTTTTGATCTGCCCACTCCACTTCTGAGTCTATTCAGGGATTTATCTCACATGATTCAGGACTATATATTGATCTGCAGGACATAGTTCCCTCAAACAAGGCTAATATTTGATCCCCTGTGCAACCATAAAGTTCATCCAAACACAGACTATCACATGATCTTGAAATCACTAACTAATCCACACAAAAGAGGACTGCCTGGCACACATGACTCAGACAATCAGGTCAACAGATATTATCTGGAAGATCTCTTTCTGCTATTTTCTACTGTTTTAAAATGGGAAATATCAGAGTTAAATTGACTTTGGAAAATGGTGACTCTGAAAAAACAACTCTTCAGACAAATACTGCTTCCCAATATCTATCCTCGAACCCTATGAGGAGCGGCTTAAAGAGCTGGGCATATTTCACCTGCAGAAGAGGAGACATGATAGCCAGGAAAAATGAATGGCAAGGCACCTCTTTTATGAATGTGAAACAAAGACTTTTGTTTGTGTAGCAGTTGCTGTGTAATCAAGGAAACTACTTAAATACATAAATAATGGCAGCAGACACAACTTCAGGTTGAAAACTTCGTTGTATTTTAATTCACATGAGAAATAAATAAGGGAAATTGTTTTTTGGAAGAAGAAACACAACCCAAGTCAGGAAAAATGGACGGAAGTGCTTGTTCATCAGCAACATTTCTGACTTGGACAATAACAACCTCAAGCTTTGCTCATAAAAGGTGGAAATCTCTCTGCTGACAATATGTGAAACTACAGTATAGAATAGATTGCATTTAAATGAGAAAGGGGTGGATGGACAGACAGGCAGACAATATATCTCCCTCCAATGTGCCTCCAGCCTCCAAAGGATCCGGCTTCAAGGCCGTGGGCAGCCAGCCATGTTTGTTCACAAAGGGCAGAATGGCAGTTAAAACGGTTGGCCTCAGCAGCCAGCCAGAGGAAGCAGCCAATCAGAACCCTGGTCCCTGGCACACTCAGCCAATCAGCTGCTGACACGTCTCTCTCCAGTCAGCCCACCATTTCAAATCCTCACACTCTGGACCCATCAGCCTCCTGGGGCAGACCGTGTCAAGAGGTCCTCCAGCCCTGTGGAGCTGACCAGATGAGGGTCGGTCCAGGGCAAGAGGAAG
Organism: Anolis apletophallus; assembly: GCA_030556195.1. Classification (NCBI taxonomy): domain Eukaryota; kingdom Metazoa; phylum Chordata; class Lepidosauria; order Squamata; family Anolidae; genus Anolis; species Anolis apletophallus. Next base: position 75,495,863 of record JARBWK010000007.1, on the reverse strand, counting down.
AAAGGGCGTTCCTCCACACTGCCACCTTCCTCTCATGGTTCGTACCAGGAGATACATTTGGACAGGTCATCCGCGCCAGATGTGTTTGGTTCCCAGAGAGGCAGGAAGGAAGTGGGCCTCCTTCTTTTCCTCAGACCCGCCCTTCCTGTCCCTCTAGGACCCAAACTCCCTCCCCATTCACCCTTCCTTGCCCTGCTGGGACAGAAGAAAAGAGTTGGCCCCTTTGGCCTCTTCCTCCTCCTCCTCCTCTTTGCAGCCTGTCTCTTCTCCTCCTTCCTCTCCTCCTGGTGAGTCTTCTTCCCATTCCTTCTCCATTTTATTATTATTATTGCTATTTTACTGCTATTTTATTATTATTATCACTATTATTGTATTATATTGAATTATTATAATGAATTATTATTTTATTGTATTACTATGTACTATTATTTGATTGTATTATTATATTGTATTTACCTCTCCCTCTCTCTCCCTCTCCCCCTCCCTCCCTCTCTCCCTCCCTCTCCCTTTCTCCCTCTCTCCCTCCCTCCCCCTCCCTCCCTCTCTCCCCATCCCTCTCCCTCCCACTCTCTCTCCCTCTCTTTCTCTCCCTCTCCCTCCCTCTCCCCCCTCCCTCCCTCTCTCCCCTCCCTCTCTCCCCTCCCTCCCTCTCTCTCTCCCTCCCTATTTTTCTCCCCCTCCCTCCCTCTCTCTCTCCCTCACTCCCTTGCTCTCCCTCCCCCCTCCCTCTCCCTCCCTCTCCCTCCCTCTCTCTCTTTACAGTGGAACTGAAGTGCCGTGTTAAAAATTTGGAGTGCCAGTTGGAAGAGGAACAGGCAACCAACGCACATCTTCCAAAATCGAATTCAGCTCTGGAAAAGACGTAGCAACATTATTCTACGATTGGGCGAAAAACATTGGAAATCTACCGAGAACGTAATCGCGTAATAAAACTATTGAAACAGGAACTTAAATTTGCCCAGGATTCCATGAGAAGTTTGAAACAAGAACTGCAATTAAAAAATTCTGTAATTGCAGAGTAAAAATCTGTTGACTCAGCAGCATTTATTGAGGAAAACATGAGACTGAGAGCAAGACCAACGGAATGGGAAGCGAAATGGGAAGAGAAAGTGAATGAGCCCATTGGCCCTCCCCCCTCCCCTCCCTTGAAATAAAAGGTACTTTAAAGGTTATGTATAAATGCTGTGCTCTTTTATGTTTAAATTCTGTAACAAAGGATTTGTTTTTACACACTTTGGCTTCTTTAATTATCATTCTGAGAATCTGGTTACAGACAAGGTATCTGTGGAGGCACTGATGAAGGTGGGATAAAAACAATATATTTCCTCATGGAAACTTTAGGGAATTTAGATTGATCCCACACAAGGGAGCCAGGAATACATCATTGCATAGCAGACATGGGGTCAGAGAAAGCCCTCACGTTGCAAAAGGCTTCACATTTGGTGGACATAATGGTAAAAATGCCTATATTTGGCCAAAGTGGTGGCATGGTGTGAATCTTCACAGTTGGTGGGACTGGTGTGATTGCCTAACTGGATAACTCCACATGTGGTGATTTCAGTGGTGGAAATAAACACCAAAGTTACTGTTGTGGTGTACAAGAACTAGCTGTGTTGGTTACAGAAAGCAATTTGCTCAACTGCTTCATCTAACTGTATGAAGTAAGATCTCTGAACGAGAGCTTCAAGCTCTATCTTTGATCACGCAAGGAGGTGCAAATCTGTTCTTGTCATACTTCGAGGGAGACACTGCCTGCTGTCACTTCCCAGAGTGATTGGGAGGGCTCCTTAGCATCTGCTCTGAGATGATTTATGCAGACATAATGACAGGACATCTTCTCCCCCTTGTTGCTCACAGCTGCAGCTAAGCCCTCTTTCATGCCATAAAACATCAGGCAACTCAGGACACAGAAACCCCTTAATTTAGACCAGTGGTTCTCAAAGTGGGTGGTACAGCCCCCTGGTGGGCGGTGGGGAGATCCAGGGGGGTGCTGGGAGGCTCAGGAGAATTTGGGGGGCGCTGAACCCCTGTAAGGGGGTGGTGGCGTGAGCCAGATGACAGGCTCCCCACAAGGCTAACTCCCTGCCTCCGACGGAAGCGCGAGCAGCTCCACCCCTCCTTGCTTGTTACAAATTGAACATAATTAAAGCATAGTGATTTAGTGAAGGGCTTATGGCAGGGAGAGGAGGAGGAGGAGGAGTCAGGCTCTTCGATTTGGGTCACTTGTTGAAGGGCCTGTTGAGCAGCATGATTGGCCTCCTTTCCCGCCTCGGCGTCGATGGGATAGGGTTAAAAAGCTGAGGCCCTGGGGGCGGTGAGGCCTCACTCTCTCTTTGAGGTGCCACCTCCGGCTCCTCCCCTTCTGCCTGGCATGGAGGAGATGAGGCGGCATGAGAGGGAGGAAGAGGAAGAAGGAGCAGCACCAGCAATGGCATCGAGAAGAGGAGGAGGAGGCCAGGAGGTGGCGGGAGAGGCCAAGGCCGCAGAGGTGCCTCTGGACTGGACCTTCGTCGACATGGAGACGGAAATGTCGCTGCAGGACCTGCCCACTGCCCTCTTTGCCTGATTGGGGAAAGGAAGGATCCTGAAGCTGTTAGGAAGGTGGGAGTTGAAGTCCAAAACATCTGGAGGAAGGGCCCAAGTTTGCCCATACCTGGGTTAGGGGCACATTTCAAAAAAGCAGAATGCCAGGTCTAGCTTGTTTGAAACTTCTGCATGGTGGCCAGGAAGTGAACCCTCCCCAGTATTATTTATTACTTATTTATTCATGCTATTTCTATGCTGCCTTTCTCAGCCCAAAGTAGGTGAACTACATCTCCCCTAAATCACTGTGAATTCCTTCCAAAGCCCTCCAGTATTTTCTGTTGGTCATGGGAGTTTGTGTGCCAAGTTTGGCTCAATTCCATTGTTAGTGGAGTTCAAAATGCTCTTTGGTTGTAGATGAACTATAAATCCCAACAGCTGTAACTCCCAAATGACAAAATCAATCCACCCAACCCCACCAGTATTCAAATTTGGGCATATTGAGTATTAGTGCCAAATTTGGTCCAGATCCAGGGTTGTTTGGGTTCAGAGTGCTCTCCAAATGTAGATGAACTACATCTCCCATAAATCACTGTCAATTCCTCCCAACCTTCTCCCATATTTTCTGTTGGTCATGGGGGTTCTGTGTGTCAAGTTTGGTCCAGATCTGTCATTCATTGGGTCTCGGCTGTGGAAGTCAGAGCTGAATCAACTGAAGGTACTGCAAATCCCATCATCCGTTGTCCATACTCCCCCAAACATATTGTTTTTGCGATTAATCACTATGATTTAATTATGTTCAATTTGTAACAATGAAAATACATCCTGCATATTAGATATTTGCATTAGAATTCGTAAGAGTAGCAAAATTATTTATGAAGTAGCAATGAAAATATGGTTTGGGGTCACCACAACATGAGGAACCTTCTTTAGGGGTCACAGCATTAGAAAGGTTGGGAACCACTGCTCTGTAGAAAGTTTTGTGGTTATGTACCTTCAAGTTGAATGCAATGTATGGCATCCCTCTCCTAAGGCTTTCTAGGAAAGCTGTATTCAGAGGAAGCTTCCCAATGCTTTCTTTTTAGACTGTGAGAGTATGACTAGATGAAGACCACCCAGTGGGTTTCCTTGTCTGGGTCAGGATTTCAACCCTAATTTCTTAAAATCCTAGTCCAGTACTCAAACCACAACAACACACTGGCTCCCTCTATAGGATTTCACCTTCCATTAAAAGCAGCACCAGAGTTGTCATTTAGAAGAGAGAACAGATGTCCTAGTCTCTTTGTTGGCAATATCTATATTTACTGAACTGGCTATGCAAAATTTCAGATAGGTGTTTTTTCCCAATCCTAAAGAGATGTACCAGACGGAACCTGTGGCACATGTACAAAATATTGTTTTAACATTTTGTTAAAATGCTTATCCAGGAACTGCAGTGGCACAATGGGTTAACCCTTGTGCCAGCAGGACTGCTGACCAAAAGGTCAACAGTTAAATCCAGGGAGTGGGGTGAGCTCTCACCTGTCAGCTCCAGCTTCTCATGCGGGGACATGAGAGAAGCCTCTCACTGGATGGTAAAACATCCAGGCGTCCCCTGGGTAATGTTTCTGCAGATGGCCAATTCTCTCACACATGAAGCGACTTGCAGTCAACCAGACGGAACCTGTGACATGTGTGCAAAATATTGTTTAAACATTTGGTTACAATGCTTATCCAGGAGCTGCAGGGTAACACATCTCTGCATCCCCTGGGCAATGTTTCTGTAGACGGCCAATTCTCTCAGAAGTGAAGCAACTTGCAGTTTCTCAAGTCGCTTCTGACTCAATTTAAAAAATGCTTATCCAAAGGATCTTAAAGCTCTAGCCAAATTTCTGTTTCTATACCAAGTGTAACAATTGCTTCATACATCGAATGAATATTTGCACTAGAAATATATATTAAAATTATACATTAATTGGAGTGGAAAAGAAGGTCAGCTTACTTGGTGATCTTAGGTAAATGTCTTAACCAGCATAGTAAAACTGGGTCAAGCTATCACACAGTAGATTAGTCATTTGTCTTTTTAGCCACCATCCAAAGCATAATAATCTTTCAGCAATGATTAACTAGTAGTGAATAGAAATATGTTGACCATCAGTTGTAGACTACAATTCATGGCCATTTTTAAGGGGTGCCATTTTCTTTATGTGTTTATATCTTCAGTATGTATGTTTTCCTTGTCTTTCCCATGGTTAACATATACTGCCTATGGTGAGCCATTTGACGGGTGTAAGAGCATTCTATCTGTAACTCAGTTATAACACATGTTTTGTTTTCAAGTTTCCTGCTACTTCATTGCACTAGAGCAGGGGTGCGCATTAGGTCGATTGCGAGCTACTAGTCGATCTTCGGCCCTCTTCCAGGTGATCTTCGGGCCTCACCAGCCAGATGGGGCACTCCCGCACGCACCTGCCACTGGCCTCCGCTCTTGCGGTGCTTTTTCCACCCGCAGGGCATTGCAGGAAGGAGAAAGCGCGGGGGGGAGCCTTCGAAGGCTCCGCCTCGCGCTCCCTCGCCCTCTGCAATGCCCCACGGGAGGAGCTGGCAGTGGGAACGAGGAAGCGCGAGGCGGAGCCTTCAAAGGGATGGGGCGCTTCTCAGAGGGGGCGGAGCCAGGCCACGACAGGCCCCGCCCCTTCCCCGGCTTCTGCTCTCCCACAGCTTCTGCAGCCCTGATGGGGCAGTGCCAGGGCAGCGGTGGCAGATCCAGTCCAATGCTGCCTTGGTACTGTCCCCTCAGGCTGCAAAAGCTCTGGGAGAACAGAAGCCGTGGGAGGGGGCGGGGCCTGGTGCAACCTGACTCCGCCCCTCCCCCGGCTTCTGCTTTCCCACAGCTTCTGCAGCCCTGAGGGGGCAGTGCCAAGGCAGCGGTGGCAGATCCAGCCCAATACTGCCTTGGTACTGCCCCCTCAGGGCTGCAGAAGCTCTGTGAGAGCAGAAGCCGGGGGAGGGGCAGGGCCTGGCGCAACCTGACTCCGCCCCTCCCCCAGCTTCTGCTCTCCCACAGCTTCTGCAGCCCTGAGGGGGCAGTACCAAGGCAGTGGTGACAGATCCAGCCCAATGCTGCCTCCGCGTCAGAACTGGGGCAAGAGCCGCACACACAGAAGGGAAGGCCAGGGAAGGGAAACCCGCCAATTCCTTTCCGAAAATGGCAACGGTGGCTTCAAAATGGCAAACTCAATTGCTTACATCGCTTCAAAACCATATCAAAAGTGAATTTAATCCAAATTCATTCCAAATTTACGAGCAGTCTGACGAACCTGACTTGGGCTAATTTCTATGTCATCATAAACACTATAGCTATAAAAAAGGCACTCGAAATGAATAATTTCTGTTGACATCACTAAAGCAAATGCACAGTAATCTCCAAATTATATGCCTAAAACATGAATTTCTTTAACAGCAGCTCTTACAAAGCTATCAACGTAACATTTAAGCTCTTTTATATCATTAGATGTATGCAACCTAAGGGTACATTTACAGACTTTCAGTTGATAGCTTCTTTGTTTACCACAGGCTAATTCTTCTGTTGAGTTGGAATTACACAATCGCATTACGGTACTTTCTGAATAAAATATCATGTACAAATTATTATGTTCACGTAGGCTCCTTCTCTAACAAAGGGAATCATATTTATTCCTGTAACCAATCCACCAGAGATATATAGACAAGTAATGAATTATTAAAGAAATTTGAACTGGAGCATCAATTTCCACTTTTGATTTTGATGCTATGTTGTGATGCCCCTATTTGTTACAGACAGAGAAGGACTTTCTCTCTAGCCAGTATGTTATTAGCTTTGTTTGCATTTCAACCTTGACTTTACTTTTTTTTCTTCTTTAAGAGTTTAACGTGCTATCTCCATTACCTCTTTTACTATGATGTGCCTTAAAACTGGCTTCTTAAACCCATTTACAGGGGATTAAACTCCAAGTTATTTAGTGATCTGGATTTAGATCACTAAATTCATTGTATCTTAATTCCTAGAAACAGAAGTCAAGAACATGACAATTAAATCAAAGGGATTTACATAAGTGCTAATTTTTCAAATTAGCATTGTTTCAGTTGGTCTAGTCGGGACTAACCATAGGATTTATGTAAACATATAAAGGAAAAATTATTGTATACTCCTAGTCTTTACAAAAGAGATTAAAGGCATCATTTGTGTGTGCTTTGCTTATATAAGCATAAGTAACCCATGTAAGAATGTGCTTTCTTATTGTGGACACGGCTAATGAAAACATGTAACTGTCGTATTTTTAATTCATCATCATCATCATCATCAGTTTCTCATTTGTTAATCGCCCTCCATTAAAATGCTCCAGGCGATTTAAATAAAACAATTGCATTAAAAACACACAATACCAAATAGGCTGCATTAAACACAATATCAAATAGACTGCATTAATTCAGAGTCATTAGGTCTCATATTTATACATTGTATGGTGAAATAAAATCATTTTTTATTTCTTCAAGACCTATTTATGAATTTATTTCTTCTCCATGAAATAATAAGTCATACCACCCATACAGTCCAATGCTGGTGCTAAACTAATATTTGGGGAAAATACCCTAAAAGAAGCAAGAGCTCAACCCTATTGGACTGGGGTATCTAAACTAGATTACCATATCCATTGTTACCTATAAAGCTAGTTGTCATACATAAACACACAAACATAATCTCATCATGAAGAGTTTGCAGTTGAATGTACCCTCACTACTCATTGATATCTAGGAATTGGTTGGAGGAGATGATCAGTCTCCCTTGAATTCTACACCAATAATATAGAGTGATAGAATCTCGAATCTGGAAGATGCCTCATGAACCATTGAGTCCAACCCACTGCTTGATGCAAGATCTCCAGCTAGACCATCCCCAACAGGTAGCCATCCAGACTCTTTTTAGGGCGTTTAGAGATGGAGACTTCACCACCTCTCCAAGGAATTGATTCCAATGCCAAACCACCCTTACTGTCAAAATGTTCCTTCTAATGTTCAATCATAATTTAATTTTCTGTAACTTTAAGCCATTAGTCCTGGTCCTATCCTTTGGGACGGCAGAAAATATAACTTCTTCCTTTCTGACACAGCCCTTGAGGCATTTGAAGGGTGCTATTATGTCGCCTCACAGGCCCCTTCCACACTGCCCCCATATCCCAGGATCTGGTCCCATTTTATCTTATCCCAGATTATCTGGCAGTAGAGACTCATATAATCTAGTTTAAAGCAGATAATCTGGGGTTCAATCCTGGGATATAGGGCAGTGTAGAAGGGGCCTCAGTCTTCTCTTCATATACTTTAAGAAGCACCACTCTATTATATCAAAACGTCTCAAACATCTCAAACTTTCCGCTTCTCAGGACTATCTGAAATTACTGAAAATTACTCACATCCACCAATCACAGAATTGTAGTGCAGAGAGAGTACCATTCACAACAAGGTGGGAAACTGAGGTGAAGTTTGGCATGACCAGCTGACAATTATTCAGGGGCGGTCTTTCCATTAGGCCGACTCAGCGGCCGCGTAGGGCGACACCTCCTGGGAGGGGCATCGCCACCTGGGAGGGGTGCCGCCGTGCTGGCCGCCCTGCCCTGCCCCACCGCCGTGCCTCGCTGCGCCACCGGGTGGAGGCGTGCTCGGGAGCCAGTGCTGCCCGCGCTGCGCCTCCGCAGCCGGCGCGCATGCGTGAACTGGGACGCCGGCGCGCATGCGCGACGGTGTCCAGAAGCCACCGGGGGTGGGCCAAAATAATCTTAGCTTACCCTCCCAGGAGAGGTAAGACCGCCCCTGCAATTATTGACACAGTTTTATATTGGTTTCTAATCTATTTTAAGAGATCACTCAGTTCTTTGTCACAGTACTTTCCTCGCAGCAGAGAATTCCATATATCTTTGAACTCTCCTAAAATTGCATGTGAATTCCTCCCTTTCTAAATAGTGTGTGATTTCTCTTTAATCATGATGTGAACTCTTTTCTTTTTCCATTGAGTTTCTTATTTGCAATTTCAGGTTGTCTTTTCACAAAGTAACCCGACTCAATTGAACATGTTCAATTCAGCATGCCTTTCTATGTTCACTTTAGTTTCAAGATGCCAGGAAATCACAGCTGTTGGGGCCAACACTTTTAACAAGGTGTTCTTTAGGCAATACAGATAGGGTATGCCATAAATTCAAATACTGCTTGCATTTAAAACAGTGTTTGTCTTCTCTTATTTTACATTATGAGGGCATTAATCTACTGCACAGATTTTTTTGTTTCAGAATAATAAAACCTGGTGTGGGAGATTTTAGGAAAGAACGCTTTAACTATAGTGGTTTTCAAAGGAATAGCTCGGTTAGTCTGTCACAGCATAATCTTCTTTCTCCACATCTGCTCCTGTTATCCTGAATATGATGGAGAAGAGATAATGTACTTAATGCATTCTAACAAAGTCTAATAACCTACAGTAATTCACTAAAATATTTTTTCTAATTTCCATGTTGAATGAGAAATCTGGTGAATTGATACCTTAACGAGTTAAATGAGCTAATTTCAAGCTCTGATAGAGATGTAGCCCTCTTTAAATTTATGATTCTATTTACTTCCAGTTTCTTTGGGACAAACATCTCTCAAAATGTTCTTTTAAATTAAGCTGACCTCACGTATAAGTCAATGTCAGACTTTAGGGCCAGAATTCTGAATTTTGATATGATCAGTATATGATAATGGTTTAGAAATTTTCTTAGATTGTTTTTAGAACTATTGCGATGTGTCTGTGTTCTGTGTGTATTTGATATGGCTTTCGGCTAATCAATAAAATTCTGATTGATTGATAATAGGAGGACCATTCCACAGAAATGGCAAAGTACTTGGGGGCCAGTCACCTCTAGCCACCACCTTTTTCATGCCCAGGCATTCAAAAAGGCCAGAAAGGAGTCAGTGCTTTTTAAAGGTTTATTCCAGATGGACTAAACTTTCATCTTATCTGGATCCATTTCAATCTGGTTTCGGGTCTGGCTGTGGAACAAAGACAGCATTGGTCAACTTGGTAGATCATATACAAAGAGAGATAGGCAGGGGGAGTGTGTCCCTGTTGGTTCTCCAGGCCCTCTCAGCAGCATTCAATGACATTGGCCATGGTATCCTTCTGGATCATCTTCCTAGGATGGGACTAGAAGGCACTGTTCTACAGTGGAGGATCACTTCCAGAAGGTGGCACTGGGGACTCCTGTTTGACCCCCTGGCTCTATTCTGTCCCCCATGCTGTTTAATATCTACATGAAACCACTGGGAGAGATCATGCAGAGTTTTGAAGATCAGTGTTACATATATGCAGACGAAACCCTACTCTATTACTATTTCCACCAAAAGCCAAGGATGCTGTCCTGACCCTGAGCCAGTGCCTGTCATCAGTAATGGACTGGATAAGGGCTAATAAATTGAAATTAAATCCTGACAAGACAGAAATGCTCCTGGTCAGTCGGAAGACAGATCAGGGTATTAGCGAGACAACCTGTGCTGGATGGGATTACACACCCTCTGAAGTCACAGATACAGGGGCTCATTGCTGACCTTGGAGGCCCGGGTGTTGACGGTGGCTAGGAATGCCTTTGCACAATTAAAGCTCATGTGCCAGCTACGCCCATACCTTGAGATGTCAGATCTGGACATGATAGTTCACACCTTAGTTACATTCCATTTGAACTACTGCAACACGCTCTACATGGGGCTACCTTTGAAAATAGCTCAGATAGCTGCAGATCTCTGGTTCAGAGATCTGCAGCCAGATTATTAACTTGGGCTTCGTACAGCGAGAGAACCACTCCCATGTTGCAGCAGCTCTACTAGCTGCCAGTCTGCTTCCAGGCAAAATGCAAAGTGCTGGCCATTGCCTATAAAGCCCTAAACAGTTTGGGCCAGACTATTTGGCTAACCACATCTCCATTTACAAGCCTACTCGGGCGCTAATAATAGTGAATGAGGCCCTATTCTCAGTCCCACCCCCGTCTTAAGCATGGCTGGTGAGAATGAGAGAGGAGGCCTATTCATGGTCACCTCCTCCCCGGGACTCCCTCACTAAAGAGATTTAAATGGCTCCCTCCTTACACTCTTCTAAGAAACAACGAAAAACTTTTGTATACTCTCAAGCATATAGAGGGGAGGATGCATACAACATCAAGCATAGACACTATGAAACGAAAATAGCATGCCACTTTGGCTATGTTGAATTTTAAAATTTTTACCTATAAATTTAAAATATTTTACTTTTATTAGCCTTAATCCTAAATTTGTTTCCTTAACATTTAGGTGTGATTGTGTTATTCTGTTCTGGCATTGTCTAATTTGTGGTAATATCTTTGTTATCACTTTGATGTGGATGTTGGGTTTGTTTTGATTACCACCATATGACATTGAATGTTTGCCGCTGCCTGCTGTAAATTGCCCTGAGTCCCCACGGGATATAAATAAAGGGCAGTATATAAATAAATTTTATTATTTATTATTTTTCCCAGTCCTACTCACAGAATGGAATGGTTCCTTTTTGATAGGAGTTTAAAGTACAGCAGTGACAATAAGTTGACTCAGGTTTTTTGAATTGATTTTTTGACTCAAATGCCGAGACGAGTATGCAGGGTAATATAGTTTACAATACTGTAGCACAATTTGAGTACTTCTTTGCTGTGTTTTTGATGTTACCAAATACTTAAAAAACACATTACTATATATTGTTAAGTGTTTCCTAGCACCAAAATGATAGCAATATTTATGTGGGTGAAATCATTTTCTATAATGGTGGCATCATCCAGTATACAAAAGGACTTATAGGGGAAAGAAATGCCAGCTGTAAACTTCAGTAAACCTTAAGAAGCTGCCAGGTCTATGGGGGGCAATGCTTCAACAGTAGAGTGGAAAACCTAAATAAAATGCTACAAACTCACTTGTGGCTTGTGAAAACCATTGCTGTGCATTATGCTTTTGCCTCTTATTTTACAGCAGGAAAACATTGTTCATGCCTAAGAGGCTGAACCAACCCCATTGGGCATGTTTCGAAGACTGATCCTGTGTTGTGCTTCAGAGACCAGTGGGAGAAACAGTGATTTGTCAAAGTACTCTTGATCCTTCTGTTTCACCTACCGCCTGCCTCTGCAAAGCTGCTGCTTAAATTCCTTAGACCTGGAGAAATACCAGAGCTATTGACACATACCTTGGGATACAAGCCTTGTATTCTTTTTCTGCCCAATTCAGCCAGAAATAAAGTCAATGTGACACATGAAACTGCATTTCATGAAATAAGTATGATAAGCAGAAAGGTATGTTGAATGTCTGTTTTTGTCAATTGTTTCTCTCATGTGCCAACAGTATGGTGTTTGTAAAGTAGATTGTTTCATATTTAGATCCCGCAAATGCATATGTTACTATTATCACAGCTGATCTCTTAACTATTCCCTTGTAAGACCTCCTTAAAGAAAAATAGGAAAGGATATTATTTAAGCCATTTAATAGGTGGCTTTGGCTCTCTTGAACAGTTGAGAGCAGACCGATTCTTCATTTCACAGTTCATTACTACATTTGCTTTAGACTTTAGAGACCAAGTAAGTTCACTAAAGCAGTGATTACGTAGTGACAGTGAAAAGCAAGAGTAAAAGAAGTTCAGAAGCTAAAGTCTCTGTGCTGGGACATCTCACCTCCAACACAAATAGCGGCCAGAGAGCCTCTGAAGTACTTATGTTATATGCCAAGACAGACAGTTCATCTTTCCATTTTTCGGTGCCTTTTCTCCTTCATGTCTACGATCACCAAGGATTGTAAGAACTGTGGCTGTGACAACTCTACCCCTCAAGTCAACAGATTGGTCTAACGCAAAGGCATCTACAAATTTCAGCTATTTCAAACATAAAGATATATCACCAGGGAGTGATATTGCGGTATATAATCAAGGGTTCAGGCCTTGAATGAGAGGCCTCTGGTTACGACATAGAACTTCTGGCCTCTAGGCATCACCTTTCTTCTAGAAATTCACATGTCAATGGGCAGTGAATTTACTGTGTTTTAGTTTCAAGTATAAATGAGCTATTCAGGGTACTTTAGGGATAGCATGTTAAAGTTTGCACCAAAACCTGGAATAGATTCATTAAAATGAAAGTCACCAGCTCACTTATCTAGAAAGGCACACGTCAAAAATGAAATGTTACTTTCTCCAGTTTAACAAGATTCTTCCTTATCAGAGTGTATATAATAGGTACTACAAATGTATAACATAGAGTACTTCATTGATTGCAGTAAAGTGATTAAAGAAAATGCATACACACACCAGAAGGGATGTGAAAATGTGATGTTGCTGCTCAGGCTACTGATTTAATCCTTGAGCCACTAATAATAATAATAATAATAATAATAATAATAATAACAACCGCAAAACAACAACAACTCTGGCACAAGCCAGTCAAAGTGGTCCCAGTGGTGATCGGCACACTGGGTCCAGTGCCTAAAGACCTTGGCCTGCACTTGAATACAATCAGCGCTGACAAAATCACCATCTGTCAGCTTCAAAAGGCCACCCTACTGGGATCTGCATGCATTATTCGCCGATACATCACATAGTCCAAGACATTTGGGAAGTGTCCGATGTGTGATCCAATACAACAACCAGCAGATGTTGTTTGCTGTGTACTAATCTTGTGTTAATAATAATAATAATAATAATAATAATAATCTGCCCTTCTTCCCGTGAGGACTCAGAGGATTACAATGTAAATAGATACCAGCAAACATTCAGTGCCTTGTTATAATACAATGAGACACACAAACAAAAAGGCAAAGACTTCTCCTTTCATTTCTGGCTTTGGAGGCGATGCTCATCTCTGGCTCTGGGGGAGGTGCTGTTCTCCATTTCTAAGCCAAGGAGCCAGCGTTGTCACCTACTGGTAGTGTGACCTGCATGACTGCTTGGAGCATCTTATGCCTTTCCTGCCAAAGCAGTACCTATTTATCTACTCACATTTGTATGTGAACTGCTAGGTTGGCAGGAGCTGGTCTAACAGTGGGAGCTCACCCCATCTTGCGGATTCAAGCTGCCAACCTTCAGGACAGCTGTTCAGCAGCACAAGGGTTTAACTCATTGTGCCACTGCAGTCCATAAGCTTGTTACAGGTGACAGCATTATATCATTTGGGGGGGAAGCAGCAGTCAAAACAAGAACTCACAACCTATTCCTAAAATACAGATTCTTGTGTCTTATTTTTAAAAGAGTACTTCAAACATATTTGCCAGAACGTTGCTAATGCAATCTGGATTTTTTTTTAAAAAATGAATTTAGTATTGTTTGTTTTGTTCCCTGAGTATGACAAATAAATAGATAAAGAAAATGAATTACCTGGAGTGGGGTTTTGGCAAAGAAAAAAGTCTTGGCGTTATTGACACCATTTCACTTTTGAATTTAAAACACATTTATTTGAAAACACAAACCAATAACATTAATAAGAAGAGAAAATATTTCTTTTGTTTATTCTTCTTAGGACTGAAATGATGACTATATGGCATTAGGGGTCACTTCATAGGCTACATTTTTCATGCAAAGCTACCTTCTTTAACTTACCCAACAAGGGATTGTTTTTAACCTCCGCAGAAATGATCTGCTGAGGTTAAAAAAAACCTAGGTACTGTGCAAATTGAATTACATAAGATCTGAGTTACAAACAGAGTGGAAGTACAGTAGAGAGGTCAAACAAAATTACATTGCTGGGACTGAGATTTTGGGGTTATTGTATTCATTGCAACCAATTTATATTTTTCTTGTTTCATTTTCTTCATGGATGAAATTTGGAAAGCTTTAGCAAGACAAAACTGCAGAAGGCTATAAACATTGTTCTATTTTTTTCCAAATGTACAACTGTCTCATATGTTAGAAAAACAAAAAATTTGAAAGTGCCAATAAGGGAGATGGGGCCACAGTATTTCTGATTTCATGCTTGTGAGATGACATTACTCACTGGAAAAGTTGATAACTGGGTTGCTCTGAGTTTTCCAGGCTTTATGGCCATGTTCCAGAAGCATTCTCTCCTGACGTTTTATTTATTTATTTATTATTCCAACTTATATACCGCCACTCCCAAAGGCTCGGCTTTGCCCACATCTATGGCTTGCCCACATCTATGGCAGGCATCCTCAGCAGTTGTGACAATGAGGTTTATATATCTGTGGAATGTCCAGGGTGGGAGAAAGAGCTCTTATCTGTTTGAGGCAAGTCTGAATGTTGCAATTGGCCACGTTGATTAGCATTGAATGGCCTTGAAACATTAAAGCTTGGCTGCTTCCTAACTGGGTGAATTCTTTGTTGGGAGGTGGTAGCTGGGAGAAATGTCCCTGTACATGGCCTATCAATACAAAGATGGGGGTAGGGTGTTGCAAGCAACAATATATACAAGGAACAGCAAACGTATTGTTTATCCAATATGTATAATCAAATACAGTTCAGTAATACATCATCATCAGTATATTAGCATCATCACCCCGGAGGGATCCTACCCTTCGGTGTCGTAAGTCCAGATAGGAGTTCGCAAGTCCAAAGTAATTCAAACACCAAGATAGGGTAATAGGGAGGAAGTCCGGGGAAAATAAGATCGAAAACGCCCAAATAGACAGGGATGATAGGAAACAGAGTTAGGAGAAGAGCCGGTTGAGTTGCTGGCTGCAGTGGCGACTGTTACTTGCTTCGGCCGCTGGTCCTACCATGGATGTATGATCTTACCTCCATGGCCCTGAAAACGTACCTTTACCACCTACATGACTGGAGTTAATGTGCTACTACTGGCCTTGAAAAAGACCCTTCTCCCTACGGGTCGAAACGGGAGTTGGTACCATCGTACAGAGTTATCCTCGTCGGCCTGCATACTTCTAGCGGTTTGAGTCCATTTGGATTTATCGCCACTGCAGCCAGCAACTCAACCGGCTCTTCTCCTAATTCCGTTTCCTATCATCCCTGTCTATTTCGGCGTTTTCGACCTTATTTCCCCCGGACTTCCTCCCTATTACACTATCTTGGTGTTTGAATTACTTTGGACTTGCGTACTCCTATCTGGACTTAGGACACCGAAGGGTAGGAACCCTCCGGGGTGATGATGCTAATATACTGATGATGATGTATTACTGAACTGTATTTGATTATACATATTGGATAAACAATACGTTTGCTGTTCCTTGTATATATTATACCTGTACATGGCCTAACTCTTATTTTCCTTTATATTATTTAAATATTATTTATAAGATGACTATCACCCTTAAAGAAGGTTCCACTGTATTTGGGAAAATTCCTTTATTCCTCCCTGAGTCCCCATTGGGGAAGATAGGGCAGGATAAAAATAAAGTTATATTATTATTATTATTATTTTACTGACACAAAAACACAGTATGTCACAGCAGACATACTGTGTTTTTGACACATCTATATGCTGGATCTATATACTGTGACATCTATATGCTGGATTTTGTATCAAAAAAATCACAGTCCCAGGCATCTAGGACTGTGTGATGTACCTCTGAATGATGTTTGCAGATCCAAGTAAGGTGGCCTTTTGCAGTTGACTGATCATGATTTTGTCAATGTTTATTGTTTCCAAATGCCAGCTGAGATCTTTTGGCACGGCACCCAGTGTGCTGTTGACCACTGGGACCACCTGTACTGGTTTATGCCAGAGCGTTTGCAGTTTTATTTTGAGGTCTTGATAATGGCTGAGCTTTTCCTGTTGTTTTTCCTCAATGAGGCTGTCACCTGGTATGGTGGCATCAATAATCCAGACTTTTTTCTTTTCCACAATCGTGATGTCTGGTGTATTATATTCCAAAACTTTGTCAGTCTGGATTCGAAAGTCCTACAGTATTTTTGCATGTTCATTTTCCACGACCTTTGCAGGTTTATGATCCTACCAATTCTTTATACTGGCAGGTAGTACTTGTGACATAAGTTCCAGTGAATCATTTGGGCCACAGAGTTGTGTCTTTGTTTGTAGTCCGTCTGTGTGATTTTCTTACAACAGCTGAGGATATGGTCCATGGTTTCATCAGCTTCCTTGCACAGACTGCATTTTGGGTCATCAGCTGATTTTTCAATCCTGGCCTTTATGGTATTTTTTCTGATGGCTTGCTCCTTTGTACAAGTTTCTCCCCATTAGCACAATCAAACTGTGCTCTCTTCCAAGGCCAACAGTAAGTGCTTTATTGTAAACTTCGTTGGCACATTTGATCCCATCCTCTACTGTAATGCAGTCCCTGCGAACTTCTCCAAAATTGAAACTGGGCCTCTACATGTTTTTTCTGCATGTTTTGTCATACCTAATGCATTGTACTGCTATTATAAAGCTATTATAATTAGTAGTAGTAGTAGTAGTACTGTATACAGTACAATGCATTAGGTATGACAAAACATGCAGAAACATACTATGTACTGTTAAGAGGGTGTCAGTTTCTTTTATGAATTTCAATCATTATCTTATTCTGTTAATAAAACTATTTATACCTAACATTTGATTTTCAAATTTTTATGAAGTGAAGCTTAATTTTGCAAAAAAAATCCCGTATTTTTAGGTAAATGTCCCTTATTTCTTATATCAAAAAGTGGCAACCTTAATAGAACGGTACAACAACATAGATGAAATAATCAGTGGCATCTTGCACAAAATGTATATACAATTTATCAGAGAAATAGTATATGAATATAAATATTTAAGGAAAATGCTAAAATACAAGAATATAACAGTTCAGTGGCAAAAGATTGGCATTATTAAGACCAATGTTTGGTTGTCTCCTGAGCACTTAATGAACACTGAATAATAGCAGTGTCACTTGAAGGCAAATTCAGTGCTCTAAGTGGGAGATATGTGGCTATAAAAAGTGGAAAGAGAACATTTAGTTTTGAGAATGGATGCTTGTAACGATTTCCACCGATTTAAAGAAAAGCAAAGAGTAGCTCTGCCTTTAAAATTCTGTCAACTTAAAAGAAAAAAACTACACTGAATAGCTCCTGTACAGAGAAATCTTAATTGCTACACTGCCTAAAGTAAACATAACTAAATAGGCCTTCTGTTACACAGTCGTCAACTAAGAAGTCTTTATATGCTATGGCAATTAAAATTCTTGTGGTTTGGGTCCCCTGAATTCATACATCCAGAATCTTTCTATCCTTTTTCTAAGGTGGGTTTTTATTTTCTTTTGTCACTAACTAGCTAAAAGTTTCATTTTACTAGAACAAGCACTTCCACAAATGCTAAATAAAAAACAGATGTTAACTTTTAAGTCTCCTGAGATGTTTCAGGCCAAGCAACACCGTGGCCTCCAATCCATTCCCTTCAGTGTGATGGTTCAAGGTACACAATGCTATTAAAACAGATTTATGAACAAATGTTTGCAACAGAACATTTTATTATGAAAACAGGTATTATGAGATTTTACTTTGTTTTGTTCTTTTCCTACTAAGAAAATACAGTTGTTACCGGGTATGACGAAAGGTTAACAAGGAAACAGTGACCTAAAGAAGAAGACCTATTTGCAGGAGATTAACACACAACTTCTCTAAGTTCTTAAAGAATAATAATAATACTTTATTTATATTCTGCTCTATCTCCCCAAGGGGACTCAGGGTGGATCACAGTACGCATATATGGCAAACATTCAATCCCGTTTTTGGGCAGACAGGACAGAACAGAAAGAAGGTAATGTTGTGCCGACATCCAGCTTTTCGGCACCTTGGAGGTTATGCTCAAATCCAGCCACAGGGAGTGCTATCACTCCATCCTCTATGACAAAGAGCCATCAGAACTTCCTCCTTTCTTTCGGTCACCGGGCATTTTCTGATCTTTTTCTTTATGGTGTTGTAATATTTCTCTACTTATTTATTTATTTATTTATTTGTTTGTTCCATCTTGTATTCCGCCCCTCCCTGCAGGCTCGGGGCGGATAACATCATAAAATTCGGCAGGCATGTACATCCATGTCGCCATACAATAAAATGCAACATAAAACATACAATAAAACAAAATACAATAGGTCCCGAGATTAAAATTATGTGCATGCCATGGCATTCCCTGAACCAGGGTGCTGATTAGGAAGATGAGTACATTCGGCTTACTCGCCTAGCCAAAGGCCAGTCTGAACAGGGTGGTCTTACAAGCCCTGCGGAACGGGATGAGCTCCGTGGCAGCTCGGACGTCGTCCGGGAGAGAGTTCCAGAGTACCGGAGCCACCACAGAGAAAGCCCTTTGCCTGGTAGCAGACAGGTGACAGGCGCAGACCAATGGAATCAGGAGCAAATTCGACTCCTCAGAACGTAGTGATCTCGGGGGAATGTATGGGGCAAGGCGGTCCCTCAGGTACGCAGGCCCTAGGCCGTGTAGAGCCTTAAAGGTTAACACCAACACCTTGAAGGCAATTCGGTACTCAATAGGCAGCCAGTGCAGCTGCCGGAGGATGGGCGTGATGTGCTCCCTTACCGACGTTCCCGTCAGCAGCGAGCAGTGGCATTCTGCACTAGCTTGAGTTTCCGAACTGTCGCCAAGGGAAGGCCAACGTAGAGGGCGTTACAGTAGTTTAATCTCGAGATGACCGTCGCTTGGATCACCGTGGCCAGGTCGTCCCTGGAAAGGTAGGGTGCCAGTCGCCTAGCCTGTCGTAGGTGGAAAAATGACGCCCTGCTGGCCGCAGAGACCTGGGTCTCCATGGTCAGCAGGGGTCCAGGTGGACACCTAGGCTCTTAACAACAGGCGACGGGCTAAGCCGTTCGCCGTCCAGGGTAGGCAACCGGCACTCATCCCGCCCAGGTCGACCAGGCCACAAGATCTCCGTCTTCGACGGGGTTCACCTTCAGCCGGCTAGCCCGCAGCCAACCAGTCACGGCCTCTAGGCACTGATGGAAACAATCGGGTACGGTGTCCGGCCTGCCGTCCATTCTCAGCAGAAGCTGGGTGTCATCAGCGTACTGATAACACTCCAGACCAAAGTCGCGGGCCAGCTGGGCCAGGGGGCACATGTACACGTTAAATAATAAGGGGAGAGGATGGCCCTGGGGACCCCACAGTCAAGTGGGAATCTCCCAGAGACCTCCCCGCCCCCCTCCACACGTTGTCCCCGGTCCCGGAGGAAGGAGGCCACCCATTTAAGGGCGGTCCCCCCGACCCCGGAGCCGGCTAAACGGTGGGTTAACAGTGCGTGATCTACAGTGTCGAAAGCTGCCGTCAGATCTAACAAGACGAGCAGTGCCGATCCACCCTGGTCCAGCTGGCGGCGGTTGGTCTGTAATGGCGACAAGCACGGTCTCCGTCCCGTGCCCAATACGGAAGCCGGACTGGAAGGGATCAAGTCCAGCTGTGTCTTCCAAGAACTGCTGCAGCTGATCCGCTGCTGCCCTCTCAATCACCTTGCCTAAGAAAGGCAGGTTGGAAACTGGCCGGTAATTGGAGGGAGCTGAAGGATCTAAATTCGGCTTCTTCAGCAGCGGTCTCACCCTTGCCTCTGTCAGTCCCCCCGGGCAGACTCCTTGCTCAAGGGAGCGATGAATGCTCGTGCCCAGGGGCCTCGTAGCCCCTCCCGACACGCTCTAACAAGCCAGGAGGGGCACGGGTCGAGGGAGCATGGAGTTGGTCTAGCTGCAGCTAGTAACTTGTCGACAGCTGCTGCGTCCAGCAATTGGAAACGGGTGAAGGTGGGCCCGCCGAGTGGCGGCGGAGTCTCGAGTTCACTAACTGTATCAAACGTGGCCGGAATGTCCCGGCGGAGAGTTGAAATCTTGTCAGCGAAATAGCTCTGGAAAACCTCAGCTGTTGGTGCCAAACCCCTATCATTTGGGACAGTTGGGATTGCTGTCAAAGACCGAATTATCCTAAACAATTGCGCTGGGCGTGAGCTAGCCGACTCTATCAAGGAAGAGTAGTAGACCTTTTTAGCTTCCTTGATAGCTTGCTCATAAACCTCTTTGAACTGTTTATAAGCCGATTTCGACGCTTCGTCACGGAGATTCCGCCACACGTCCTCTAACTGTCTCCTCCTCCGCTTCATCGCCCGCAACTCCTCGGTAAACCAAGGCGAGCGATTTCTGCGGGGGAGGAGAGAGCGCCTGGGGGCGATCTCGTCCAGGGCCGCAGAGAGACTGGTATTCCACTTACAGCTCAAGCTGTTTTCAAACTGCTTAGGTAGACAGTGAGCTGGGATGACAGTTGTCAGGTCATGCCGACCCAGGGCTTCAAACCGGCAACCTTTCATTTGGTAGATTTTCTCATTGCTGGTGATTTACCAGCTGTGCTAAAGTATAGCCCTTTAGTAGTATATTTGCAATTTAAAAAGAGCAAAAGAAAGAAGAAACCAAGGAAAGTATAAAGATCTCACAACCTCTGAGTATGCCTGCCACAGATGCAGGCGAAACGTCAGGAGAGAATGCTTCTAGAACATGATCAGGAGTAATTTTGATTTGATGACTACATTTTTGAATAAACTCTACTTTAAACACTACTTGGTCTGGTCCTTTAAGGCATCTGTGTTGCGACAGCCATACAGCCTGAAAAACCTACAACAACCAATGAAGCAAATAGTTTGGTTCTTTCAAATACCACAAGGGAAAATATATTTCTTTGTGGATTTGAGAGAGACTGTGTGTCACATCACTGTTCCTTCCACACCAAGAGCTTTGTTCTCTCTCTTTTTCTGTATCCCATGGCAAGTTGTAGCTCAATGTGAGTAGCTCAATATGTACCGCTTCTGTGGGAAAGTAATAGCGCTCCATGCAGTCATGCTGGCCACATGACCTTGGAGGTGTCTATGGATAACACTGGCTCTTTGGCTGAGAAATGGAGATGAGCACCCCCACCCCCCAAGTCGGACACAAGTAGACATACTGTCAGGGAAAACCTTTACCTTTTTACTTATGTTGGCAATAAGCCATTCCACTCACTCTGGCATTTTGCATCACCTTCAGTTTCTAGACCAGTATTTTACAGTAATCCAAGTTTATAGTAACCAATGCCCAAAATATCCCTATAGCTTTGTTAATAGTTGAAATCAGCATTGCCACTGAAGAATCCTGTACACTGAAGGTTATTTCCAGAGCATTTGGTCCTTCTGAATGCATACAGTCCCATCTAGAGCAGACAACTGGCCAATTTCCACAAGGTATGGGAACCCACACAGCCATTGTCTTTCCTGACTCTGTGTATTCTCCTTTGCCCACTTGTCTCCTTACCACACACTCTCTTCTTTCTGCTTCATTCCCCTCTTTCCATGTCCAATCTTCTTCCTTCTTCCTTCCTCATCTGCAAGAAAGATGCAGTCTTTGTTGGAAAAGTCAGAACTACTACTCCAGACCTCCTACCAGTCCTTCTTTTGGCAAACAGAGGCCATAGATCACCTGGAGAGACTCTTCCTACTGTCCCACACCTTCTCAACTTCGTTTGGTGGAAACAAGGGAGAAGGCCTTCTCTGTGGCTGCTCCCAGACTTTAGAAGTCTGTTCTGAGACCCCTTCTATACTGTCATATAAAATTCAGATTATCTTCTTTGAACTAGATTATATGGCAGCATAGACTCATATAATCAAATTCAAAGCAGATAATGTGGATTATCTGCTTTGATAATTTGGATTAGACGGCAGTGTAGAAGGAGCCCTAGGGCCTTTCCACACAGCCCTATATCCAAGAATATCAAGGCAGAAAATCCCACAATATCTGCTTTGAACACACTCAGATAATATGAAATTTTCTCCCTTGGTATTGTGGGATATAGGGCTGTGAGGAAGGGCCCCAGAGAAGCCAGAGTAGTCCCAGATTTGTTGTCCTACCAACAGCAAGTCAAAAAGATTTGACTGCCTTCAGGCTTTAAAAAAAACCAGACTAGATGTGACTTTTAACCTTGTACATATGGTCTTTTAGTGCATAAAGGTGTGTGCATATGGTCTTTTAGAGACTTGACTGGCTTAATGTTTAATGTTTTAACTTTATTAATTATTAATTTGCTTTTCAAATAGCTCTTGTATTGAAACTTGTATTAATTGTGTTGTATAATTTTAATCTGTATTGTTTTAAAGCATGTTTTAGCTGCCTGATTCCTGAAGAAAAAGCAATATAAATGAATAAAAAAAATGCTACAATCCCATGCACAAAGACTTAGTTTTGTTATTCATGCTCTGGGACCTCCTATATTTGTTGTTTATTCATTCAATCATTTCCAACTCTTCGCAACCTCATGGACCAGCCCACGCCCAGCTCTTTCAAGGTCAAGCCAGTCACTCCAAGCTAACATCCATCCATCTTGCCCTTGGTTGGCCCCTCTTCCTTTCTCCTTCCATTTTCCCCAGTATCATTATCTTCTCCAAGCTTTCCAGTCTTCTTATTAAGTGGCCAAAGTACTTCATGTTTGCCTTTAATATCCTTCTCTCCAGTGAGCATGTTATCGAACAGCCGCCAATCCCCAGCCAGCTATCCGACAACCGGGCAAGCCCGTGGACCGACCACGGGGCAGAGACCGCGAGGGTTCAGTTAACCTGGCGAGCCCGGAGCGACTAGGTCCTCGTAGCCTACCCACCTCCCGGAGATCCAATTATGCTCACCAATCTGCAAGGTAGATGCCACGAAATTGTTTATTCTGCTCAGCTGAGAGGATGCGAACCGCAATACCCTGATTCCCGCAAGGAACACATGCATATACATTCAAAACATTGGTTTTTAAAGGTTACAGAACTGTCAAAACAATTGAAATTCCCGCCTGCCCCCTTCTGGGCCGGCTCCGTCGATGATTGGTCGGAACGTAGAGATCAGCTGATGGATGGGGTGTTGACCGGCTCTGGGGAGCCTATCGGCGCTTACTCCTATTCGCCACCCCAGCCAATCAGGAGTCTGTGGCCATATATGGTATGTCCGGGAAGGGAAGCTTAGACGGAAATTGCTGTCAATAGTGGCATGTGGATATAACAAAAGAATCCCTTTCGGGTAAACGACCCGAGTGATACCTGGAGTGATAGGATTAGTGGAGTTGACGTTTCACTCATGGGAATGAAAAGGAAAAGGGGAAGAAGTCTGATGCCAGAAAATGCACTCAGACCTTTGGGTGACAAAAGGTTATTGTGGGACACCTCTGGGTTCCGAAGCCAGGTGTGGATCCTGCTGTGAAGAACAAATATTTCATGTCCAGGTCCCAGAGGATGAATTAATTGGGCTAAACTCCGACGATTAATACTTCCTTCAGGCTGATGGGAATGTGGGGCATGAAGACTAGTGCTTCCGCTTATCCATAACAAGATTTCCCATCAGAGCAGCTCATGCAATAGATATGGTGATCCGAAAAAGGCTTTGGGGAGCAAGATTCAGTCATATCCTCTCAGCTTACACAATAGCGAAAATACAGGCAATCTTTCTTTTCCAATGGAAAAAGGGGGGAGGAAAGGTTTACATGGGGTCAAGGGAGTAATACTGTACAGATGCACAAAACACAGGGATGAACCTTTATTATGATTTATGATTTTCTGATTCCTGAGGTCAGTCCAACACAAGCAGAGGTGGCCTCCTGCTCCATAGGCCAATTCCTTTCTCAAAACTTTTCTTTCTGGGCTCAGAGGCGTCCCAAGAGTGAGGGGAGAGGAAAAGAGGGAAATAGGGATAAAAAAGGGATAAAGTAAAAATAAGTTCCTTTCCTCCCTTTGGGAGTCTCGAACTCGAGACTCCCATTCCCAAGCGGCCTTGGCTCTGCCGCCTGAGCCATCGCATCTTTCCCTTAGATGCGGCTCTCCTCGCAGTCTTAAGGCGCCCGGGGAGCGAAAAGAGAGAAAAAAATATATAAATTCAGGAAAAATAGGGGGGAAATCAGAAAGGGAGGGAACACTTCTGGACAGATTCCAGCGGGGCTCGGGGAGAGGATGTGTGGGCTTTCACCCGGGAACAGGCGTGTGTGCTGAAGTTGGGACTTGTTCACTCGCGGAACGACCTGCAGCTTGAGAACTGTTGCCCTCGGCAACAAGCAGCCGGGCTTTATTTCCTGGAGTATGGACTAACCTCCTATATTAGCTGTTACAATCAACATTTTAAAAAGGTCTGGAGTGTATACAATTACAAAATTTACAAACATCTCTTCCCAGAGTAAAAGGAGAGTACAATAAATGCACACACACAAAAAAACCCAAACAATGCTACCTTTATTGGCTCAATTGAAAAATACAAAAACAACGCTTTCAGGCCGCTTTCACACACAGGGTGATTCAGATGTCACAAATACATATTCAAAGTCTCCATTGGGCAAATCACACACAGAAAGCTGTTCACATTTGTGATCTTTCCCTAATGATCACTATTAAGCAGGCTGAAGAATTTGTCTTTTATTTTCAACTATAATAGTAAAACCAAAAATTTCAGGGCTAAAAAGAGCAAAAGATAAGAGTGAAAAATGTAGACCAATGTAATGTGTGTTATTCCCCACAGTTTTTAAGATAAAGACAATGGCTTTGGAATAACTAAGCTTTTGGCAATGCACAATTTAGCTGTCTTAGATCAGTTCCTTTATTCGTCTACACCTCCTTGGGGCTGGATTCAGTTTTTACCCAAAAAAGGAACCGTCTCTGGTTCCAGCTCAAAACACAGTTACAAGCAGGCCAAACGTTCACTTAAGAAATTGCTGCAGAGGATACACCTCAAAACATGTCTTTTAATCAATTTGGAAACATTACTCATTGGCTGAGATTCATCCCTTAGCAGTATAAACACAAGAGACATAAGACATTCTCAGCCTCCTTTTTGAAAAATATTGAATCTTGTCTTTTTTTGTAAATCTACTGCCAAGGTTCCTCTCATCTATGGAGAACAAGGAAGGAAGGGAGAGAACAAAATGCAAAAAAACATGACCTCAAGGCTATGACTTGTTGCAGTAGAGATACAATAGCTTATGAACACTGCCCAGCATCATATTCAATAGTTACAAATATGTAAGTGAGGTCAATGCTGTGTACCCATGTTTACAATAATGGCATCATTCCTACAATTGCAAATATTTTCCTCACAACCTATCTTAATAGCCAGGAGCTATACCAAACAGTGAAGGTCAGTTTTCTTTCCTGGTCATTGAGGCACTATAGCAGGTATGGGCAAACCCAGGCCCAAGGGCCAGATATGGCCCTTTGGGCTCTTTTCTCAGGCATCTCTTTCTCACACCACCCTATCCTTCCTTCTCTCTTTCCTTCCTTCCTCCCTCCTTCCCTCCTTCACTCTTTCTCCCTCTCTTCTTCCTTCTCTTCCACCCTTTCGTCCTTCTTTCCTTCCCATTTTGTCTTTCCTCCCTGCTCTTCTCTCCCTCTTTCTTCCTCCCTCTGTTTCTTCTACCCTTTCGTTCTTCCTTCCTTCTCTCTTTCCATCCATCCTTCTCTTCTTCCCTTTCTTCCTTCCTTTTTTTTCCTTCCACATTTCTCTTCCACGTTTTCATCCTTCCTTTTGCCCTTCCTTCTCTCCTTCCTCCTTCACCCCCTCCCTCCCTCCTTCTCCCCTTTCATCCTTCCTTCCCTTTCCTTCTTCCTTCCCACTCTCCCTTCCTTCCTCACCTCCCTCTTTCTCCCACCCTCCTTCCTTCCCTTCCACCCTTTCTTCCTTCCCTCTTTCCTCTCCCCTTCTCTCTCCCTTTTTCTCCTTCCTTTCTTCCCCTTTGTCTTTCTTTCCTTCTCTTTCCTCCCTTCCTCCCTCCTCTCCCTCCCTCTTTCTCCTTACATCCTTCCCTTCATCCTTCCTTCCTTCTCTCTTTCCTTCCTCCTTCCCTTCCTTCCTTCCATCACCGGGAAGCCAGCCCTCTTAGCAGGGAGTGCAAACATGCGGCCCACAAGTTAGAAATTTTGCCCATGCCTGCACTACAGGATGAGGTTTCCAGCTCCTTCCCTCTAGCAATCTGTGGTATCATAAGAAGCAGGATCTTGTATCACACCATTGCTTGGAAACATCATCTCACAATGCCCTGATTACCACCAGAACAGATCTCCATTGCTCAATGCAGCAGCTGGCTGTTGGCATACGTTTGGGGAGAAGGATCAGGAGATGATGCTTGGTTACACATTCATAACTACCTCTGTGATCCAGGATTGTGACCCATGTTTTTAAATATACATTGAAACAAAAAAACCCCGTTAATTAATTAGAGAAAAATGCTCCTCCTGACTACTGCAATGTGATTATTCCAAAGGATTCCAAAATGGAAATGTGTACACAGCTTTCTGCTGTATACAGTCTCAGTTCTATAGGACAGTATTTTTCAACCTTTTTTGAGCCGCGGCACATTTTTTACATTTACAAAATTCTGGGGCACACCACCAACCAAAATGACACTCTAACACAATAATACATATAGTTAATATGTTTTTAAATGTATTTATACACTCAGTGTGAATCCTGGGCCTGTTTCGATGAACACAACATAGATATCCTGGCAGGAATGGCAGAAAGACACACACGAAGGTCTTGCTCAACAGCTGTCAGTTTCTCTCTCTCAGAATCACAATGTTGGAAGGAGGTTCACCACTTTAAGGACCCTAAAACAGGCATGGGAGAACTTTGGCCCTCTGGGTGCTTTGGACTTCAACTCCCACCATTCCTAACAGCCTGAGGCCCTTTCCTGCTTAAGTGGCTGAGGGGGGGAAAGGAAAAGGGCCTGAGGCTGCTAGGAATGGTGGGAGTTGGAGTCTAAAACACCTGGAAGGTCCAAGTTTGCCCATGCCAGCTTTTGACAGAGACCTCTTCCTCCCCCTCCTCCTTTGCGCCCTTTCTTCCCCCTCCTGCTGAACACTTACTTTTTCTTCTCCACTTGGGCTCCCTTCTTCCCAGCCTCGCTCTGCTCACTTTGCCTTGCTTTGCTCAGGAGGGGAGGGGGAGGGAGGAAGACGTGGGGCAAGTTTGCGCAGTAGCGCCCGCACAGGTCACGTCTTCCTCCCTCCCCTCCTGAACATGCTCACGCTGCCCCCTCGGATCAAAATGGCGGCAGAAGCGAGGCTGAGAAGAAGGAAGCCCGAGTGGAGAAGAAAAAGTGTTCGGCAGGAGGGGGAAGAAAGGGTATTGGATGTTCCAATTTCCCACGGCACACCTGATGATTGCTCATGGCACACTGGTTGGGAAACACTGCTATAGGCAATAAACTTCATTTTCTATTTTGTTTCCCCTCTCCACTCTATATTTGTGCGTCCAGCATACACCAGAATTCTGTCACTATCATGGAATGGTAATTTGATGTAACATGTACTTTAGCCTTTAAATCTTTCAAAAGAGAAGCTGTTTCCTTTTTCCATTTAGAATGTCAAATCCATTGACCTGGGTTACTTCCATTTAACCGCCCATGAATTCAGCATAACTGGGGTGCTTCCAGAATGAGGCTTTCCATCACTAGCTTTCAAAAGGCATTGTGAAGCTATATCATATTTTGCTACCCTTGATAGATTTCCTTCCTGGTAAGAAAAAGACAGTAGCAATGGTGGGAAAACCTGGGAGGCCCGCAAACTGAAGACGTCATCAGGGCCTCCCATAAATTCCACAGATGATGCAGTCTGATTGCTCGGGCTTAGATCCAAAAAATCTAGCTAAAGGGTTTGTGAAAAAGGAGGCCCTAGAAGCTCTAGATGCTCTTGATAAGGAATGAGAGGAACTGAGCAACTCTGATATTTATTTTAAGACTAGACAATTCGATTTCCCTCCCAAAAACGTTCCTTGGTTATGGGGATGTTTACATATCCTAAAAGCCTTCCTACTGAGGATAAATTATTCATCTAGTTAACAGCAGTGAACTTTATTGGCCTTTGACTTATTTAGGACTTAATGGGGATCAATTTCAATTGCAGTTTCTACAAATATTTATTTGAAATATGTTCCCATACCCTCTACTAAACTTTAAGAATCCCCACATTTGCTCACTTTCTGCCACAAAAGAGCTTTCCCTAAAAAAGAAAGAACCTTTCTCTACATATTTGCTTTCTACACTCATTCATAACTAATAATAAATAAAATCACTGAAGTCTTAGGGCTTTCCTTTCTAGTTTGTTCACATTTCCAGTATTCGGTATGCAAGCAAAAATATCCTAGACAAAAAATTGTAACTCATGCTTAATGTAGTATGAGTATTGCAAGGTTTTGTATGGACCAGCCACCATGAGGAATAACATGAAAATCAATGGGTATGTAATACACTGGAATAATAAATGTAAACAAGGGACCTGGCAATGCAAACACTGGTGTTTAATATGTTTTAGAAATATATGTGCTTAGCTGATAATCAGACCTGACCATTATAAGAGTATTTAACCAGGTGATAAAATGTAATGAACCTTCTAACCTAAGCACTTTTACCATATCTGCTGTTTGCTGTATTCAGCCAGATAATTTTCTTCTTTCCCTGAGAAACTAAAAGGTGTTTCTTACTGTTAGGAGATCTCTCATAGTCCAAGGATGATGGTCCAAGTGTAGTGTCTTGAGAGCGAGTCCGTAGGTGGCTGTGGAGCCCAATTCTTGATCTGCATGTTCTCCCACAGTAAGGACATAGGTTTCCAAGTGGAAGGTGGTCCCAGTCAAGGTTGGTTTGACGCTCCTTCGTCTTGACACATTTCTCCATTTCACTCTCCATTCATGCCTCTTCGAATTCTGCAGCACTGCTGGTTACAGCTGACCTCCAGTTAGAGCGCTTAAGAGCCAAGCCTACCCAGTTCTCGGTATCTATGCTAAACTAAAAGGTAAGTTCTAAGGAGCTACAATATGAAGTTCCATCAGTGAGGGTTTTTCTTTCTTTTCCCAGTATAAGAAAGCACCGGGAATGTGGCGCAGCTGGCTGGGTATCAGCTGCATAAGATCTCTACTGACCAGAAGGTCATGAGTTTGTGTCACTTGTTGACCTTTGCAACCCAAAAGACAGTTGCATCTGTCAAGTAGGAAATTAAAGGTACCACTTAGTGGGGAGGCAAATTTAACTGATTTACAAGGCCATAAAAAGACCTCCAGGAAACATGATGAGGAATGAAGGAGTGCGACAGCTCCCCATGGTGGCCAGATGTTAAAAAATTGCCTCTGTCTGTCTTGTGTGTTTGTGTGTCTTAATGTAATGTGTACATTGTAATCCGCCCTGAGTCCCCTGCGGGGTGAGAAGGGTGGAATAGAAATGAAGTAAATAAGTAAATAATAAATAAATAAAACTATTGTTTTACTATATCCTGGAGCAGAGGCAAGAACTTTCTGACCAACCTAAGGAGAGTTATATTTTTACACAACCAAAACGAGGTCCAAAGACTCAATTCTTCTCTTGGAAAGACAAGAGGACAAATGTCAGTGCGCTGGAAGAAACAAAGACCACCAGCATTGAAGCAATGATCCTCCGCCATCAACTCCGCTGGACCGGCCACGTTGTCCGAATGCCCAACCACCATTTCCCAAATCAGTTGCTCTACTCCGAACTCAAGAATGGCAAACTGAATGTTGGTGGGCAGGAAAAGAGATTTAAAGATGGGCTCAAAGCCAACCTTAAAACTCTGGCATAGACACTGAGAACTGGGAATCCTTGGCCCTTGTGCACTCCAGCTGGAGATCAGCTGTGACCAGCAGTGCTGCAGAATTTGAAGAGGCACAAATGGAGAGTGAAAGAGAGAAATGTGCCAAGAGGAAGGTACGTCAAACCAATCCCAACCGAGACCTCCTTCCACCTGGAAAGCAATGCCCTCATTGCGGGAGAAGATGCAGATCCAGAATAGGGCTTCACAGTCACCTACGGAGCCACCAGTACACTGACCTTGGAAGACTATCCTACTCGGACAATGAGGGATCGCCTAAGTAAGTTTGTAGCAGTGTAGAAGAGGCCCGAGTCTACACTGCCATATAATCCAGTTCAAAGAAGATAATATGGATTTTATATGGCAATGTAGAAGGGGTCTGTAACAGGAAATTGTTGACTGTCTTCCTTTTGCTTCCTTTTAGTCTAACCTTCAGCTCCCAGTTTTTGAGACATCAATCCTAACTTTGGGTAAGTACAAATAGGGCACTGGGCCTCTTCATGTAGATGGCTGTAAAGGCTAAAAAAAGAAGCTATTCTTTGCTCTCTGAACCTTATTTTCCTGATAGGTACAACAGGCCACAAGTATCAAATATCAGTGCCTTATAATGTCCACTCTCCAACCCTTGATGAACTATGTCCATTCCTTGGTGATGAGCAGTTGTTATTACTAGTAGAGGACCTCATGAGGGCTGTAGGAAGTGAAGCTTCCAAGTGGTATCTATATTTGGGATAACCGATATATGCCATATTCCTTGATTGATGGAGGTATGTCTCCTATTCACAGCAAACCAAACCCTTATTTTTCCTGCTGCTCCCTCTCCTGTTTTTCTTCTTCCTCCTCCTCCTTCCAAAGGTCTGATTGCCCTTTTTTTTGTTTTGCCTTATCCATAACCTTTTGGACACTCTGAACTTCCACTTTTATACAAGTGCTCATTTGCCAAGGAACATCCAGTTACTGAGAAAAAAACTGGGTATTACGTCATCCACAGTTTTAAAGGAAAACATACTTTCTTCCCCACCTTTCATGTTCTTGCTGGATGATAAGCCACTGAAGATGCATGTATAGGGCATGGTATTTAAAAATAAGCAAAAGCCATCACCAGCTATCCCATACATAGAAGAAAAAGATTTCTCTTCATTTTAAGCCAGCTTTTTTCAAATCCTGAAATGAATACATTTAAATAATGTTGGGGGGGACGGGGACTTCAGGACAAAAGTCTCCTAAACATTTACTTTTGGCTTTGTGGGTCATAGAGATTCTCACAGAAATATCTGGTCAAGGGACAGACCAGAAGCGACGGTTCACATTCAGAATTTGCTGTCCAGTGGAAACAAAAACAGCCATGTGTTGTTTTTTCAGCTTGCTATTGCTGCCAGATAAAATTTGCCCAACAATTTCTCATCACTTCTATGGCCCCCGGCTATTAGGAGCTGAATTAAAGGATGAGTCAGTCTGACGTTCCCATTCCTTAGTAAAGCTATTGCTCTGTTTCCTACAAGGGCTGAGAAGCGAACACCTAAATGCATCCTTAAAGAAACCAAATACACTGACTTGTATCTGACAGATACAAAGTAAAATATTTTTAAAACCAAGAATACCTGTTCGCAAAATGCGGATTACTGACACTTAAAAGCCTTTCTGTAGAATTTTCAGTCACTTCCTGCGTACTAGAGGCCGACAATCACAAGAGAACCCAAATGACATATAACCCTGAGAAATGAATCAATCTGTGGTTTCCTGGATCAGCTTAGCAAAACAGACGAATTCCCAAATGTTGCCCCTTTCTTTGCATCTTCTTCACTTTTCCCTTCCTAAAGATACTTCTTTCTCTTTCAGCATCCGTAGTGACTATAAAAGCTTAGGACATGAAGACACTTGGCTTTATAAATCCGAATTTGAGACAAGGGACTGAGATTTTTTTTAAAGCAAAACATGGTAATCAAATGCGAAGATTAGAGCTCATTCACACTGCCCAACATATTTATAATCAGAAATTCATATAATGTTTTCAATTGGGCTTATTCCCATAAAAGTGTACATGAGATTGCAATCTAAGGGTTCATCTCTACCAGTGGTTCTCAACCTTCCTAATGCCGCGACCCCTTAATACAGTTCCTCATATTGTGGTGACCCCCAACCACAAAATTATTTTCGTTGCTACTACATAACTGTCATTTTCTACTGTTAGGAATCATCATGTAAATATCTTATATGCAGGATGTTTTTTCATTCACTGGACCAAATTTAGCACAAATACCCGATAGGCCCAAATATGAATACTGGTGGGGTTTAGGGGTTAATTTTGTCATTTGGGAGTTGTCGTTGCTGGAATTTATAGTTCACCTACAATCAAAGAGCATTCTGAACTCCACCAAATATGGAATTGAACCAAACTTGGCACACAGAACTCCAATGACCAAGAGAAAATACTGGAAGGGTTTGGTGGGCGTTGACATTGAGCTTTGGAGTTGTAGTTCACCTACATCCAGAGAGTACTGTGGACTCAAACAATTATGGATCTGGACCAAACGTGACACAAATACTCCATATGCCCAAATGTGAATATTGGTGGTGTCAAGTCAGTTTTGACCTCATTTCATTCAATTTGCGTATTAACTTATTTATAGACTCTTTCTTTCTTAATTATCACTCAGTATCTAATTTATCAATAAAGGAGCATGAAACAATTCCTCCCTGAACACCAGTACAAATGGAAACATCCAGAACAACCAAGATCCTTTCCAGTAAAGTGGAATATGGTTATGCCAAATACAGGGAATGATGAGAAGGAAAACTGAGGTGGAGAACTTAGCAGGAGCACTTTTGGGACTACAAGAATTAAGCTCTTTGTAGCATTCAGAGACAGTCAAAGAGTGGCTTGTGAACTTGTCCGAGTCCATGGTAGATTTCCAGGAAAGAAACAAGCAGCTGGAGCAAAGGGCATAAATATAGTACTTGATCCTGGCACATTAGGAAAAGATAATAGCAATCTCCCTGAGAAGCACAGCTGTAAACAATTTCTGTTATTGCAATGATCCTGTTTCATCAGGAGGTCATTTGAGCTCACAGAACCTAGAGGAAGGACATTTGTGGCAGCATTCTTCTTGACACATATGAAACATTTTGTGGTCTCAATGAAAGTACGGTATATTGTAGGTAAACTGGACAGTCACTGATGTTACGACCTCAGCAGACAGAAGAATTTAGCATCCTAGGGAACTTCCATCCCATCTAATATAATGCCGGCCATCACATGATATTGTGTGACTTCTGGTGGCAACCCCACCCCTAACTGAGGTGAAGGTGTCCAATGGAGTCAGCATGGGGCCTCGCTGGGAGGACAGTGCTTCTCCATGTGATGGGGGAATCATCACCAAGAGGGACCTGCATGCGGGGTGACATTCGCCCCACTACTACTCCTCTTTCTCAGTGAAGTCAAACAAAGTGGGATGCTTCACCTGGCCTTTGTGACCAGGTGAAGCATCCTAGGTGAAGCTTCACCTGGCCTTTGTGGGGGGAATTTAGCATCCTGGGGGGCTTTCACTCCATTGAATAGATGGAGCCACACGCCGGCCATCACATGATGTTGTATGACTTCCGGTGGCAGCCCCACCCCTAACTGAAGTAAAAGTGTCCGATGGAGTCAGCATGGGGCCTCGCCGGGAGGACAGTGCTTCCCTTGTGTGATGGGGAAATCACCACAAAGAGGGATTTGCATGCGGGGTGACAGATTCACCCCACTACCCCTCTTCTTTCTCAGTGAAGCCAAACAAAGCTTTGTGACAAGGCCCTTTAGTATTAGTCTTGTGGGTGTCAAACCAGTTTGGGAAACATGCTGAATATGATGGGTGTCAGGCATTAAAAAGGATAGTGCATGGAGGGTTAATGTGTCAAACAGCTGTGCAGAAAGATCCAACAAAAAAGCTATAAGCAGGCACAGAGGATGGACACAACAAAGAGATCTTCTGAAAGACAAGGTAAGACAAAGCATGCAGCTCACAAAGGCCCTTTCTACACTGCTATATAAAATCCAGATTATCTGCTTTGAATTGGATTATATGGCAGTGTAGAAGGGGCCTTAAGGGACAGGCTGAAGACTAAGTAATAGCTAAAGAAAAATGGCCTTCATTAGAAAAAGCATTGAAGAAGATGTGACAACTGACTGAAATGGATGAATGTTCATGCTCTTTAATGAAAACTGATTGTAAATTTTAAAAATTCATCCCAGGTAGAAAATTGTATTACTCTACACATGAATAAGGAAAATTATAACTCCCATATTGGGTTGAATGGAAAAAAGATGGGGAGCGAAAGGTATCTATAGCCCCTTTAAGACTAATTGATTTATATTTTAGCATGAGTCATTCCATCTGAGGGTTGATATCCACAAGTGCCTGCACTAAAATATAAATCAGTTGGTCTAAAAGGATTGCTAGATTCCGTTTATTCTCCCGCTCTGTTTTTCCTTTTGCTGCAGTGCAAGGACTACCTCTTTCAGAATAGATAATTTTCAAAAGGAAGCACCTACTATTGCTCCATTCCCCACCCCACACCATCTACTCTATCCTGCCTTTTTCGTGGAAAATCCAAAGGAAAAGAAGGGGGGGGGGGTCAGATTGCCTTGAAGCAAACTAAGTTACACTCAGTTGGCCCTTTCTTCTCTTTTCTGGTGCTTCAGTGACTGAAGATATTGTTAGCCGTTCTGAGTCCCTCCACGGAGGTATCCCTTCCCAGCAACCCTAAAAAGCTATGATGTAATGATAGCCTAAGGTCATAGATAAATTCCATGCCAAATGAAAATTTGAACTTATTTTGATGTTTTAAGACCACCATAATAAATGTTATTTTATTGATTCTTTCAGAAAGGTAGTTACTGTAAGAAATGACAGCTACGTTTAGCAGCATGGTACCCCCAGAAGCAATGATTAATGCGTCATCAGAATGTATATTCTGAATAATTATAATAATTTGCATCATATGGCTAAGTAATTTGCATCATATGCAAATGAGCTATGAGGATATCTACAGACCTACTAAGAAAATCCAATAAATGCTACATTCAGCAAAGGAAAAGAGGGATCCTTCTCAGCTCTGCAGGAGTCTACCGTATACCATGCAGCTGTGGACAAGTCTACATAGGGACCACAGCATTGTCCAAACACAAATCGAGGAACATGAAAGGCACTGCAGACTAATTCAGCAAGAGAAGTCAGCCATAACACAGCAGTTGATGAATCCACCTGGACACAGCATATTATTTGAGAACACAGAAATGCTGGACCACTATAACAATCACCACGTCAGACTACACTGAAATCCACAAGCATGTGGACAATTTCAACAGAAAGGAAGAAACCATGAAAATGAACAAAATCTGGCTAACAGTATTTTAAAAACTCTAAAATCGGGACACTAAATAAAGAGGAACACTCAGAAAACAGGGGGATTCTGGACAGGAAACAATCATAGCCAGCTAACACTTCCCAACAAAGGATTCCCTGAGGCAGGAAGCACCAGGCTTTGAAGCTGCAAGGCCATTCAATGCTAATCAAGGCGGCCAATTGCAACATTCACACTTGCCTCAAACCGACAAGAGTTCTTTCTCCCACTCTGGACATTCCACTTCATTTGCCTAGTTTTCAACACACCTCACCTCTGATAATTCCTGCCATAGATGTGGGCGAAATGTCAGGAGATAATGCTTTTGGAACATGGCTATACATCCTGGAAAACTCACAGCAACTCAGTGATTCTGGCAAAGAAAGCCTTCAACAACACACTACCTCATTTGACTGCATGTTTGCTTGAATATTTACATTAACAATTTAATTATCTGATGTTATCAATCAAGCTTCAACGTATCCAACCTCCCCAATGAAGAGACTGCAAATGCAAGTATTAAGGAAAATCCATGGTGGGCATTTAATGGTCAATTAGAAAGAACCGCAACTTGGAAAAAACATCACCCAAGGAGACTTTCTGCTGCGCTTTCTGCAACCGAACTTGCCTATCTCAGATTGGCCTTTTTAGTCATCAACGCGCTTGTAAAAAGCGTGGGATGAGTCCTTCCTGAATCTTCGTTCGCGAAGTAATGCCGAGAGAGAGAGATCTTGTGGACAGAAACTACTTAAAAGGACAATGTTTCTTGAGGAGAAAGTGGGAGCATCCAGCTCTGTGGTGTATACAATTGGAAAAGTAATGTTGTATCTATTGTTTTTCAACTTTCATCTGTTTCATTATATATATATTTGACTTTTGCCCTTAAAAATGTTTTCTTTGTAAGATTAAAAAGTAATTTTCAAACCATATCCTACAGTGCTAAAACAATGATGAAGTGTTAGATAGAATATGAAAAGGTAGTATCATTTGATATAAGGATAAAGGCTTTGTGTGGTAATCTAAATGAAAGAATAAAATCGGTATTTTTCTTACAATGTGAACTACTTCTGATCAGAGCAGAACTAACTAGGACTTAGCTCAAAGACGAGCTGATAAGAATATAATCAAAGCTTTAGGCTTCTTCAGACCATTTTTCCCACTGAATATTTTTTCATTTTGTTTTTTTTCAGAATTCAGTTTCACATCTTGCCTGGATTTCAACAATATCCATCTGAAATAAACATTTGGAAAGAGAACCAACTCACCAAATATTGTATTACTTGTTTCCTGCTAAGCCTTGCAAATAGCTTCTCCAAGTACTTGTTGATTCTGCTCATGCTCCATGCTGAAGTGCTTTGGTGCAGAACACATCGAGTGGAATCAAGCAGTTTTAAAACTCACCAGAGGTTCAGCTGCATATTTAATTTAAAATATGACTGCATAGTACACAGCATTTTTGTGTTGGAAGAAGTTTTTGAAATGCTGCACTATTTTTCAGCAAAATTGATTCACTATACCAGAGGTTCTCAAACCGTTTTAACCATTGAGCCTTCTTTGAAGCAAAAGTTTCTTGTGGAGCCCCAAGAAATATTATATTATATTATATTATATTATATTATCAGGCATAGGTCAGGCCAATGCCAAATTGATGGTGAGTGTTTGTGTGCAATAATTCACACAGTGCAAAAGGAAATACAATATTTAAAATGAAGAACAATTTTAGCCAACATAAACTTAACAGTGTATTGTTGAAGGCTTCCATGGCAGGAATCACTGGTTTGTTGTGAGTTTGCTGGGCTCTATGGCCATGTTCCAGAAGCATTCTCTCCTGATGTTTTGCCTGCATCTATGGCAGGCTTCCCCAGAGGTTGTGAGGTCTGTTGGAAACTAGGCAAGTGAGCTTTATATATCTGTGGAAGGACCAGGGTGGGAGAAAGAACTCTAGTCTGTTGGAGACAAGTGTGAATATTTCAATTGGCCACCTTGATTAGCTCTTAATGGCCTAGCTAATCAAGGTGGCTGCCTGGGGGAATCCTTTGTTGGGAGGTGATTAGCTAGGCCATTAAATGCTAATCAAGGTGGTCAATTGAAACATTCACACCTACCTCCAACAGACAAGAGTTCTTTCTCTCCCCCCCCCCCCCTGGACATTCCACAGATGTAGGTGAAACATCAGGAGATAATGCTTCTGGAACATTTATTTATTTATTTATTCATTGTATAAGAAGAAAACCAAGGGTACAGTTGAAATGTATTTTAAAAAGATAAAGTTTAAAAAACTTGGGCATTCTATTAAATATCCTTTGACCGGTAGCTGGCCACTTGGAGTGCCTCTGGTGTTGCTATAAGGAGGTCCTCCATTGTGCATGTGGCAGGGCTCAGGCTGCATTGTAATAGGTGGTCTGTGGTTTGGTCTTCTCCACACTCGCATGCCGTGCGCCTTCCAAGTCGCTCAATCTTCTGTGTGCCCTGGATGAGGATTTGTAGTGTGTTGAGACTAATGGGATTAACTGTAAAACCACAGACCACCTACTACAATGCAGTCTGAGCCCTTTCACATGCACAATGGAGGACCTTCTTACAGCAACATCAGAGGCCTCTAAGTGCCCAGCTACTGATCAAAGGACATTTAGTATAATGCCAAGTTTTTAACTTGTTTGTGTTTTCTAACACATTGCAACTGTACTTTCAATTAGCTTCTGACACGATAAATAAATAAAATAACTGTAAACAGGGATAAAGTGATGCATAATCATCCTCATCATCATCATCTTCTTCCGCTAACTTCACCTTCTGCCTGGCTCTAATGGCTGAGGTTGGAAGGCGTCAGCTGCTCTGTAATAGGTCTGGGAGGGTGATAAATGGCTCCACATATTATTGTTTTGCAAGCCAAAGAGTTATTCTGTGCTGAGCCATACAGGATTGCAACTCAAATCTATTAAGAGCCATACAGAATGTTTAAATTCAGGGACAATATACCAACACTGGAGTTCTTATTTTCTTTCTAATTTTAATTCTTTAATTTCCAGAATCCTGACTATAGGATTATTTAGATTGTATGCTCATAATGGACTGGAGATGAAGTGTTTTCCTCAAAGTGAAATCTGTAGGCTCAATGGGGAGCTTCCATGACATCTATGCAGACAGTAGGCAGGGTCTTTAAGAGAGGGGTTCACCCAGTACATCGGTCCGGAAACCCAGAGACCAAAGACGAGCCTGTGAATGTCTGGCAGCCTCCCTCCCAAAAAAATCCCTCTCACATCCCGTTCTATCGAATTTTACAATGGTTAGTAAACTTATAACTTTTATCAAGACCTGTCCATTTTACCTATTAAACAAATTGATCATTTTACCTGAAGAAGCCCACCCTGAAAAGGGCCTGAAAATACTCCTATTCCACCTTCCAAAATGTATTGTGGAATGGCTGCTTATAGGCTGGAGATCCTTCATTCCTGGTGCAATAAGCATAACATTTAAATACCCTTGCTTTACAGATGAAGGTTGGTGGTTTGAATGCGCAAGATGGGGTGAGCTCCTGCCTGTCAGCTCCAGCTTCCCATGCAAGAATATGAGAGAAGCCTCCCACAGGATGGTAAAACACCTTGGCGTCCCCTGAGCAATGTCCTTGCAGATGGCCAATTGTTGCACTATAGACTCGGGGCCCCTCAGTAAACCACTTGACACTTGGCAACGGTTAAATGCTTTATTTAGAGTAAATGGTTAAAGGAAGGAGTCTAAAGAATATAGCCTATTGATGTTCTTTAACAGCAATAGGTAGCAGCAAAATTGTCTCTGAGGAAGCAAGAATAAAGATATAATCCTCTGGCAAACAGGAACAAAGCAAAGAGTCTTGTGTGCCCAAACGGGCTAATCCAAAAGGGTCTGGAAACAAGGCTTGGCAATTAGTCTTTGGTAGCAGGAAGGCCCAAGGCCCAGGCAGGAACTTGAGTGCATGGAAACCGTAGCATAGAATCCAACGTTGACGACGGATAGGGACCCATTGCTGGGGCCCAACTTATATAGGAGTCAAAGGCTTTGATCGTCTGACGTCTAGTTCGTCGGACATCACTTCCCATAACATGATCCAGCTGCGGCCCTTCTATCCTTGTTACATTGGTTTGGAATGTTTTGCCAATTAGCGCGGACAGATGGTATTGGGGAGTTAACATCTCTCGGTTCTGCTAGGCACTGTTTATCATTCCCTGGCCGAGGTGAATCTCTGGTAACCGTGACCTCGGACAACGGATGAACCTGTCTTTGCTGGTTAGGCTGGTCAGGCCTAACAGGCCACTTTGAAACATTGATTCTGCTTTGGGATTTAACATGATAGAAGCTTTGCAGAGGGCCTAAGTTGGGTTGAGGATCATGCAGGGGTGTGACACCAATTCTCTCACACCGGAAGCAACTTGTAAGTCGTTTCTGACACACACAAAAAACACAGCTGTTTCTAAATGTTCACCTTCCAGAGGTGTTGGACTGTAAAAGTTACATCGATTTCAGTCACACTAGATGAAGTTATTAAATCAGAAAGAAGAAACATGCCTCAGGTGGAAGGTACTTTGAGTCAACCATTGCATGAGTTAGATCCAAAAAAATTAAAAAATGGAGATATAAAACATAAGAAATCCATGATCACATTAACACTATGTTTCAATGTCTCTCACCATACACATTTTCATACTAAAATTGTATAGTAAATTATTCCTGGGAAATTTGCCCTGTTCGAAAGTGGTATAATTCAAATCACAGTTCCACCTGAGTTTGTGCCAATTCACAGATGTTTTCAAAACATACATTGAGCTCTAACACACACATTAGCCCTACTGAAAATCAAGGCTGATCCAAGAGTAAATGACTTGAGCAGATAAACTCCCATTCATTAAATACAGCTGTTAAATGAAGCAATGTTGCAGCTATTTAGAATAAGCCACGCACTACCAGTTGAGGCCACACCAACACTGTAATACAAACTTCTACATTTTGACAAGAGGACATTGTACCAAGATTGCTAGCTTAGGGGTTAGCCCATATACTGGAATTAAGCCAAAATATCAGCTATTTCGCAGTTAAATTTTTGACTGCCATGAACAAGCTTCAGTTCCATCTCATGTCAATATTGTAACAGCTGGTTTTAGTAAATATGTTAATAATGCTTTCTGGAACTTGCATATTTTTTCAGTCTTTGTAATTCTGAAGATATTTTGTATTTAAAGTTTACAGTCTTGGGTCTCACATCTTCTAAAGTCTCTTTCCCCATCTTGAGGCACTCTACACATTTTGGACTGAAATATTTCAAAAGTTTCAATTATCACGAGCAATTGGCAGATCTAATGGGCGTTCTAATCCTCATATGGGGGTAGCTTGATCTACATCATTCCCAAGCAAACGACAAGAATATATAGATATGTAAGCCAGTCTGAGTCCCTCAATGGAGGTGAGAAGATTGGGGTACAAAAGTTTTAAATAAATAATCATAAATAAATGTACACTCGTATTTCAAACTACAGCAAGTCCTCCATATCCACAGTTTCTGCATTCATGGGTTCAATCAACAATGGCTTTAGAATATATATAAAAAATAAACTCTAGGACTCATTTGAGTCCTCATTTTATATATGAGACATCATTTTACTATTTCAATATATATATTAGTGCCTGAACCTTCTCCGATTTTTGTATCTTTGAGTTGTCCTGGAACCAAACCGCAGTGA
Source organism: Anolis apletophallus (assembly GCA_030556195.1). Lineage (NCBI taxonomy): Eukaryota > Metazoa > Chordata > Lepidosauria > Squamata > Anolidae > Anolis > Anolis apletophallus. The sequence continues at coordinate 75,454,713 of JARBWK010000007.1, read as the reverse complement.
ATGTCGTGCACCAAAGCAGAAACACCTCTGACCGTAAACACCACAACAGTTTGGTAAAATCAGCAAGCAGTTTATTGAAGGATATATGTAGGCAAAGCAGTGAAATTAGCAAAAACAGTAAAGTTCCCAAAACAAAGGATAGTCCACGAGCTTCAAGGCAAAATATGATCCATTGGAGGAACAATCCATGAAACAAGGCAGCATGAAAAATCCAATACACAAAACAGGAGCTTGGCAAAAATTTGGTACATGAAACTAAGAACACTTAAAAACAAAACCATCATGAAATTCCAACGTTGACCCAACTGAGGCAACTCCTTCCCATGAACCATTATATGGCTTTTCCAGATCCCAAAACTAAAAGGAAAGCATTTCTTTTGACCTTACCACCAGATAAAGGTTTCTTATCTTTCTTTTCCTGTAAACGAACTGATCTTCTTTGCGCCTGAGCACTCTGTCTCTGTTTACAAAAGCCTTGCCTTCTATCTGCAGTCTCATTAACTTGACTCTCATTAAACTTCTGCACCTGACAAATCATCTTCAGACAGTTGCTCTGAGAAAGACTGTGCAGGGTCTCTCCCAGGAATGTGACCGTGTGAATCTTCCTGAAACAGCTCGGGGCTCTTGTCTGAGCTTAACTCAGGCCCAGGCAAACCCTCATCCCCATTGCCAACAGACCCAGGCCCACCATCAGGTACACCATCCCCATTCCCATCATGAACATCAGACACAATCACAGGCTGAACAGGCTTACATACGACTTTGGATGCAGAAGGCCCACTGTGCTTCTGTACCCAGGTTCTTGCTGACTAGGAATAGTAAGGAGCAGGTGGCAAGCCCATCTCAACAAATCCCTGCCTTTATTTGCAGCTCCCTCAACACTGCAATGGTGGAACTCTCTTGCTGACTGGGTATAACTTCGCAGAAAAGTTAAAGTTTCTTTTCACACACTATAAAAGACCAATCTCACCTAAACAACCTGCTGGATCCTTGTAATTGTTGTGTTGATATGTGTGTCCATCAACATATATTTTAATATGTTTTTAATCTATATAAAAGCCAACGTATGTCTGTCCCTCTGTAACACAAAATCTATTGTGAGGTGAAGTTTTCCTCTGATGTAATTGGACTGGCTGTTGCTAGTTGAAGGATTGGCTGTTGCTGGTAAAGTGGCACTCTGTGACGTGTATGAGGAGAAGGGAGGAAGGAAGGAAAGTGTCACAAAGAGAGCCATGTTGTCATGGAGACATTGTGAGGGAGGCTCTCTTAGAGCTGGAGAAGGGAGAAAGGGGAGAGAAAAGGAGAAAGGAAAGCAGAAGGGAGGGAGGAGGGAGAGGGTATGAGGGGAGAGAAAAAAGGGAAAGCATCAGGACAGTGGCCCCTCTGAAACGGCGGGGCATCACTGTTGTTTTTTCATCTTATTTTAAATTGTAAGCCATTTTGAGTCCAAAACTGGAGCAAGGGTGGGATGATGATGATGTTACTATTTTAGCTTTTTACATTTCTTTACATTATTCAATTACTTCATATGTTTTAGAATATTTTCATTATTTTTATTGCTTTAGCTTGTTTGAGCTAATGTTACTGTAAGCTGATCGTGGAAGGAAGATAAAAACTGAAATATATACTGTACATCTTCCACGATAAATCCTATAACTAAGAGGGGTTCTGAATTTCTGTTTTGGCAGGCTTAGATCAAGGGTCTTATCTGGGAGGGACAAAGTGCAGCCCTCCAGATGTGACTTAACTACAATTCCCATCGGTCACAGTCAGTATAAGTTGTATGAAGAATGCTAGCAGTTAATGTTCAACAACATCTGGAAATCCATACTATTTTATACGAGTCCAGAATAAATAAATTGTAGGATCAAGGTGAGTCGGATATTCTAGAGCAGTGTTTCCCAACCTTTTTTGAACCACGGCACACTTTTTACATTTACAAAATCCTGGGGCACACCACCAACAATGACACAAAATGACACTCTAACACAGTAATACATATAGTTAATATGTTTTTTTAATGTATTTATACACTCAGAAGCTTCATGCAGCTTCACGGTGAGTCCACATCATGCATTATAGGGGCCTGAAGTGTCCACATCATGCATTATAGGGGGTCTCACTGTCCACATCATGTATTATAGGGGTATCCACTGTCCACATCATACATTAAAAGGGCCTCCACTGTCTGGCTGGGGTGGAGGGGCCCCACGCCGCCGCTGCTGTTGCGGGAGGAGGAGGAGGACATGGTGATGGCCCCAAAGGAAGCAAGCCCCAGAGAGAAAAGAAAGCGGGGAGGATGGGGCGGCGGCGGCGGCATCCTTCTTGCTGCGGCTGCTGCGCTTCCTCGGCTTCAGGGAGCCCCGCACCTCCACCGCCATCTTCTCCCTCGGCCTCCGCCACCAGCAGCAGCAGTACCAGGAAGCAGGGGGAGGGGGAGGGGAGGAGGAAGAGGCAAATTTCCCACGGCACACCTGATGATCGCTCACGGCGTGTGCCCCGGCACACTGGTTGGGAAATACTGTTCTAGAGGGAGCCGAGTTGTTATAATTTTTGCAATCCATTATAGATAATATTTTATGCAATGGGGTTACATTGGTAATGCATTTGTTTAGCTAACTGACTCTGGGGGCAGAGCAAGTCTGCCAACAGTTCTAGAAAAAAATATCAAGTGGATATTAGATTGCAAAGTCTTTGAATGTACCACTTTTCATTCCATCCTTCAGATAATAGCCAAAGCTGTGAAAATATTACGCCCAGCTTCCCTGCAGTGAATTCATATAGTTCACTGCAGGGAAGTATGTATTAACTATCATGTGCACACACATACAGCAACAAGCTATCAGTCTTCGTCTTCTCTTCTTTTATTGAAAGTATTCAGATGGTTTTGCATGAAAATTCCTTCACAAAGTCTTTGTACCACTTCCTTGGTGCTCTTTTGGGCTAGCCCACTCCTACTTTCCTTTTCACTGCAATTCTGGGAGAAATGTTTTATCAAATAGGTGGTTGGAGAGTTTCAGGACATGGGAACACCATGCCAAAGATATACGCAGCGGAAGACTCCCTGGAAAAGGATTCTTGCAAACACACTAACACATTAGTAATAATAATGTACGAGAAAACTTTGAAGGCTGATGGTTCCTGCCCAAACACAGCAAGTACTGAGATGTCCTGCCTAAGTCTTGTTGGATTGAGAGTTGCCTTCCTCTTAGCCAGCTTCATTGTCTCTCGCCTGGTAGATTGCACAGTATGAGGGAGGAAACTTTCTAAAAAATATATCCGACACCTGTCAAAGTCTAAAATTTAAGAAGTGGCATTGATCTACTGGCATTGAGCAACTGCATTGGCTACCAATAGAGTCCCAGATTGTTTTCAAGGTGCTGGTGTTGACCTTTAAGGCCTTGTATGGCTTAGGGCCAGTGTACCTGAGGGACCATCTCATCCCATATGTTCCCCCGAGATCACTACGCTCAGAAGAACAAAATCTTCTAGCTGTCCCGTAGATCCACTCCTGTAGGTTATCATCAACGAGATCGAGAGCCTTCTACGTGGCTGCACCTTCCCTCTGGAACTCCATGCCGGATGAGGTTTGCGCTATCACTGACCTAGCCCCGTTTTGGAGAGCTTGTAAGACTTTCATGTTCAAACAAGCTTTTAACCTCACCGGCCCATGAAGTCTGACATAAGTTCAGAGTTAATTTGCGATTATTGTAGATGGTTGTTTCGAGATAGTTGTATTTTACACTTTTCTGCTTTTATGTTTTCTGCTTTTTGTAGGATGTATTAAATTGTTATTGTAATACTGTATGTGTACCATGTAAACTGCCCTGAGCCTGCCGGAAGGAGCGGTATATAAGAGTGAATAATAAATAAATAAATAAATACTGTGACTAATGGTAGGTTACATACCTGTGACCATCTTTCTTCGAGTGAAGCTCTGTGAATCCACACTTATGAAGTTTGCGCGCCAGCGCGGCTTCCCAACGGAAACTTTTTCCAGTTTGAAACTTTTGGCGGTAGCTCCGCCCAGCCAACCCGGAGGGCATAAAGGCGCCCAGCGCGCCACGCCATTCCTTACGCCACATAGCAACAAGGAAAGGGTGGTTTGAAAAGAGGGGATGGCCGGGCGGGTCGTGTGGATTCACAGAGCTTCACTCGAAGAAAGATGGTCACAGGTATGTAACCTACCATTCTTCTTCGAGAGCTCTGTGAATGCACACTTATGAAGATTTACCGAGCTAAGGTAAAGGAGGTGGGAACAAACCAGCCAGATTGTAGAAAAAAATGAACAGGTTTATTGCAACCAGCAACCTGAATAAATAACACGTTAGACACATAATATATGAGTGGGAGGCAGGCTCCCACTCGTAAACACAGTGCAACAAGCACCATTCATGTCAGGCACGCAGGCCTCAAACATAAGTGCAATATTAGCAGGAGTGCAACAAGCACCATTCATGTCAGGCACGCAGGCCTCATAACAGTGAGTGCAACAAGCACAACCTGAGAACAAAGGGTGCACAACTGGTGCAACCTACCCGTAAATGGGAAAAGCGCTTAACGGTAGACTGTGCCCCTACCTGGGGCACGGCATACTTAACATTGACAGTGCAATGAACAGGAGGGGTTCGAACGACGCAACTGTCGATCGACTAGTGCAAAAAACAAGGGAGAACTGGGGCTGACTACTCTGCAGCACCCAATGGGGTCTTTGGGTTCAGAATCGACCGACCAAAGGCCGCCTCCCTCCCAAACAGGGTGTCTACCCGGTAATGAGATATAAAGGTAGAGGGTTGGCCCAGATGGCCGCCCTACAAATTTGGTCCAGGGGAATCCCTTGGAGGAACGCAGTTGACGTGGCCACTGCCCTAGTCGAGCGTCCCTTGACCTTAGATGGGCACGGTTGACGGGCTATCTGATAGCACAGTTCAACCAGGGAGCTACCCAATTAGAAAGTCTCTGTGCTGACACCGGCAAGCCCAGCTTGTCGGGTGGCGCATTTACACAAACAGTCGGGTCGATCGGCGGAAATCCGCCGACCGGTTCTTGTAGGTCAGAAGGGCCCTTCTGACGTCGAGGCCGCTTGCCCTCGAGTCCGTGTTCCCGGTTTGGGCCAGTCCCAAGTCCGGAAGCACGATGTCCAGTTCAAGTGGGAACGGAGACACCACCTTCGGCAGAAAGGTGATGTCCGTCCCGCAGGATGGCCCTATCTGCTAAAAACAGCAGGTAGGGGTTCGCCGACACGGAGCGCCGCCAGCTCGGAAGGGCGACGCGCGAAGCAATGGCGACT
>JARBWK010000007.1:75145271-75449323 GCA_030556195.1 Anolis apletophallus | reverse complement strand
GGGCCAGCCCCTCCTACTTTCCTTTTCACTGCAATTCTGGGAGAAATGTTTTATCAAATAGGTGGTTGGAGAGTTTCAGGACATGGGAACACCATGCCAAAGATATACGCAGAGGAAGACCCCTGGAAAGGATTCTTGCAAACACACTAACACATTAGTAATAATAATGTACGAGAAAACTTTGAAGGCTGATGGTTCCTGCCCAAACACAGCAAGTACTGAGATGTCCTGCCTAAGTCTTGTTGGATTGAGAGTTGCCTTCCTCTTAGCCAGCTTCATTGTCTCTCTCGCCTGGTAGATTGCACAGTATGAGGGAGAAACTTTCTAAAAAAATATATCCGACACCTGTCAAAGTCTAAAATTTAAAGAAGTGGCATTGATCTACTGGCATTGAGCAACTGCATTGGCTACCAATAGAGTCCCAGATTGTTTTCAAGGGGCTGGTGTTGACCTATAAGACCTTGTATGGCTTAGGGCCAGTGTACCTGAGGGACCATCTCACCCCATATGTTCCCCCGAGATCACTACGCTCAGAAGAACAAAATCTTCTAGCTGTCCCGTAGATCCACTCCTGTAGGTTATCATCAACGAGATTGAGAGCCTTCTACGCGGCTGCACCTTCCCTCTGGAACTCCATGCCGGATGAGGTTCGCGCTATCACTGACCTAGCCCCGTTTTGGAGAGCTTGTAAGACTTTCATGTTCAAACAAGCTTTTAACCTCACCGGCCCATGAAGTCTGACATAAGTTCAGAGTTAATTTGCGATTATTGTAGATGGTTGTTTCGGGATAGTTGTATTTTACACTTTTCTGCTTTTATGTTTTCTGCTTTTTGTAGGATGTATTAAATTGTTATTGTAATACTGTATGTGTACCATGTAAACTGCCCTGAGCCTGCCGAAGGAGCGGTATATAAGAGTGAATAATAAATAAATAAATAAATAAATAAATACTGTGACTAACAATTGTTGCACTGCAATTCATGAAACTGTCAGATGTAGGAGAAATCAGAAAGGATGGCAGAAATGTATTTGGAAAGAATCTTCTACTTCTTGCTGGAGAAACTGGGCAGATAATTCAGTTTGCATCTACCTTTCCAAATCTTTGTAAATCTCATTACATTATCCATGTTTATAGTATGAAAAGGAAATATTGTTGTTGTTTATTTAGTCAGTATTGGTTGGGTTTCTAGTAAAGCAGACAGGGCTGTGCCTAACACATTAAATGTATTTTGCATCCACAAAATAGGTCAGATAAACTGACTACAGGCAGTCCCTGAGTTGCAAATATCCAACTTACAAATGACTCATATTTAAGAACAAGGCTGAGTCAACAAGAATTGAGAGACATCTTTCCCTCAGAAGAAAAAATCACTCCAGAAAGTGTTATCATGGGGAAAAGGTGTCTTCACTGAAGCCTTGTCACTGTTCCTTGTTTCCAAAACAAGACATTTTGTTTTTCAAAATCCAACTATCACAGGGATAGAAAATAAACAAGGACACAGAGAGCAAAACAAACACTAAAGGTGTGAACCCTTCCATATGCTATCCAGAGCTTGCTTGCACATATATACACTGGAATTACACTGAAAAAAATACCTGTTCCAACTTATATACACAGTCAACTTAAGTACAAACCGTGGTCGCGCAGTGGGTTAAACCGCTCAGCTGCAGAACTTGCTGATCAGAATGTCGGCGGTTCGAATCCACGGATAGGATGAGCCCCTGTTGTTAGCCCCAGCTTCTGCCAACCTAGCAGTTTGAATCCCATATAGACTACTGCAACATGCTCTACATGGGGTTGCCTTTGAAGACTGTTCAGAAGCTTCAAATGGTCCAGTGAGCAGTGCTCAGGAAGCACAAAACTACACAAAACTCAACTGGCTGCCAATTTGCTACCAGGCGCAATTCAAAGTGCTGGCTTTAGCCTACAAAGCCCTAAATGGTTCCGGCCCAGCTTACCTGTCCTAACGTATCTCTCCCTATGAACCATCTAGGAATTTAAGATCATCTGGGGAGGGCCTGCTCTCGATCCCACCTTTCTCGCAGGCACGTTTGGCGAGGACAAGAGACAGGGCCTCAGTGGTAACCCCTCAGCTGAGGCATTCCCTCCCTAGGGATATTAGATCAGCCCCCTCCTTCCTGACCTTGCAAAAAAGTAAAAACCTGGCTCTTTGAACAAGCCTCTGGAAATGCAGTGCAATAGACAAACACGGAATTATGTAAGTTTGAAACATGGAACGACTTACTTAGACGATGCTACTGGAAAGTGAGATTAAAAGGAAGACATTGGTTGTTATATGTTTTTAATGTTTTTATATTTATTTTATAATGATGTTTTAAATGTTTTAATTGTTTATTGTGGATTGTTACGGCATTACATTGCTGCCAATTTGTAAGCCGCCTTGAGTCTCCTTCAGGCTTGAGAAAGGCGAGATAGAAATATTGTAAATTAATAAATTAATAAATTCAATGACATCCTGGAGTTCTCTTTCCTGTTTTAGACCTGAGGTGGTCCAAACGTTGAACTCCATCTCCTTGAATTTCTCAGCTGTATTTCTCAGCTATAAACTCATTAGAGTTTCTGGAAAGCTTACACAATCCCACTCATCTGTCGGGGGTGCTTTGAATGCGATTTTCCTACTTCTAGGTAGGGGGTTGGACTGGATGGCCCACGAGGTCTCTTCGAACTCTAGGATTCTATTATTTTAGACACTGGTATAGGACACAGTGGGTGCAATACCCCATCTGCAATAGGATTCCTTTGTTTCAAAAGTTTACAAGTGCTATAGAACAAGGAAGAAAGTAGTATACACATAATGTCTAAATGGACAGGAAGCAGGATGGATCTCATAAACCCATCTAGGAAATTCTAATGCTAATGGGACAAGATAGCTCCAAACAATGTTAATGCATGAAGTCTGATCCCAAAGACGGCTTTTCAAAACCTCAGTATAATAAATTCTATCAGTGGCCAGGCTAAGAGGGATGTTAGGCGAGCCAAGGGGTGGGGGACTTACTATCTAATCTACCTGCAACCTGCAATCTATGTGCCTGAATGTCAGTATCAGTATTAATGTAAAAATAATGAAATTTGAGTGGCCTTATTGAGAGCAGTAATGCACTTCTTATTAGAGAACCACATCCTTTTGAGGATTTGAATTTCTACCACGTAGGTCTTACAATGCAATGATATTTGGTTTATTGTGTTAGTAATAAGCACAAGATTATTTTCTAATATAATATTTTTCTTTGTATAAGATGTCAACTTTGTCAACTCCAGGTATATTTTGATATCTAACAGTCATAGACATTAAGGATTTGTTAAGTATTTCATAGCTCAACAAGACAATTTCCCCATAAATGTCATTGCACAATATTGCAAATTATAAGCTGTGCTTGGAAAAGTTATTTTTGTTCCTTGTTTCCATTTTTAAGCTTAGTTTTTGAAATCTTCTTATTTCAGCTGCCTAGTAGCAGATAGCATATACACACCACTGTGTGTGTGTCAGGAGCGACTGCAAGTTGCTTCTGGTGTGAGAGAATTGGCTGTCTGCAAAGACATTGCCCAGGGGATGCCCAGATGTTTTACCACCCTGTGGGAGGCCTCTCTCATGTCCCCGCATGAGAAGCTGGAGATGACTGATGAGAGCTCACCCTGCTCCCTGGATTCAAACCACCAACCTTTTGGTCAGAAGGCTGGTGCAAGGGTTGAACCCATTGTGCCGCTGGGAGCTCCTTCAAATATAAAGCACCTTAATAGTGCAGTTCTTTAGCAAGAGAAGTCAGGCTAGCTCCCTGGCCCTTCAGCAGTCTAACTGGAGGTCAGTAGTGACCGCAGTGCTGCCGAATTCAAAGAGGCACAAATAGAAGGTGAAAGGGAGAAATGTGCCAAGAGGAATGCACGTCAAGCCAACCCTCACTGGGACCGTCTTCCACCTGGAAACAGATGTCTTCACTGTGGGAGAACATGTGAATCAAGAATAGGGCTCCACAGCCACCTACGGATCCACTGCCAAGACACTGCACTTGCAGGACATCATCCTCGAGCTATGAGGGATCGCCTAAGGAAGGACCTGCTTGATGTTGTTGCCCTTCTTAAGAACCAGACTGTCTGGAGTTCCCACTCTTTAGTACTCAAAGAGTATATGTATGAATTTTCAAAGTATTTAAGTTATTTCCATAAAGCAAAAGGTAACATATACTATTGGGAATGTATTTGCCTTAATTTGCACAGATCCTGAATGAGACAAATTAATCTCTAAGGGCCTTTCCACACAACTATATAATCCAGAATATCAAGGCGGATGATTCACAATATCTGCTTTGAACTGGATTATCTGAATCCACACTGCTATATAATCTAGTTCAATGTGGATTTTATACAGCTGTGTACTAAAAGTAATACACATGCAAAATTGTGCCATTTGAAGTTCATGCTTCCCAATATAAAGCTAATCACTTCTGGACTGATAAGCTGAGTGCATTGAATTCCCATTTGTTGCAAATAGATTGGTCAGAGTTTAGGGCTATGGGAAACACACCATTAGGAAGTCTCTCAGAGTTTCAATCCATGAAATGCTTATGGTGTTTTGGTTTTTAGGTCTGTTCCTAGGTTGATTTGGCATGCTGATTCAGAAAATTGCATTGGATAGGCCACATCTGCTCTAGTTTCTCAGATACGCTTATCATTATTTTTTATGATGAACAGATGGCCATCGTATATGTTGCACATCTCAAAAACTAGAGCTGATAGAGGAAAGCTGGTGGCATTTTTTGAATCAGCAGGTCAAATATACCCAGAAACAGGACTAACATTTGAGGCCCAAAAATGTGTATTGGTCAATTCTAATTGGCAATAGCTCTACAGGTTTGTGGACAGGGAATTTCCTTTAGTACTTTCTGGAGATGCCAGGGATTGAGAGCATGTGCTTTACCTCTGGGCTGTCCTGATCACTTCAACAGTAGAGAAAACCTTTTTGTCCATTCTACCCTCTTCTTCTGATCCTGATCTCTTTTTCCAAGCTTTCAGAAGGAAATGAACACCATTGTTTATTTTTAAATAATAACACAAATAACCAAGAATGCCCACTTCACTCTACAGTGCCAATACATTGTAGATTCCTCCAGTTTTGTTTGCTACTGAAACCTCAACCCATTCATTATTAAAAGAGCACTGGGAGCTGCACTGAAGATTGGCTTTGCAGTTTTGAGCATGGGGATATACAAGACCACAAACAATTATTGCTTCGGCTTATGAATGGACCAAATTTTGGTTTCTCTCAATGCTCAATACTAGCATTTTGATTTTACTATATTTTACACTTTGTTTCTTCAGGAGACACTTTTTCAGGTTGACTCATCTGCCAAGGAATAGTCATGAAAATTCTTGGAAGCTTGCCTGATGTTACTGAATTTTTCTCTTAAGGCAACCCTAATGATCTCTTAAAATACATTTGCTTAAAGGACAGAAACTAAGGTGACTAGAGACCAAGATCATGTCAATCAGCTATTAAGGTAAGAGATAATGGATAAGCAGAAGCGAATGACAAGAGAATGAGGTGACTGAAGGAAGCAAAATTTACATACTAAGTAGTACTAACAGCATACTGAGAGTAGTGAAATGTAAATCTATATGAGGATCAATTAATAGGAGACACAAAAACACACATAAAAAGCAGTGACGCTGTGCCAGTGTCTAGGAGTGGGACTGTTTTGGATCATCGTGGATGTGTGCCAATTATACAGATCAATAAAAGAATATTGGCCATTTCCATCTAAGAGTTTGATTGCGCCTTTAATGCACCACAAACTCTGTTAATGATACCATCATGATTTGTTGTGCATTTTTAAATCTTGATATTTGAACTATCAGTGCTATGATGGCTGTTTTGAATAAAACATATTCTGTTTGGATACCGGGCATAAATGGAATACTCCAGGTTACATTAAAATTTTGCTTGTCTAAGATTATTACCGGAGTTTCTATAGAACTATAATACAATAAGATCCACATAACTACAGACTCCGGATCAGCAGATTCACTTAGAAAACTCTTTAGGAATTTGCTAGATCCTATAGGGAAAACTATGGCACGCATGCCCTTTGTTGTTGTTTATTCGTTCAGTCGCTTCCAACTCTTTGTGGCCTCATGGACCAGCCCACACCAGAGCTCCCTGTTGGCCATAGCCACCCCCAGCTCCTTCAAAGTCAAGCCAGTCACTTCAAGGATATCATCCATCCATCTTGCCCTTGGTCAGCCCCTCTTCCTTTTTCCTTCCATTTTCCCCAGCATCATTGTCTTCTCTAAGCTTTCCTATCTTATTATGTGGCCAAAGTACTTCATCTTTGCCTCTAATATCCTTCCCTCCAATGAGCAGCCGGGCATTATTTCCTGGAGTATGGACTGGTTGGATCTTCTCGCAGTCCAAGCCACTCTCAGAATTTTCCTCTAACACCACAGTTCAAAAGCATCTATCTTTCTTGGCTCAGACTTCCTTATGGTTCAACTTTCACATCCATAGGTTGCCGTAGAAGTTATCATACAGTCATGCAGGAGAACCTAACAAATTGCCTCTAGAAGATGATGCCTCAAAAGCAAATTTCTGATATTCTATAATTAAAATTCAGGTCATTTTATGGAGTTCAGTCATATCTATAACCGTGGTCCAACCTGGAATGTATCCCTCATAAATACAGAGGTTGTGCTGTGAGTGCTGTGAAATCCAATATATGATTCTCCTCCTTTCCTCTGGCAAATATATTTCAAATAATTATTGAAATATGAATGATATAATGAGTAATGGATTAAATGGCCTTGTTTCTGCTATTCTTCCTAATCCAGTGGTTCTCAACTTGTGGGTCCCCAAGTGTTTTGGCCTATAACTCCCAGAAATCCCAGCCAGTTTACCAGCTGTTAGGATTTCTGGGAATTGAAGGCCAAAACATCTGAGGACCCACAGGTTCAGAACCACTGTTCTAATCTCTCCTAGCAGTCAGAACTCACCAGATATTTTCCAAGTGAGTTGTTGGAGAGATAGCCCAATAGGCTAAGGGTGAGTGTAAGAAGCAACAAAGAAAAATGGTTACCAGCCAGGGGTTTGAAATGATTAATGTCTCCCATACTAAAAGCTATCTTATAACATTGAGATAGCAATGTTATCCCTCTTTGTGTCTCCATTGTACAGTATACTGATTTGCTAATGTAAGCATATAGTAACCATTGTGAGTATGTAGGAAGATTAGCAATATGTCAGCTTTCCAATAATCTTATGGGGGTACACTAGGACAAAAGGCAGCATTTCCCCAAGGCCACACAGCATGTTTTATATTCGTGTACAGCAGCCTAGTATAAATATAATATAAACACATAACTATAGCTATTACATACATATTATATTTTAAATATCTATAATATAGTATAAATATACCACTTTGATTATTTTACCTGACTTATTTTTAAATTACTTGAATTCAAGGTGGATTTATAACTTTTTGCTACTGGGCTTTACTGTTTATACTGTAAGCGGCCTTGGTAAGAGCAAGGATTTGAAAGCTAACTGAGAAATATATCAAATAAATACATAACTGTATGGTTTTTTCCCAGACTGGTGCCTATCTAATTAGAGAAGTTATGGGCTCACATCATTCCCCCTCCATCCGACTATTGGCATGTTATTATGGGACCTGTAGTTGAACAATTCTGGATAGCAATAGGTTCAATTTTATTATTGGTGGAGCTCAGAATGCTTTTTGATGCCAGGTGAACTATAAATTCATACAACTGCAATCCCCAAAGGTCAGGGTCTATTTTCCACAAACCCCTCCAATATTTTCTGTTGGTCATGGTAGTCCGATATGCCAAGTTTGGTTTAATTCAATTGGTGGTGGTGCTCAGAATGCTCTTTGATGCCTGGTGAACTATAAATCCACTCAACTGCAATTCCCAAGTGTCAGGGTCTATTTTCCCCAAACTCCACCAGTGTTCAAATTTGGGAATATTGAGTATTTGTGCCAAGTTTGGTCCAGATCCATAGTCGTTTGGGTTCACAGTGCTTTCCGGATGTAAGTGAACTACATCTCCGCTAAATTAGTGTCAATTCCTCCCAACCCCCTCCAGTATTTTCTCTTCATCGTGGGAGTTCTGTGTGCCAAGTTTGGTGCAGGTCTGTAATTTGTGAGGGTCTCATTGGGCTGTGGAAGTCAGAGCTGAATCGGTTGAAGGTACTTCATCCATCCCTTCATCCATTGTCCATACTCCCCCAAACATATTGTTTTTATCATTAATCACTATGTTTTAATTATGTTCAATTTGTAACAATGAAAATACATCCTGCATATCAGATATTTACATACAATTCATAACAGTAGCAGTTGTGACATAGCAACAAAAATATGTTTGGGGGTCACCACAACATGAGGAACTGTATTTAGGGGTCACAGCATTAGAAAGGTTGAGAACCACTATTTTAGTGGTACATTTACAGCTAAAACGGTTTTTGAACTGCTTAGGGAAACAGTGAGGATGGCTGACAGTCGGCCACTCACGCTGACCCGGAGCTTGCAACTTACAACCTTTTGATCTTATAGTTGCTGATGATTTACCAGCTGTGCTAAACCTCTGGCCCGCAAGTTGACAGAAAGTAGTGCTGGAGAACGGTTTTACAGAAATCATAGACTGCCAAAATAACTGATAAATGGCTCTTCAAGCAAATGAAGCCTGAACTCTCACCAAAAGCCAAAATGCCTACATTGAAGTTTTTGTGCTTTGCACTTATCATGAGGTGACATGGCTCATCAGGATCCATACTGGGTCTGTGTTGAAAGTGTCTTATGATAGGACAAAAGTCCATTGTGGCGAAGTCCTCACTTGAAGTCAATTTGATGACAATCAAGAACAAATTCTGAATAATATGACGTAGAGATATCTCAAGGTAGCAGGCATAATTTTAACTACCGCTTTTCTCTGACTGACATGGATGAGATCCAACCTTGGCCACTCAGCCATATTTTGCAGATACATTGATTCTGCATTTAAGGGTGTGACAGACATCTGACATTCTCTTATTAGTCTAACCACAAAAGAGGAAAAATCAAATATCATAAGTTAATCATATACTGTGGTTTCCTTATGTCCAATTGGGGCTGTCAAAACCTGCCACCTCTGTGGGCCGTCTCTATTTGGACCTCCTCTTTTCTGAACCTTAGTAACTCAGGAACACAAAGTGCATTGTGATAAATCCTGTCACATTTGCTTCCAACCGCAGGGATTATCGGAGGCCAAACATGCACTTAGGACAAGAGGTCATTTTGTTCCATTCTTTTCTTGGAAACATTAAATATGCCTCTATATTATTTATTAAAGCACAAGATATTTTAAGAAGATAGGGCTGTTGTACAGGTAAAGAAAGCCATCACTCTCCAGCAGCATCTAGAATTCACAACAATGATGATGTTCTTGGCATCAAAACAGTGAAATGGGATTGATATACTGTAATTTTCTGAAGTAAATATGATGCTGCAACTTTATGCACTGGGACCCTCAGAAATAACAAATGCCAAAACTTAGAGCTAGAAAGAAGAAAAGCAAAGGGCCAAATGAAATACCATTCACATAATTAGTGTAAAATGCCTTTTAAAAATAATTAACAGATGCAGAGGGATTCAACGTAGATGCAGATGAACTTAGCTTTAGGCCGTTGCCCCTTACCCCACTGAGGTCTTGAACCAGAACTGGTTTCCTGCAAGTGAAAATGGAAAATTTCCCTCCAAAGGCAGATTTTCTTGTACTGCATACTGTATTTATACAATAGCCAATTAGAACTTACATACATATCTCAATATAAAATCTACTACTGCTCAAAAGCTGAACAGGGTGCTTTGTCTTTTAATTGAGACTCTGTATTGCGCTAAAGTACTCCTCGGGGGTTTCTCCTTTTCTTTTCTTTCAGGGCTTTCTTTCTTTTTTCCTCACACCAGTTCTTGCAGTAAGGGCCAAAACAACACAAGGTATTCTGAAGCAAAGATCAAAATCTCAACTTGTATTTCATGTAAAGAAATTGACTGGACTGGTTGCTGAATATTAAAACGGCTAAGCTGCAGAAAATCCTGCTGATTGAAAGGTTGGCAGTTCAAGCCTGGGTCGGGGTGAGCACGCTCCATCAGCCCCAGCTCCCTGCCCACCTAGCAGATCAAAACAGAAATGTGAGTAGATAAATAGGCACCACTTTAAAGCAGGGAGGTAATAAAAGGCACCCAAAAGGACATCCTCTAGATCAGTGGTTCAATCTGGAGGACATCTGAGTACAACAAAGCGCCTGGGCATGGAAGATGGAGTGACAGCATACACACACACACACACACACACCTTGTGCCCATAGTCGAACCCAACCTCCAGATGCCAGAAATGGAAAAGATGGGAAAAGTCTTTACCTCTGTTTATGTATTGTCTGTGTTCGTTAATTGTATAACGGTATCGAATGTTTACTGTATATGTATTCTGTAATCCGCCCTGAGTCCCCTCATGGAGATAGAGTGGAATATAAATAAAGTATATTATATTATTATATTACTCTCGCTCTTTTTAGTTGCAGTCTGACTTTTTAAAATATTTATATATAAATGAGAAGGACTGCCTGCAAGGTGGCAACTTGACCCCACTTTTTCCTCTTCTTTAACCTGGCAGCCTTCTGGTCGCTTCTGGTGTGAGAGAATCGGCTGTCTACAAAGACATTTCCCAGGGGACTCCCAGGTGGGTTGCAATTCTGCAGGGAGGCTTCTCTCATGTTCCCCAGTATTGCATCCGCTGGGAAGTAGCAGCCAGTAATGAAAGGACCAAGGCAGTGACATCTCCGGTTCATCCCCTGTTTGGATATCAGCCAGCACGCCAACACCTTAAATCAATAAATAGTTTTCTAAGATCTACAGAGATACTTGCAGGAACACCTCAGCAAGTGAGAGTCCAAAAGTGGCAGGGTAAAACCCGGAACCTCAAGCCATGGCTGATACCAAATGAGAGACTCCCCCTGGGTACACAGAAGACTGGGTGACTTGGAAGGTGCTGAACAGACAGCGTTCTGGCACTACAAGATGCAGAGCTAACCTTAAGAAATGGGGCCACAAAGTGGAGTCCACAGCATGCAAATGTGGAGAAGGGCAAACCACAGATCACCTATTACAATGCAGTCTGAGCCCTGCCACATGCACTATGGAGCACCTTCTTATAACAACACCAGAGGCACTCCATGTGGTCAGCTACTGGTCAAAGGACATTTAGTATAATGCCAAGTTTTTTGGCAAATGCCAAGTAATGTTTGTTAAATACATTACAACTGTACCCTTGGTTCGTTTCTGATACGATAAATAAATAAGCCTGGCAGCCCACCCCACTGCTTGAGAGCCCAGTTTGACCAGGAAAACACTTAACTTACTGCTGTTTTTCCTGCTGCTACAGCTGGAAAAGGCAGTTGCGAAAACCCAAAAATGCAAGCCATCCTTTCTGGCTTGAAGCATTGAAGATGGTTCACTGCACTATCTTGGCATCCAGCTGCCTTCCAGACTGTAGCAAATGTCCTCCACACTGTAGCCCACTTTGCTTTCCTTATGTGATATAAAGGCCATGCTTTGCAATAGCGCTAGGGTAAAAGAGGAACAGATGCTCCTCAAAGGACAAATCTTCTTCAGTCTCTGACAGGCAGTAAGAAATGTGTTCAAAATATAATAAGGCTTTCTTAATTTCAGTTTGTTGCTATTTCCTTCAGCCACGTTAAGAAACAGTGGAGCTGAAAAATGAATTTCTTCCAAAAGTGAATGCTGCCTTTGGCAACCAAAAAAGAGAGAAACATAAAAATCCTCTTCCAGCAAGATATTGTATTACATGCAGTAATTCTCATGTATAACACTCAGCAAATCTTTAAGTAGCAATATTTCATCTTTTGCAGAACTGAATAATTTAATAAAATGAATGCTAGACCAAAGAGATTTCATTATTCAGTCTAGTTATTTTTTTTTAAAACCCAAATCGTAATGCCCAAATGATTTAAGGCCATACAAGCAAAAGATTTCACATTAGACTGCAGGCAATATCCACATTTATTAATTTGGAAACTGGTTTGTTTTATCTGTTTTTTTATCCTCAGTCCATCATTTTGCCACTACATTTCAGATGTTTTTGAAGATGCTTATGGAAATCTTCCAGCAAGAGAGCTTGACAGCTTGTTCTATGTTTGTGTTCCTTCAGAAAGTCTGAATTCTAGAAGGAATAACAATGTCATGGGGATTATATGACATTGTTACTTCTGACCCGTTATTTGCTTTCAAACTAATACTCCTTCGTGCCATCATGACCTGTTTCCATCCTGTTTTTGTTGAACATCCAAGTGAGATCCTTGTTATCCCCCCCCCCCCCCCCCCCATTTCAAAGCTCCATCACATCATCACTGAGGGCAATCCAGCAACATGGCAGCTTCCTGCAACAGTAAGGAAGCTTTCTGGACATTTTTGGAGTGATATTGGGGGGAGGCAGGGAGGCATTCCCAGGAAGTGTGGGATGGCTATAGGGAGTTCGGCTCCTGCATGGGGATCCTGCAACAGTTCCGGCCAAGTTTACTTGTCTGAATGTATCTCCCCCTATAAACAACCTAGGAGATCTTCTGGGGAAGTCCTGCTCTCGATCCCACCTTCTTCACAAGTGCGACTGGTGGGGACGAGAGACAGGTGTGAAGTCTTGGTTCTGCCTTCCTCCCTTTTACTTCAGTTCCCCCTGTTTACAGGCCTTCTCAATAGTGTAGAGACCTTCCTTTGTATTAGCTTTTGTGTGACTCGTAAAATCCCCCAGAGACCAGTCTTAGTTGGTCTATTCCATTTCCTGTATAGAGCTCCTTTGCTGGACTCCTTCTTTTGGCAGTAGAGCCATAGAGGCTTAGATATTGTCTGGAATCCTAGGCCTAGCAATCCAAACAGGCATTCTTAGCACCTTCTTCTGCTTCATTTAGCAGTATTTGATACTAGCAGTCCAAAGGACAACAGAAGCTTTTGGCCATCCAAAGCTTCATAGGAAAGAAGATTAAGGCAGTTTATAACCATCGTTATGCACCAGAGGCAAAAGAGACTTTCAAAGACTCCTGAAAGATGCCTGCAACCGGCAAGCTCTCCTTTTGTAATGAATTATTTTAAGTTATCCTATGATAGTCCCAGGTGGAGTTAAGTCTGCAGAATCGCTGTATCTGCTCCACATGATTTGAAACCCTGCATGACTGTGATTCCTTGAAGACGAATCCTGTTAAGCTCAAAGAAACTACTCTGCAGGAATGTGTATATAGGATTACAACTTGAATGGCTTTAGTTGAAAGAAGTTAGTATATAAAATCAGTTATGCATCCTGAAAAATAGCTGTGTAAATATGAAGGTAATCTGTATCTCTTTTAATATTGTATCATATTTCATTAATTAATATGCATATAATAACGGAGTGGCGCAGTAGGTTAAACCGCTGAGCTGCAGAACTTGCTGATCAAAAGGTCGCAGGTTCGAATCTGAGAGGTGTGAGCTCCTGCTGTTAGCCCCAGCTTCTGTCAATCTACAAAAACATGCAAATGTGAGTAGATCAATAGGTACCACTCCGTCTGGAAGGTAATGATGCTCCATGCAGTCATGCCAGCCACATGACCTTGGAGGTGTCTATGGACAACGCTGGCTCTTTGGCTTAGAAATGGAGATGAGCACCAACCCCCAGAGTTGGGCACGACTGGACATAATGTCAGGTGAAAAACTTTACCTTTACCCTATAATAACATAGATTTAATTGTGAATATTTCAAAGATATTGTTTTATACCTTTAATCCACAATAACACAGCACTACATTCCATACAATTAATCATAAAAAAATAAAATGTCACCTGCAATATTATGCATTTTACTTTTTCTGTACTATTATGACACATTTAAACTGCAGATCTGTTCAATGAATTGAACCACTAATTTAAACTAAAAACGTTTGTATCTGTGTTTCTTAACATGCGGTACAAGAGTAACTTATACATGGGCATAAATCTCTGTTCCACACACAAATAAACACAGCTGTGTTTATTCCAATGTGCACAAGTCCAGGTGTGTGTGCATTTGTGTGTGGCCACATGTGCACATGGGGCACTTCACCTTATAAATGTTGTGATTTTTCCATTACATTTTCAAACACTTAAAACTGTAAGATCACAGAACCCTATTCAAAAATCACAAAAAGTGCAGCAAAAATGTTGAAGGTCTCCTATAAGTGAACCCATGTTGAAGAAGTATAGTGTTTTCTGCAGGGCTTCTCTTAGAAATATTGGATATTTTTTCTTCTATTTAAGATTGACATGAAATTTAGTCCATCCAATTCCTTCATTGTGCTCATGATGTGAACACATAAAATATGAGGTGTTAGGAAGAGATATAGAACCAAATCTTTCTCTATTTACATTAAATCTCTGTTCTGTGTATACCCCAGGTATAACTCCAATTCAGCTTGTAAACTCTGATTGCATACCAAGCAAACATACTTTGAGGAAACTATTTTAATTGAGTATCAGGTCTACTCCATGGAATTCAAGTGATAGCAAAACAAACAAAAGCACAGCTTTAGACATATGGACTTGAGAAGAGCAATAAAGTACTTGATGAACTTAAATTAATGTCTGAGAGGTTTCTGATAGTTATGATTCTGGATATAGAATGGGCCCCTAAAAATAGCTACAGTGCTGGATTTATAATGGGGCCTAGTGAAAGTAGACAAGTAAGGATGAAACATTTTCAACATTGCAGCCCCTTTATGTACGAAAACAAAAAATACATGTGCCTTCTTAATTTGCTTCCCACAATGTCACATGGGGAGGGGGCAGCCAAAGGCTCTGCTGGGACAGTGACACCTCATCAGGTTTTGCATTTCACAGGAGCTATCAAAGTGCTGAGCCCCTTGGACAATTCCTATTTAAATGCACACACAAAATCGAGAGTAATGGTAATGGTAAAGGTTTCCCCTAAGTCTAGTTTTGTCCGACTCTGGTGGTGATGGTCATCTCCATTTCTAAGTCGAAGAGCTGGTGTTGTCCATAGACACCTCCAAGGTCATGTGGCCAGCATGACTGCATGGAGCGCCAAAAAAGTGGGTTAAACTGCCATCTGCAGAAAATCTTGCCAATTTGAAGGTTGGCAGTTCAAGCCATGGGTCAGGATGAGCTCCCACCATCAGCCCTTGCTTCTGCTTACCTAGCAGTCCAAAAACAGGAATGTCTGTAGATGAATAGGTGCTGCTTTGGCCGGGAGGTAAAACAGCACCCATGAAGACATGCTAGCAATTTGATCAGGAATGCGTCCACGGAAAACAAGCTCCCCGGCATGGAAAATGGAACAACAATTGAGCACAGCCCCCAGATGCCAGAGATAGAAAAAGACGGGAAGCCTTTACCTCTGTTTATGTACTGTCTGCCTTTGTTAATTGTATAACGGCATTGAATGTTTGCCGTATATGTGTTCTGCATTCCACTCTGAGTCTTCTTGGGGAGAAAGGCAGAATATAAATAAAGTATTTTTTAAATTATTGTTGTTATTGTTATTATTATGAAATCCCTGAAGATCAATAAATAGAATGCCAAACAGCAAACTTTATAGCCAGTTAACACAAAATATTTACATCTCAGCATCCATCAGATTTTACAGAGCACAAAAGTGTTTTTTTTAATAAAAAAAATAGACCAGTACTTTGCAACATGAGAATATCTGCACTTTTGCCTGGACTGTTCTCACATTTAAATAAGTGAATGCTAAAATGCCCCCTGTGACAAACCTTGGCTGGTTGCCTAGCTGTATATGTTCCCATTCTCCACCGGCTTCCAAAAAACTGAAATTCCCAGAGCCACCACTTGGACTTTTTATGTCATAGAAAACCCTCACTCTATAACTTTGAGGATTATTAAACAAATATGAGCGTGCTAAGGGACCTATAGAGGTCTGGAAGAGTACAGTCCAACCAAGAGATGTGAGCAGATGAATGACACAGTTTAATGGCTGGAAGGGGAGAAAGACTGACGCTTATGAGGTTCAAATACAAATTGGTAGGGATGCAGATTACTGAAGCATGATGCAGTAAAGTGATGGAAGAATAATGAATATGGAATTTTGGACCAGCAACAAACTCTGATGGTATCTATAATGTGGATATATAACAAATATATTACCTAGGAGTAAGCCCTATGGAGTATGGTGGCACTTATTTCTCAGGATCTATTTTAAACTGATTTTTAACATTCATTTCTTCTCCATGGGAAGGACAGTTTTAAAAGGAGAACCAAAGGTCATTTCCAAGTACTCTGTAGAAAACTCATGGCTGTTAAAAGTAATGTAAAACTAATGCAAGTAATATTTCTCAGAGCCAAGGTAAGCTTTGGAAAACACATTCTGATAAAATACTATAGGCTATATGTGTATAAGCTAGATGCACTTACAAAACGGAAACAGGATATGAGAACGTTGCCACTGTGGAAAGTAGTAGTACTGGTAAATCAAACTCCGGATGCTTTCAACTACAACTCTCAAGTTAGGAATGATGGAGGGCAGCAAGTTGGAAAAGGCTGAGATAGAATTTCCAGTAATTTAACATATCCATCACAAGCTAAGGTTCAGCTTCTCTTACACACAATAGTTTCCTGTACAAGGTTGTCACAGCCTTGAGAGCCTCAGGAAAAAAATCTATCTCTAAGGCTGGATCTACACTGCCATAGAATCCAGTTTCAGAATTCAGATTAACTACATTGAACTGGATTATATGGCCGATAGAAGTGTAGATCCAGCCTGAGTCCCACCACCTTCACAGACATATTTGTTGATTAAACAATATAGGGCCTGGGGGTTGTAGGTTTTTCAGGCTATATGGCCATGTTCTCCTGACGTTTTGCCTGCATCTGTGGCAGGCATTCTCAGAGGTTGTGTTCCAACAGACCTCACGACCTCTGACGATGCCTGCCACAGATGCAGGCAAAACGTCAGGAGATAATGCTTCTAGAACATGGCCATGTAGCCCGAAAAACCTACAACAACCCAGTGATTCCAACCATAATAGCCTTCAACAATATAGGGATTTAAAATGGGTGTATTTGGTGGGTAAACAATCGGGACTCCCTTTCTGCACCGCTCCTTGATGTCCCTCCATTGAAAGTGAAATTATTCCATACCAAGAGACTTTTGAAAACTGAATGTTTCGTAGCAGAGGCTTTTAATGTGATTTACTATTTTAAATATATATCATTTTTAATTGTATGAGTATGTGTCTAATAAGCTCAACAGTTGTTTTACATATTAATGTTAACTTTTTATATGTTTTCCGCACACGGAATTTGTTATATACTGTATAAAATTTATAAATAGTAAGAAAAGCAATAGTACTAAAAGGTATCCATACAGTCATCATATGTAAATAGGTACATTTATTTATTTATTTAAAACATTTATATTGCACCCTTCTCACCCCGAGGGGAACTCAGGGTGGAGCACAACATATATACAGCAAGCATTCAATGCCAGAACATAACATAAACTGTAAATATACATAAACACTACAATCAATTATTTCTACTTTAAAAACAATTGTTTAAAACCATCTCAGATCAGCCATACCAGATCCGTTCAGCAAGATAAAGTTTCCTATCATTGCCTTATTGCACTGTCCCAAAGGCTTGTCCCCACAGCCAAGTTTTTACCATTTTTCTGAAGAACAGATGGGATGGGTCTGATCTAACCTGAAAAGGGAAGGACTTCCATAGCCAAGTGGCAATCACTGAGAAGGCCCTCTCTCTTGTCCCCACCAATCGTGCCTGTGATGGTGGCGGGACTGAGAGCAGGGCCTCCCCGAAGCTCTTAATCTCTGCGGTGGTTGATAGAGGGCCTTCTGACAGTTAAACTGGGCCAGGGCAATATAGGGCTTTATAGGCCAAAGACATCACTTTGAATTGTGCTTCGTAGCAAACTGGCAACCAGAGGAGCTGACTGAACATGGGAGTTGTGTGCTCCCTGTATGCTGCCCCAGTTATTAACCTGGCTGCCTCTCGGAGTATTTGAAGCTTCCAAACAGTCTTCAAAGGCAACTCCATGTAGAGTGTATTGCATAGGCTATCCTAGATCTAAATGAGAGCATGGACCACGATGACCAAGTCTGACTTCCCAAGGTATGGGTACAACTGGCATACAATGTATATTTACGCAATTTATGATACAGTTACACACAAAAAACTAAAAACTTGCATTGAAAACTGAAACATAGCCTGGCACAGATGGGTTAAAGACACTGAAGGCTATAACCAGGATTGGGGAAAACACACACAAAAGGCCATATCAGAGACCCCCATGGCTGTTTTGTGGTCCAAGAACACCCAAGACTCAAAATGCTCTACAAAGTTTTCTACCCAATGACCTTTAGGAGAGTCCCCAGGTGTTTTGGCCTACAGCTCCCAGAAATCCAAGGCAGTTTATCAGCTGTTAGGATTTCTGGGAGTTGAAGGCCAAAACATCTGGGCACCCACAGGTTGAAAACCACTGCTTTAGGAACTTATTGGAATGAGGTCTCTGTCTAAAACAGGCCTGGGCAAAGTTGGGCCCACCAGGTGTTTTGGACTCCAACTCCAATTTTAAGACTGAGGTACTAATAAGATTAAGCGGCTGAGGGGGGAAAGGAAGGGGCCTGAGGCTGCTAGGAATGCTGGGAGTTGGAGTCCAAAACACCTGATGGGCGCAACTTTGCCCAGGCCTGGTCTAAAAAGATTTCTGATGCTCTTTTATTTATTTTTTGCTGGTCCTTATGAAGATTTGCCTTTGTTTCCGTCATGGTGAAGTCCTCCTGAGAAACATAAAGACTTGACAGGCTCTGGAATTAACAGCAAATATGATTTGATCTCAGCATTCATCTTTTTCTCATGTTAGGTAGGGGACAGTGTGTTTTTGTGGCTCATAAGAAAGGTGACAGGGAGATCAGTCAAGTGCAACCCTTCTAGTATCTCCAGAAGTGTTTAGGTAACATTTGCTGTACCTGGAGCTTGTACTTTTATAATGGCTTATTAAAATGGCTGGGAAATAATTTGTTAAATGAAATCCAGGAAATCCATCTTTGGGGATTTCTGCAGGACAATGTTTTTCTTGACCGGCAATGAAGATAGCACATGCTGTATAATACTATTATAGAGATGAAGTGAGTGAAGACTAGTATTAGATTCACCCAGCTCTCAAATCTCTCTCTCGTATTCAGTGCTTGCAATATTTGTATTTTATCTCATCTGAAAGAGAAGAGCTAGAGGAGGGTTAGGTAGGAAGAGAGCATGTTGGTCAGTGCAAAAACATAGCAAAATCCAAGATTGCTAAATGTTTTGTGTATTATTTATACTCATCCTGACATAGAAGCAACATGGATTTGTCAGTGAACAACATTTCTCAAGCATCTACCCATGATTTCCATCACATTTTCCATAGAAACATGTACAAATATTTAGCCTAGTGCATTTTTCTTTGAATGTATATCTTCTGGATTTTGCCATATGTTTTTAATCATATTCCTAAGGGAAATTCCAGTTTCACCAATCCGGCTTCGGAGAAATATAGGGACTTGAGACCACACAGACTTTCTCTGCTTTGAGGTGAATGGGGAGCACTGGTAATCTGGAATTTTGAAATTTAATTTCAGGTACTATAGCAACAGCTTTCTGCCAAAGGTAGAGAAAGGGATGGGAACGATTGTACATGAATTTTAAGGAAATCCTATTGGGACAGCAGAGGATTCACTCCGCACTTAGAGGAATCATCCTCTTCTGGTATTTTTTATCTGGAGCCATTGCAACCTCTATCACATAAAATCGAACTTGTGAGCAATTAGCCATGTGCTTAAGACACCGTGTATTTCCCAGGAAGCTGTTCAGTGCAGCATTTGAATTTTCAATGATGTGCTATTTTGATATATAATAGCTCATGACGTCTTTTGTTCAGACAAAAAAAAAGATTCCTGATGGTGAAACTGAATCACTGCAATTGTCTACGGGTACAGAAAATTCAATCTGGTACCATGATGGTAAAAGAATTACAATGGGAAAATATTTTAATTGCACACTGATTTTGACATTTTAAACTACATTAAAGGACATCATTTATAAATTTATTAAATCACATCTACTAACAGTCTTTGATTTTATGGTCAATTGGGAGAAAACTTGAGAGCTTTCAACAGTGTCTCAAAATTTAAGTGCATAATGGATCTGTAGATGAAGTTGATTTTGTCATATCAATATGGTATCCAACACAGTTAGTAAATCACATCAAGTAAATCAAATAACAAATTATAGGAAAGACTGCTAGACTAATTCAATTTGTTGCAAGGTTCTTTAATGTCTTTGTTTTAATGATAGATCTTTTGAAAAATAACAAACTTTCACGATGTTTACTTGTTGAAACGTTACTGAGGTACTAATAAGATTAAAGGTACTACGTAGCATATTACTCTGTTTGTACTTCAGAATGGATATAGTAGCAAGAGCCAGCATGGTGTACTGGCTGGAGCGTTCAACTATATTAATCTGAAAACCAAGGTTTGAATGCCTGCTTGTCCAATAGGAAAAGAGAGAAAAAGAATAGATTTTTAAATTTAAATTTAATTTTTTTGCACTTGAGAGCTTTTTTGCTAGATATTAGAATTGTGCACAGAATTTGTTTCTCCCATTTTATCCATTCTTTCATTTCCTTCAGGAGCACGTAATGGGAAGCTCCCTCCCAGTACAAAAATCAGCTTGACATGAAAACAAGTGGGAGCCAATAAACCTGGTCTCCTCCTTTACAAAAGAAAAGGATCCAGAAAGAGTGGTAACTCTGATGCGATTTAAAATCCAAGTCTTAATGAAGGATATGGAAGGGGAGCCAGTGGGAAGTCCCCTAAACCCAATAATGGGTGCTTACTTAATCCCATTGCTGCCAATGGACTGAAAAAACCCTTTTTTTTCAAATGCTGAACAAAAAAACCCATTTGGCAGCGCACCAGTTTTTGGAAAGCGCGGGAAAACTGATATGGGGGGGTTCACAGTTCAAAGAAGCAGAAACAACTCTCTCTCAAGATAGAGATGTAATGTTGTGATGTTGTTATTGTATGTCTATGTTAGTTATTTCTTTGTTTTGTTTTATGGAAAATCTTTAATAAAATATTTCCAAAAAAAAGAAGCAGAAACAAATAGCAATTCTACACAAGTGCACAACCCTACTAGCTATAGATGTTTCCCGTGGATGAAATATGCTGCTGGAGGATCCCACAACTCATGGGCAGAGGTATAAAAGTTATTAGGAAAGGGTCATTTCGTTTAATTAATAATTAAGAAGCTTTTAATAATCTAATTCAATTACATTTACAATGGAAGTTGGAAATTAACTATGCTATTCATATAATATTATCATTTTAAATTGTCCAATGCCTTATCAAAATTAGGGTGGAAAATGCCACTCATCATCTTACCCTCCTAAAGCCGCACCAAGAAACAGATAGATGCGCCAAGAGCAGCGCGTCACAGGCCTGGCGTGACGCGCTGCTCTTGGCACCTTCTTCTCCTCCCTTTAATCCCCCTCCCTTCCTAGGCCGGGAAGCCGCCGAGGGGCAGAAGGCGGCGCCAACGGCAGTTACATTTACAATGGAAGTTGGAAATTAACTATGCTATTCATATAATATTATCATTTTAAATTGTCCAATGCCTTATCAAAATTAGGGTGGAAAATGCCACTCATCATCTTACTCCCCCCTTCCACCAAGAAACAGATAGATGTTTGAAACCCTCATTTCTTACTCTACAAAAACTCTTGCTTACCTCTTCTTTCTTCTTTATAATCTTCCTTATAGCCTTATCTCTTTACTCTCTCACTTTCTTAACATTACTGATCCCTGTGTAAATCCCAGCAAAAAGTCCAAATGCAAGGATTTCAAAATTCAATTTCCTAAGATGGATGAACAGCCTCCAAAAAAATATTCTGGCATGAAGAATAAGGTGGATTGGTTTTATTGTACATGTTGTTGTGCTGACTATTTTATGCTTTTTTGGTTTTGGTTTGATTTGGGTTTGTTTGTGTTGGGTTTTTTTTTGCTTACTCTGTATGGTTTTGTGTTTTTACCTCCCTGAGTCCCCCAAAGGAGAAAGAGCAGTATAGAAATAAAGTTTTATATTATTATTATTATTATTATTATTCAGCGATTATGCTTTAATTGTTACAAAATTCCAAAATACTTCAAAATTTGAAATTATCCACATGGGTTGTTGAGACAGTGATGCGTTTGCTTTCTGATGATTAGATGTACACAAATATTTTTTCATGTTAAAATTATTTTAAAGCATGGCATAAATTATTGTGGGGCTATATGTATGAACTGTATATGAAACAACATAATTTCAAGTTTTGACTTGGGTCTCATCTCCAGGGTTATGTACATATATGCAAATACAAGTGTTCCAAAGTCTCCCAAAATCCAAAACTTTTCTGGCCTTGAGCATTTTGGATAAGGGATGCTCAACCTATACTAGCAGTTTGCCTTATGGCAAAAAAGTTTTATAAATTGGAAAACAATATTGTCAGGTAGACAAAATGTAATTACAGAAGTTGGAGTTCGTCCAGGGCACTAAGGTTAACAGTGTTAGACACAATGTACTACTTCTAGAGTTTTATAAGATCATAACCCCAATGTTTTGAACTTAGCAACAACATTTTGTGCAGAAAAATTGTGACCTTGGTCAAAAAAAACCTTTTCAATACTTTAGGTTTGTCTATCATTGGAAACTCATGCCTTTTTGAAAATAAAACCATCAGCTCTGGCTAAAGACCAAAAGAATTTTTTTTTTAAACTACCACAAATATTCCTTGTGAAGTCACTTGTCCATTACTGTCTTTCAAAGTACTACTTTTACACCAGAAGTGGAGAACTGAAAGCAAATTGTTGCTTGGCATACTGGAGTCCAATTAGACAACAGTCACTTTTCTGCTGTGAAAGAGGAGTGATATGTGCCTGTTACATAGCTAGCTACCTGTAATAAATAAAAGTATAGTTTTTCTCATTAGAAGGTTAGATCAAATAAGAAGCCATTATTGTGAATCTTGGTACCAAACATACTTGTGATGTGCATTTAGTTATAGCAAACAATCTAACTCATTAAGAAAGGATAAAAAATAATACTGGGCATATATAAAGAGAAGAGTAAACAAAGCTAATGACCCAAGTTCAATGAGATCATTTGCAACATGTGTTTAGTGGACTGAAGCCAATCCAAGACTGTGAAGTATGTTGAACCATGCATGACCTGAATGTCAAAATTAAAGCTCTTGTCTAAATTCCCGTGAACATAAGAGTGTAACGATGGGGATCGGGCTTTTATTGAAATATCTCAAAGAGTCAAGGCAATCCATCCTGCCCCTCCATCAAAAAGCCCCTGGAGAAAGAGGGGTAAGTGCACATTACATTTTAGCCAAGGGGTTTCGTCTCCACTCCAGCTGAGTAGAGCTGCCTTGTAAATATTATACCAGAAAAAAGGCTTAGGGGAAAACGCAGGGGAAGGAGAACACTGGAGAAGGGAGATAAACAAAGAGAGAAGAGCTATACATCAATCAAAACCCTATTCCTATACTAGATTCCATTTTATCAAGCAACAAAGCTTCCACTGCAGGAACTGGTTGGGAAATGGCAAAAATATTTTATTCAGGTTTTAGCGAATAACTTGGATGAAATAATGGCATGACTGAAGGTTTGGAGGGCATGCTTATCAAGTTTGCAAAGGACACCAAATTGGATGGGATAGCTATTCTAATACTCTAGAACAGTGTTTTTCAACCTTTTTTGAGCCGCGGCACATTTTTTACATTTACAAAATCCTGGGGCACACCACCAACCAAAATGACACAAAATGACACTCTAACACAGTAATACATATAGTTAATATGTGAAACCTGGGCCTGAACAGGAGAGTTGATACAGTCACTAGAAAGACTATCACA
Organism: Anolis apletophallus; assembly: GCA_030556195.1. Taxonomy (NCBI): domain Eukaryota; kingdom Metazoa; phylum Chordata; class Lepidosauria; order Squamata; family Anolidae; genus Anolis; species Anolis apletophallus. The sequence continues at coordinate 75,425,303 of JARBWK010000007.1, read as the reverse complement.
TCCAGCCAATGCCAAATGTAGTAATCGTTGGTAAACATAAACACAAAAACGTACCCGGTCCTCAGGGAAGCCGGCTAGAAAGAGAGCAGCCAGACGGAAGCACACTCTGAGGCAGAGAGTTCCACTGCTGAACAGCTCTCACAGTCAGGAAGTTCTTCCTAATGTTCCCCCTCCTACACAGACATTCTTCCCTGTGATGTTTGCTTTTCTGCCTGCGTTTTTGTGCTCTCTCTCTCTCTCTCTCTCTCTCTCTCTCTCTCTCTCTCTCTCTCTCTCTCTCTCTCTCTCTATATATATATATATATATATATATGTAATGTTCATTTGTGGGATTAACATAACTCAAAAACCACTGGACAAATTGCTGCCAAATTTGGCCACAAAACATACAAATACTAACCCAAGGAGGGACCATCAGTCAAAAATTGATTTTGTCATTTGGGAGTTGTAGTTGCTGGGAGTTATAGTTCACCCACAACTAAAGAGCATTTTGAACTCCACCAATGATGGAATGGAATCAAACTTCCCACACAGAACTCCCATAACCAAGAGAAAATACTATAAGAGTTTGGTGGACATTGACCTTGAGTTTTGGAGTTGCAGTTCACCTATTTCCAGAGAGCACTGTAGACTCAAACAATGTTGGATCAGGACCAAACTTGGCATGAATACTCAAAATGCCCAAATGTGAACACAGATGGAGTTTGGGGAAAATAGACTTTTACAATTGGGAGTTACAGTTTCTGGGATTTATAGTTCACCTACAATCAAAGAGCATTCCGAACCCCACCAATGATAGAATTGGTCCTAACTTCCCACACAGAACCCCCACGACCAACAGAAAATACTGTGTTTTCTGATGGTCCTTGGCGATCCCCCCCCCCCCAGGGGTCCCGACTCCCGCTGCCCTAAAAACCTTGTGAAACGAAAACTCCCAGGACTCTCCTTTAAGCCTAGGCTGGAGAGAGGCGGGGCCGCATTCCTGCCTTCCTTCTTTCCTTCCTTCTGCAGTGCAGCTGCGGCCCAATCCCCTTCCTTCCTTGCTTCCCTCACCCGTGAGGGTGCTCCCCCTTTAAGAAAGAGCCCTGCTGGAGAAGGAGGCAGGAACGATGGTGCCACTGCTGCTGCCACAGGAAACACCGAGGAAGAGGTGAAGCCAAAGATGGTGGCGGTGCCAGTGGCCAAGCAACTCCAATCCTCAGAGGCAGCGGAGGGAGGTGGCAGCGTGTCTGTGGCCCTGGAACAATACTCAGGCTGGCTCTCCCCTAGTTCTCCGGCACTCCAGCCCCACGGGAAGGCCTAGGCCTTGGAGCAGCAGCAGCTGCTGCCTCAGAGAAACATGCTGGTGGGCTGTCTATTAGGGGTGCTTTGATTATTCCAATTTCCCACTGCACCCTTCTACACTGGCCCTATATTGCAGGATCTGATCCCAGATTATCTGCTTATCCCAGAGCATCTGGCAGGGGAGACATATAATCCAGTTCCAAACTAACAACCTAGGATCAGATCCTGGGATATAGGACAGAGTAGAAGGGGCCTTGGTCAGACCTCACCTGCAATACTATTTCCAATTCTGGGCATCACAGTTCAAAAGAGATATTGACAAGCTGGAAGGTGTCCAAAGGAGCGCAACTCAAATGATCAAAGGTCTGGAAATCATGCCCTATGAGGGGCATCTTAAAGAAATGGGTATGTTTAGCTTGCAGAAGAGAAGGTCGATAGGAGACATGATAGCCCTGTATAAATATGTGAAAGGATGCCATAAGGAAGAGGGAGTTGGGTTGTTTTCTGCTGCCCTGGAAACTAGGACTCTGAACAGTGGATTCAAATTACAGGAAAGAAGATTCCACCTGAATATTAGGAAGAACTTCCTGAAAGTGAGAGCTGTTCAACTGTGGAACTCTCTGCCTCAGTGTGTGGTGGAAGCTGATGTGCCATCACTGTGAACCCCTACCAAAAGGAAATTGACTAGAATTAGAGGCAGAACACTTCTTGTGCTATATTCATCTAGGACCGTGATTCTCAACCTGTGGGTCCCCAGTTGTTTTGGCCTTCAGCTCCCAGAAATCCTAACAGCTAGTAAACTGGCTGGGATTTAAGGGAGTTGTAGGCCAAAACACCTGGGGACCCACAGGTTGAGAACCACTGAATAGCACTAGAGGAGTGCCACCTCTAATTCTAGTCAATTTCCTTGTAGCAGGGGTTCAGTGATGGCACCTCAGCTTCCATGTTGTCAGATGGATATAGTACGGGAATTAGAGGTGGCACACCTAATCCATTTGTAAGTACAAATAGGCTTTTTTTCACAAGTACTTGCTGAGACACCTTTGGAAGCATGCTCATAGTCAAGAAGTTCACTGTCCTTACAAACTCCTTCGTAAGACAAACTATGTGACCAAAACAATTTCCACAGTTGTCTTATGTGGGAATTCAGTAAGGATAGTCAACTTTTTTCATGAATCATTTGATTTCTTTAATGACCATGCCCTATCCTTGAAAAATGTTCTTCTCAAAGAAGGTCTTTGAAAACCTACAAGGAAGTTTTCAGGAATTGAATTAGCACTTATGAGATCATAGTGCGTTCGTCTTTTTTATTTAAAAAACCCTCACTGTTGGACATTTCCAGCCATATAAATCCGAGCACATCTCAAAGAACTCATACTCTATGTGGAGGCGGGAAGAACAACAACATATTTTGGAAAGGGATAAACATTTACATTAATGACTCTTATGGTTTTCCCTTTTGTTTTACAACACATAGGCCAAATGGTCCATTACTGGAATAGCAACCACAAAAGGCATAGAACATTAACCATGTTACTTACATTTGAAGATTGACATAATTATAATGTGATTCAACACAATGAGTTGAGATATGTTTAAAAGTACTCTGAAGATGACTCTTGCTTCCAGGAATCATAGAATCATAGAGTTGAAAGTGACCACAATGGCAATCTTGTCCAACTCCCTGCACAAACTGCACAATCAAAGCAACTCTGGCAGATGGCCCACCAGCCTCTGCTTAAAAACCTCTAGAGAATAATACTCCACCACCCTTTGAGTCAACATATTTGATTGCTGAACAGTTCTTCCCTTCAGGAAGTTCTTTCTCATGTTTAGGTGGAATCTTTAACGTGTCTGTTTCATACCAACTTCTCTTATATTTTGATGGAAGCGATTTACGGTATATCACTACCCTAATCAAAAATTGCAAGAGAAATTCCACTGGTCATTCCTGTATCTAGGATTTATATCTTTCTCTCTTTTGCACATTTTTGGCAAAAGACAGGATAAACTTAAGGTTTCAATTTTAGAAGAGAAACCAAAATCTAAATGTATTCATTCTACACTTACAAAGGGAAAGTTGCAAATAAAGAAAAGGAGCTGTATAAATATTGCCTCATCGGATTATTATGCAAATTTACTGTTCTCCAATATGGTGGTCTCCAAAACAAATAGCAACTGTATATCTGTGTGTGTGTCTGTGTGTATACACACACACACACACACACAGTATATTTGTATATTTGTTGGAAGACTGCCGTATGTTGAAACTACAAGTTTTCTAAAAGCCCTCTGTTCCTTAGTGCAGCACCAAAACACATTTCAAAAACCCCTTTCTCCTCCATTTATGGCACCTTTATTCGACCTCGTTTCCATCCATAAAATAGGAAGTAGCCCTACACTGCCATATAATCCAGATGATCAAAGAAGATAATCTACATTATCTGCTTTGAACTGGATTATATGAGTCTACACTGCTATATAATCCAGCTCAAAGCAGATAATCTGGATTTTATATGGCAGTTTAGATAAGGCCTTAGGTTTCATCTTACAGAGTAGAAGTAATGCAATTGGGCAGACATTTTATAACTGTGATGTCTCAATGCTATGGAATCATAGAATTCTTTAGTCTTTTCTGTCAAAGAGTGCTGCCGCCTCACCAAACTACAACTCACAGGACTCCACAGCATTGGTCCACTGCAGTCAAAGTGGTAAAAGCAAAGGTAAAGGTTTCCCTTGACATTAAGTCTAGTCATTTCCGACTCTGGGGGGTGGTGCACATCTCCATTGCTAAGCCAAAGAGTCGATGCTGTCCGTAGATGCCTCCAAGGTCATGTGGCCGGCATGACTGCATGGAGCACCATTACCTTCCCGTCGGAGCGGTGTCTATTTATCTACTCACCTTTACATGTTTTCAAACTGCTAGGTTGGCAGAAGCTGGGGCTAACAATGAGAGCTCACCCCACTCTATTGATTCGAACCACTGACCTTTTGGTCAGCAAGTTCAGCGGATCCACCAGCAGATTATATAGAAGAAAAAAGTAATTAAGGGAGAGTGAATAAATCTAATTTATTTCTCAGGCCCCATCTACACTGCAGTAAAAAAATTGCTTATATGTAAGTTATATTGATTGTATTGTCTTATTATTTGCTGCTGTTGTTTTACTGATGTGTCTTGGGCTTGGCCTCATGTATTATTATTATAATTATTATTATTAGACATGCGGTGGCTGGGAGCGCTCCAGAGGGCTCTCAGCTGCTGCATGCTTTCCTCCCTTGTCTTTTTGGCATAAGGACATGGCGGGCCACCATGTCATTATGCCAAGAGGACAAGGAAAATTAGGGCCTGAGGTGAGCACCCAGAGGGCTGCATCTACCCCCCGGGCCTTAGTTTGCCCATGCCCGCTCTAGTACATAACATAAATGGTACATGGGTATAAAAACAATGTCACATAAAAGTTATAAAAACAACCACTTTTAGCACATAAATAAAATAAAAACAAAATTTTAAACACACACCATCTGTAAGCCATATAATCCAGATAACCAAAGAAGATAATCCAGTTTATAGGCTTTGAACTGGGTTATATGAGTCTACACTGCTATATAATGTAGCTCAAAGCAGATAATCTGGATTTTATACAGCAGTGTAGATGGGGCCTAAAACATCTGATTACAAATGTTGGCACATTAACTACTTTTACATAGTGCAATAGAGAAAGAACTTTAAAAAAAACTCTCTAGCATTACTCCAGAGAAGACTCTCAAATCACTTGAGATGCTCTTTATGAGATACAAGCAAATTGGTACAGTAATGAACTGATTACCTCTTAGGAAACAATATTTTATTCCTCAGGGTCATGAACTGAAACCCTATGAAGATAGGTTTCTGTACAGCCAATGTTCTACATTAACAACTGAAACCTTCCACAGTTGGGAAACACCTTGCCAAACTCCCCTGGAAACTTTTGCCAAGTAGGCTGCGTTGACATGAATGGTGTGTAGAAGAGCAGGAACACGGTCATACCTGCAACCACTTTTGCCCAGCATCGGCAATGCAAACTTGCCACATAAAAAAATATTCTCTGGTTTAGAGAGACTAAAGCCTCAATCTATTTGCTGGCCCCAATAAGAGTGGACACATTGAATCAATTGCTGAATAGCCAGTTATGTAACCTCATTGATTGAACTGATCTGATCTAGCTGGAACTTGAAATTGGATTAGTGTCAAAGAGTTCAGGACAAATATTACTCAGCCCCTAGTATTATAAATGAAACCACTTTATTCAGGCATTCCCTGGGATATTTTTTATATTATGCACACAACTAAACCCACTTGGGAGAGCTGTAACAGCCTGAGGTTTCCATGATATTTCATCATGATTTTTGCTGTCACATGAATAATGTGCTGTATCCATGGAGTCATCCTAAAAAAGGTTAATATTGAGTTTATTGCTAGATTCATTTTCTCCCAAACCAATTTTACAGAATAAATATCCTATATTTCTTTCGCCACAATTTCCCAACAGGCAAATCCGTACAGCAATTTATGGAATCCATTTCTACCAATAACAAGGCTACAAAGCCAGTCTAAAGATGCATCTATATATGATACTGTGCTTAAAGGAAAGTATTCAATGACCCGCAGGATCCCTTCTAAATCTATTTTAGAGGGTTTTAATTTTTATAATTGTGTTCCCAAAAAGAGGTAGGAGCCCCTGAATATTCATTTATTTGATATATTCCCAGACCATGATTAGAAACCATACAAGACATGTGGAAAAGAGGGCAAGGGACTTGCATGGCATAAGAACATAAGAACATAAGAAGAGCCATGCTGAATCGGGCCTCAGCCCATCTAGTCCAGCATTCTGTGTCACACAGTGGCCCACTAGTTGTACACAGGGATCTCTAGCAGAAAGGAGGGCAAAACCCTCACCTGCTCCCGACCCCCCACAACCAGTACCCGGGGACAAACTATATCAACCATTAGTGGCAACCTGAATGCCATGGATGGAAGTTGTAACTCAAACATATAATAATGTAAGCATTGTCCTTTTTTCAGAAAGGGAATAGATCAGGCATGGGCAAACTTTCTAACTTGGGGGCCACATGGTGGGCCAGAGTGGGGTGGGTAGGTTGGGGAAAAGGGGATTGTCCACAATCCCCCTCCCTTCCCTTTCCTCTCCTTCGTCTTCTCTTTTGGAGGCAAAAAATGAAGGGAAGACAGGAAACATATGGATCGCAAAAGGGTTGGTCTTGGTGAGGATTAAATGGTGGGCAGGAGAGAAAAACTGTATCCACTAGAGACCCTGTATTGCCTAGAGCTGGAAGAGACCCCCAAGGGCCATCCAGTCCAACCCCCTGCCATGCAAGGAGGTACAATCAAAGCACTCCCAATAGACAGCCTCTGTGGAAAGGCCTCCAGGGAACGAGAGTCCACCACACTCCCAGGCAGCCTACACCCCTCTCCAACAGCTCTTACTCTCAGGAAGTTCTTCTTTTGAGTTGAATCTCTTTTCTTGCCATTTGAAAAAGTGTATTCTCGTGCAATCTCACTTTTCCTTTCGCTACGTTATGCATTTATGATTAAGGGCCCTCCCATACAGCCCTATAATCCGGAATATCAAGCCAGAAAATCTCACAATATCTGCTCTGAACTGGGTTATCTGAGTCTACACTCAGATAATGTGGGATTTTCTGCCATGATATTCTGGGATATAGGGCTGTGTGGAAGGGCTCTGAATCCACACTGCTATATATTCCAGTTCAAAGCAGATAGTGTGGGATTTTATTCAGCTGTGTGGAAGGGGCCCCAGAATATCAAGGCAGATAATTCACAATATCTTCTTTGAACTGGATTATCTGAGTCCACACTGTCATATAATCCAGTTCAATGTTGATTTTATATAGCTGCGTGGAATGGGCCGAATATGTCTCATTTGTGAATTCATTTATTTTACTTGGGGATTAAAACACCGCTTGCAATGGTTGCCACCGCCTCTTCCATTTTGTCAATACAATATAGTACTAAGGCTGACAAAGGGGTTTATATCAGCATCATTTCACTTTTTTCAAAAAGCAGACTTCAATTCTTTCTGTTTAAAGTGTGAAACCCATCAAGAGCAGCCAGCCATCTGAACCAGAAACCCAATTTGCAGATGTGCCTTTTGAATGTCTTACTGGCATTGTAACTTTTTTTTAACTTCTGGTAATTGCTTTAGAAGAACAAAGCTCTTTGTTTAAGGGGAGCTCAGGGAGATCATAATTGCCATAAGGTACAAGACTGTTTCCAAGTATTTCTGAATTGCTTTTCTTTCTGCATTAAATATTTAATGTCTAATCGTTGGCCAAACTGTAGAAACCCACTAAGGTCCATGGGTGATGACATCAAAAAGAGGATGGAGACCTGCCAGCTAAATGCTCTGTGTAATTTTTACTATATAACCACTATTTGAAAAGTATCTGGCTTAATTCGAAATAATATCCAAGCACACACAAGCATGCAGTGAAAAACGGACAATAAGCAATTTGTTCCACATGTATGTGAAGAATTAAAGCATCACAATTTCAAAAAAGAAATACAAATAACATTTTTTTCAGTTGCTGAATAATGTGAAACAAATGTTTTATCTCTCTTTCCCGCTGTACAATCTTCACCCCTTGTGGGTTTTTAATTGAAAGACTTATCATTCTTAGCACTTTCTTGTCAGGACTTGTGCCAATCCTGGCTTTATCTACTGGTATCCAGCAGTAAGACGGTAACCCAGTCCTCCAAGGGGGAATTGTTTTAAAGCAAGCATTGACTGAAAAATTTGCAAGATCAGCTAAAAGGCACCTCTTTCTCAACCATGTGCTCTTTCTCAGTTGCTCTTTTTTTGCATGATCAGGAGTCTCATAGAGCAGAATGGACCCGATCTGTTGACATCCATAGAGTGTGGATTTAAGTCCAGAGTTCCAAAGTATTACATCTTTGAACTATGACTGGCCACACTTTGATGATCCTGAATGTTGCCATCTAAATAAGTAACATTTCACATTTCCAACCCACATATGATTTCGTCAAAACAAACTGTTCCAAAACATCAATAATTGGGACTTCTTAATTTCCATGCAAAAAGGAGAATTACCGATGTGTATAACTGTGACTAAATCATTAACATATTCAAATAAATAACTTGGATAATAGTATACTTTATTTATATTCTGCTCTGTCTCCCCAAGGCAGAATCACAGAGTATGGGTTAAAGAGACAGTCAAAGTAACACAGCAAGGTAAATTCAGTAAAAAGTATTCAATTTATAGTGCTAAGAACTAGAGCATGGGTAATACAGTTCATAAAGACATACCATAACCCATGTACACGTATGGGTGTTGTGGCGAATCTAAGTATATACAAAGATAATTCGGATTATATCCACAATCGCAGCTTCACAAATAGTGAAGCTGCGAAACTATTTGTGAAGCTGCGATTGTGGATATAATCCGAATTATCTTTGTATATACTTAGATTCGCCACAACACCCATACGTGTACATGGGTTATGGTATGTCTTTATGAACTGTATTATCCATGCTCTAGTTCTTAGCACTATAAATTGAATACTTTTATACTTGAATTTACCTTGCTGTGTTACTTTGACTGTCTCCCAAGGCCCCCTTGGTGATGCAGCGGATTAAACAACTGAGCTGCTGAACTTGCTAACCAAAAGATTGGCGGTTTGAATAAGGGGAGTGGGGTGAGCTCCCACTGTTAGGGCCAGTGTCTGCCAACCTAGCAGTTGAAAACATGCAAATGTGAGTTGATCAATAGGTACAACCTTGGCAGAAAGGTGCCGGCCACATGACCTAGGAGGTGTCTATGGACAACAGCAGCTCTTTGGCTTAGAAATGGAGATGAGCACCCCCCCCCCCCCCCAGAGTCAGACATAAAGGAAACCTTTACTTTTACCTATCTCCCGAAGGGGATTCACAGCGGATTAGATAATGCATATACATCAAATATTCAATGTCATTATACAGTTAACAAAGACAGATAGTACATAGACAGAGGCAAAGCTTCCCTCTTTTTCATCTTCGTCATCTGGAGGCTGTGCTCGACTCGGCCATGGGGAGGTGCTGTTGTTCTATTCTCCATGCTGAGGAGCCTGTTGTCCATGGACACCTTCCAGATTGAATTGCCAGTATGTCTTTAGGGGTACCTTTTACCTCCCTGCCTAAGTGGTACCTATATTTATCTACTCACATTGCTGTTTTCCAACTGCTAGGTATGTAGAAGCTAAGGCTGATAGTTACTGAAAAGCTAAGGCCCTGGATAGTTGTGAGCTCACCCCCTTCTGCTCGAACCCCGTGTACAACTGCTTGTGATACAGAATGCTGGACTAGATGGGCCTTCAGCATGGCTCTTCTTATGTTCTTATGTTCAAGATTTTCTGTAGTTGGCTGTTTAACCTGCTGTGCTAGTTGCTATGAAATTTTTAACTATGACTAGGAGTCTTTGGAGTAGATCTAGCCAAGCCAATTTTAGCTCTGCTGATTTCTAATTTTTGGTTTTTAAAAAATTACCCAAAGTTTACTTTTTACAAAAGCATGCATCGAAGTTGGAATAGTCCTGTATATTTAAGTCCTGTATATTTATGGATTTTGTACATAATGACCCAGCCACACATAAGAACAGTCAGCCCTGGGGTTAGGGGCACAAGAATTTTGTTAAAAGTGCAAATAATAACATTCCTTTTTTAAAAACACACACAGCGGACCCCCCCCCCCTTTATCCTGCTATATAATCCAGATTATCAAAGCAGATAGTCCACATTATCTGCTTTGAACTGGATTATATGAGTCTACATTGCCATATAATCCACCTCAAAGCATATAATCTGGATTTTACGTGACAGTGTAGATGGGGCCAGCAACATCTTTACTGCTAGATAGACCCATCTATTCCCTCCACTCTTATACAGTGCTTTCTCCCCAAATATGGCTCTAAACCATTTATAAGTAGAGAATGACAAATAAAAAGTCAGACGGTTAAAAATATACAAAAAGTTACATTACAACAGTATTAAACTAAGAAATAAATAAAATAATTTGAAACATTAACTAAAAACAGAAACAGTGATTCCCAAACTCTGATCCTCCAACTGTTTTTGAACCTGAGCTCCCAGAAACACCAACCATAGGCCAAAATGGATGAGGATGCTCAGGGGCGGTCCTACCGGTAGGCAAAGGACGCCGCTGCGTGGGGCACCATCTGGGTAAAGGGCGCATTCCCCTGCCCGCCAGACAGCATCCGGCCGATGTTCCGCTTTTGGGCCTTGTGCGCTCCAATGCTGCGCCGTAGCAAACCTCCCTGCGTGCCAAATAGGGAGTGCTGTGTTTACAGGAGCTTCTAGGCATGCGCGGGGGGGGGCAAAATAATGTTGGGGAGGGCCCAAAATAATGTTCGCTTACCATTTAAAATTACCTTAGACCGCCCCTGAGGATGCTGATAATTGAATTCCAAAACACCTGGAGGACCAGGTTTTGGGAATCACTTCTCTGAAGACCTTTTCACAAGCAATAATCTACTCCCCAAAGTCTGTTTGAATGAGAAGGGTTTTACCCGTCTTCAAAAAGAAAGCAAAGCAGAACTGGACCAACCCAAGTCTTCTTTGGGAGTATCAGAATTTGGGAGCAGCCACGGAGAAAGCTTTCTCCCCTATTTTCACTAAGCATGCCGCTAAAGTGGATGAGATTAAGGCTGGATCCACACTGCCATTTAATCCATATAATCCAATTATCTGATTTGAACTGGATTATATGAGTCTACACTGCCATATAACCCAGTTCAAAGCAGATAATCTGGATTCAGAAACTGGATTACATGGCAGTGTATATAGGTCTTAAGAGAGGTGCCTCCCCTGGAGTTTTAGAACCTAGGCAGGCCCCTATGAGAAGAAATAATCCTTCAGATAGTTTGGACACAAAAATGTGGTCAATTGGTGCAAAAAAGTAATTTCTGATTTCTGATTATTATTATTACTTTCCAGATAATAGGTAAGTCCCTGCATATGAACATGTTGAGTAGTTCTATTATTGAGAATGCACATCTGCTAAAATATTCATAATATATATTTAAAACCAAGCAATAAAATTATTGTACGGAGCACCAAGTACTCTGCTCAGTACTTGGTGTGCTCTACAACTCCCTTTGGTAACAGACAATGCACAAGCTGTGCACTTTCTGGCAGGACCATCTGTGCAGCTAATTCTTCGAAATGTCAAATTAATGATAATGTATGTTCAGTGGATTGAAATGTTGGTTCATTTCAGAACTATGCTCCATATTAATCCTAATATCACTCAAAGGACCTTGTGAGTAGTTTGTAGGACTAAAGATCTTATATATACTGCAATTGGACTATGTTGATATTAAAATAGTACTGCCCTTCAGTAACAAAACTTGAGATTGTTTTTGAATATTAGAAATTAGTTAAGAAAGTTGTACATTCCAACAAATGCAAAATATAATTTATGCAAATTTTGCCCAATCTTCTTAAAATCAGGTGTCGTTGCTTGCTGTGAAGTCAACTTGAAGGCACATAACAACAAAAGCCATTCCTAAAGTGTTTTTTAGAAGATGTGGAGTAAGTTTAGCCAATTTGTATATAATTTAAGATGGTGTTTTCTTCTGTTGGATTTCTTTCTGGCAAATACTTTTGTGACCATTCCTGCAGTATGTTGATGCTCATCAAAATATATCCAGTGTGAGGACCGGGCTACAATTAATATCTTTCCCCCTTTTTGTTCAGCTACTTTACTCTTTTTTCCCTTAACTGACAGTTTTCTAGAAGCTGCTTTGGCTGTCAGTTTGAGTACAATGACAGGAAACCTTTTCTTCGGCACGTCAGCTAAAATTCTAACAGTGCACTCTTATGCATATTTTCAGAAAGGTAAGTCCTATTCTCTTCAATTGGTGGTTCACTAAAATTTTAATTATTTCTTTGTAATAGCCTTAGAGTAAAGAGCTAAGAAAGAAGGAGGGGGGCGTTATTTCTCTAGTGTTGCTATTTTGCCAAACGTTTAATCAAAATTTATTCAAAATTCACTGAACTAATACAAAAAACAAATATTTGATATGTCACCTGAGCTATTATCTACACACACAGGATTAAGAGAAATGGATTTTCTATACCAACTACAAGGCAAATGCAGCTCTGTGTGGGCAAAACGTTTGCCTTAAGTCCCAGGGCGAATATATGTGTCAGAGAGAGGAGGTATTGGATTATTGCTGGAATAGTTTTGTAGGTTTTAGTGAAATAAAATGAGACCCAGTGCCTGCCAGCAACAGTAACCAGGAATCTACAGTATGCTCTGTGGGTTATTGCTTAGGCCTTGATTTTCATCCAGAACTATAGTGTTTGCTTCTGCCAGATGTTCGGGCCTGGGCCAACAATCCCATATAGACTCACAGGAAAAACAAACCTTTATCCTTATGCGTAACTATGAGACTCTGGCATCGTGTTCCAGAGAGCTTTAAGTTATCCGGTGACTGCAGCTGGGTACTGCAGTTTCTAAAAACTCTTTGCGATTCAAACTTCTATTCTGACATGGTAAACTAATGAGGGGGGAAACTGTTTTTCAAGCTTTTAGAAGAGAATTTTAAATTACCGTTCTGTAATATAGAGCAAAAGAAGCTATCTTAGGGTGCATCTGTAGCATTAATGCAGTTTGACACCACTTTAACTACCACGGCTCAATGCGATATCATAGAATTGTTTTTTGGTGTGGCACCAGTACTACTTAACAGAGAAGGCAAAAAGTCTTACAAAGCTACTACACACAAGAATCAGCTGCTTGCAGTATCTAGATTCAACACAGAACTTAATTACCAGACCATGAAGTTGAGCTTTGTATGTGCCTGTCCCATATGAGAGAGGGCAGACCTTTAATACAATGATCTGTGACTGAGCTTTTAACTCAAAATGTTCTTATCTCAAAGTGAATTTTCCCATTGAAATGCACTGAAATGCTATTAATTCATTCCAACCCCCAACCCCCCTCCCCGCTTCTTTTGTTATGCTTTTTAAAATATGGAAATGTACTTCATAAATAACAAATAATGTATAAATAACATTAACATGCAACTATAAGGGGGAAAATCAACTTTAAAATGGTAGAAGCACAAAGTTGTGGGAAGGAAGCAAATGTGAGGCAACAAAATATTGTTGGCCAGTCTAAAAGCAAGGCAAAACCTGCACATTTACATGGAGAAATTAAAAAGAAAAATCAACTTTAAAATGGCAAGGAGGCACAAAGTGAAGAGGCAGAAGCATCATTTTCTTCATATTGTATTAATGCCAACCTCCCTCTCTCTCTCTCTCTCTCTCTCTCTCTCTCTCTCTCTCTCTCTCTCTTCATGAAGCCAAACACAAAATCAACTAACCTGAAGTTCCTCAAAGTGGACAAGAGCTAAGTGGACAGCAATCTCACAAAGCAAACAAGAAGATGCGGTGTGGAGGTACAAAGCACAAGACATGGAGGCTGCTCCCTTGTAACCCTAAAACCCTGTACTCTCACATTGACACTCCCTCTTAATGCAAAACACTGTTCATATGTCAAAGTAAAACTCAGACTGAGCGACGGCTCCTGAACCCCACAGTCACACAAGGTATGGGATTCTTTTAGGTAGTGCCATTTTGCCAGGTGGTTTTTTTGCTATGCCCACTCCACTTCTGAGTCTATTCGGGGACTTCGAAGTTGACCATTCTTGGTTTGCCTCTGGAGGAAGACCCTCGCTTGGGGGGGGGGGACACTAGTTGGGATTTCCTGGTTTAGCTGCTCAGAGGGATACCCTTGCTGTTGCTGGAGGGACGCCAAGGGGAGTGGTAGTTCTCATAAAGCTTTTCCTTGAATTGAGTCTGCTGGGAGGAGGCTGGTAGACGGGACTTACGGCAACCCTATCACATGGGGCAGGCAAAAAAATCCAAGAGAAATTGGGATTTTAAATCCTACTTCCTCTTGGGATACAGGCCACACAGCTAGCATAAACCCTGGGGTTTTGCAGGGTGTGTGTGAAAATACTCCTGTTGATCCGAGATCAGTAGGGGTGGACACCCTCCCTGCCCTCCATTTTCCCCTGCAGTTACTGGGAGAAGACTCCACTCTGACAAGGCCTGAAGCCTCCCACCATGCCCCCTCCCTTGGAAGAGCAGAAGAGGGCTTTGGGTAGGGGAGGGAGGGGGATTTCTCCTCCAAGGCTTCCTGTTGGATCTACCAGGGAGGTGGAAGAGAGGCAATAGCTCCAGGTCTGCATGGAAGGCTTCCTCCGCTAAGTTGAGAGGGAAATGGTGGAGAGGAGGGAGTCCAGGCAAGGGAGAAGGAAGAAAAACAGGTGTTTTCCATGTCTGCAGAAATAAATAGGCATAGAAAAATTCATGTTTCTCAGGAAGAACCGGGTTTGAAGGGCAACTTTTAAACATGTGTTTTCCAGCCTGTTGTCCATAGATTTCTCCAACTATTTTGCTGGCATGTCTGCATGGTGTGCCCGTTTACCTCCTTGCCAAGGCAGTACCTATTGATCTACTCGTATTACATACTTTCGAATTGCTAGGTAGGCAGAAGCTAGAGCATTTGGGCTCAATGTTGTTTAGCCAACCCCCCTTTAACCCAGTTTTACCAGGGTTATAATGTATGTGTGGAAGGGCCCTGGGTTTAATTGGCAAGATTTGTCCAGAAGGGGTTTGCATGGTCTTCCTCTAGAGCTGAACAAGTAAAACTCATCCAAAATTACCCAATGCGCTTCTATGACTGAGCGAGGACTCTTTAAACCCTCAAACCACTATTGTGCACTGGTTTGCTGAATTCTATTTTTTAGTTTAATTAAAAATCCTTTCCCAACTCTTCACTCATACCACAGCAGGTTACCAACCAACAGCACAAAAACTGATTGCAGCAACCCAAATAAATTAGGAAAATTTGCATAAAGTAATAGAGCAAAATCATCTAACATTGACTTTTTATGTGCCAAGATCTGCATTGTGAACTTAATTCACATCTGTTGATCTCCAGAACTAAGAAAGTCTTTCACTAATGTGCCTCATTGTCCGCCACATGAGCTGGATTCTATCTGTACAGAATTAAGAAATTTTCTTTTCAAAGAATTATCTGCTCCAAATGCATAATTTATGTACCTCGAGTGGTATATCCATAGACCTGATAATTCAGACAATCTGGAAAGAATGATATTTTAAAAAACCATTGACTTCTTCAACATCTGGAGGTCTTATTTGAATGTGTCCTGAGTGATGAGGAATAAACTTATGTATACCAGAGTCAAGGAGAATTGCAGCAGGATATCACAGAGTTGGAGGAAATTTCCACTCTAACTAATCTCTAGAGTATGCTTTCAAAATATTTCATTTCTAGTACCAAAAAACACACTAGAAAACAGTCATCACTCCCATTCCCTTGAGCTGAACCTGCTTGTTACATGTTTTTTTCTTCTTACATGCAGAAACCACAAAAGAAAGCAATTAGCTTCATGAAACTTGACGGAACACTACTAGGAGAGTTCCAGCATATAAATCCTTTAATGCTGGCTTAGCGCCCTTGGAATTAAAAGAAGGAAGGCTCTAGATCAGGCATGGGCAAACTTTGGCTCTCTGGGTGTTTTGGACTTCAACTCCCACAATTCCTAACAGCCTTGGCTGTTAGGAAGTGTAGGAATTGAAGTCCAAAACACCTGGAAGAATTGTGAGAGTTGAAGTCCAAAACACCCACACCTGCACTAGATTAACAGGCCTATCTTGTGCCTTCACAGATAAAGATATGGTGAATATTCTGGCCATGTTGGAATAAAATTACCTTATTGTAGTAATATTGACATTGGATCTCTTTTAAACTTTACAAAACAACCACCACAAAATTTCAGAAACTTTCCAGACATTCCTCCTGTCCTAACGTAATCATCTCCTTGTCCTTATTACCAGGCATGTACAAAAGACCTTACCTTGACAAGCTTCCTTTTCCTCTTATAAATTCCCTTGCCAGGTTGTGGTTATAGCCTACCTGGAACACCCTTCCGTGTTCAAAGCCAAGGATGTTGTACTTTTCCACAGTCTTATGCTGAAATCATTAAATCAGCAAAGTCTATAAAACAGAATTGGAGTCCGTCCGTTTAATTTTGGAAAAACAGACCGGTTCAATCCGTTACTTAGGACAAAACAACAATACGTACGTACATTTAAAATGCTGTGTGCGAGGCATACATGTTGGCAATAATAATAATAATAATAATAATAATAATAATATGACGTGTAATCCAATACAACAGCCAGCAGAGTGATCTTGTCTGCTGTGGACTCATCTTGTTGTGTTTCAAATAATAATAATAATAATAATAATAATAATAGCAGCAGCAGCACTTTATTTGTATTCAGCCCTATCTCCCTGAAAGAGCTCAGGGCGGATTCCAGCATATAAACAGACACAGGCAAACATTCAATGCCTTGAAGGAATGAAGTACAAATACAAAGGCTTCCTCTTTCAGCTCCGGCTCTAAGGGTGGTATTCATCTCAATTTTCAAGCCGAGGAGCCTACGCTGTCCATAGAGCAGCCATATTTCACACAATATCTTGAAACAACAGGCAATACAATATCCAGTATTTATATTTATCAGGTCAAAAGCAAATTGAACGAGTTATAATATATAAAATTGTATAATATCCAGTAATAGTCCACTACTAATGAAAATGAATTAATTTAAAAGGGGAATTTACATGCCTTAGTTTGCACACTGAGCAGACATGTTCCACTTATTATCAATGATGAAAGAGAAATGTGTCCTTTAAAGTATTTAAAACAATTTAACTGCCACAAAAACTTAACTCATAAGTACCTGATCTGAACAGTCTGAAAAAGTGACCCTCTCACAATGCATTCTGAACTACTTACCTCCATCATTACAAGGAACAAAACTGGGATTAATAATATAACCACGCCATCTGTGTTCACCTCCTCTACAATCATAGTTGGATACTTCAAACCTTTTCTCAGCAGACACAGTAAAATCAGAGCTTGAGAAAAGCAACTTTTTTGACAATCTAATTGATTTCACCCTCTCCATTTGCTAATGGTTTCTGGAATCTGAAACCTTTCAATGTTCTGGGTTGTTGTGAGTTTTCCAGGCTGTATGGCCATATTCCAGAAGCATTCTCTCCTGACTTTCCACCTGCATCTATGGCAGCAGGCATCCTCAGAGGTTGTGAAGTCTGTTGGAAGCCAGGGGAATCGGGTTTATATGTAGAAAGCAAGACGGGGTGGTTGCAAAACAATGTGTATCAAAAAGGATACTAACAAATAGTCAATGAGTAATAATAAAGTTTATATCAGAAGCAACATAAACGTGGAGCGCCCCGCAGGCTGCAGATAGCAAATAACAACAAAGAGCGCCAAGGCGCCGTAAATGTTGGAGGCCCCACGGGCTGAGAACAGCAGGCAGAGATAGGAGTAATGTGCCGAAACACCAATATTAGTGTCCAACTTAGAGGTGGGTGAAATACCCAAGGTTAGTCCATGATCCAAATAAAGCAATCCAAATGGAAACCACGGATGGAGGGTAGCCAAAGCGGTGGAGAATTGTAATCCAACACCCCGGTCGGGTGTATTTATAATCCACTGGCTGTATAGACAAGCCGGAGAATGGGAGTCCAACACCCCAAACGGGTGTATTTGTAATCCACTGGCTGTATAGACAGGCCGACGAGTAGAAGTATAGGATCCAAAGCTCGTTTCGACCCAGTACGGGTCTTTGTCAAGGCCAAAATAATCCCATCAAATAGTGGTGAAGGTCATGGCTGGACATGCCTAAAGTAAGATACATAGTTTCGTTCAGTAATACAGTAATACAGTAATAGTAGTAAACATGACATACAGAAGAGAGGACACTAGGTATCCAATGCAACCAGTAGTTATCCAAGAGAAATAGATACGTAAACATATTAGGATAAGCATATAGTACATAAGGTCAGTACGATAATGCTAAATCATAAGAGAACAAATATAACAGCAGCAATATATTAAATTAGGCGAAAAGGAGGACGCTCACCAAACTAGAGGAAATCACTCAGTAGCAGAGTCCAGGGTGTGTAGCAAAAGGCTATAGGAGTAAGTGAGAATAAGTAGGCAGTAAGTGAGAATAAGTAGGCAGTGAGAATAAGTAGGCAGTAGGAGTAAGTGAGAATAACGATGCCACCGCCACTGAGGAAATTGCTCCCCCCTCTTTTCAGGACCTCCTAAAGAAAGAACTTCGACACACCCGGGTGAAACTGAATGCCGGGGCCCTTGCCGACTACGTGCGGAACAAAATTATTCCTCGGGGAATGCGTGTGCACCTGCCACCCGGCACTTATGCCGATGACACGGAATTTTCTAAGACGTGGTACCGCATCCTCGATAAGTGTGCCACTGACCTGATGATTCTTCTTATCGAACGTTCTTCTAAAGAATTACAGGATCTGACCACGGAGATACAGACCATTAGAACGGACCTTGGCGACGCCCTCACCGCACCCAACAACGCACAGATTCAAGAACAGTGCGCCAAACTTCATGCGGAAATCAAGGCATACAAGGCTAATAAGTTTAAACGCGACTTGGATGACTACGCTAAGGGCAAAGTGTATAACCGCCCCCGCCACCCCATGGGACGCCGAGCCGTTCATTTTTCCCGTGAGTCAGTTTACTCGGGTTCGTCTGAGACGAACTTACCCCGACCAGCCCGAGGCACCACAGCAGGGACCATCCACATCTAGACCGCAGGGAGGAGACTGCCCCACACCAAGGTTATTATTTCCGCGAACGTCCGCGCCTCAGCGCCATTTTCAGAGGGGCAAGGGGCACGACCCAAGACCTAGTAGTCAACCTGTCTGATTACTCTTTGTCCCCTACGGAATTACGACTGCTCGGACTTGGACCCTCCTTCGTATTCACTCCTGATCGGAAGTACCTTGACATCCGCAAGGACCTGGCATCTCTATTTAGAGCCATTCGCCTCAAAGAATTTTTCTCCACCAACACGGACTCGTCCAGTCCTACTGTTACTCCTAAACTTAGGAATAAGAGCTTTTTCACCCCATCCCTGGTCTCGAACAACATTCGGATGTTCGAGGACATAGTGCAACAGGAGGCCCTCAACGCCCTCAAGGCCCCTTTACCCAATCATGACCGTAACCTAACAAGATCGGACGTCGATGTCCTCAGGGCCTTGGGCAACAATCCCGATTTAACCATCAAGCCCGCGGATAAAGGGGGCGGTCTCGTAGTTTTGAACACCAGGGACTATTTACAAGAGGCATACCGCCAGCTTAATGACTCTAAATATTACAAACCTCTTAGTAAAGACCCCACTGCATCCTACCGCGCCACTGTCCACAATACCATCCATTATGGGGAGATGATGGGATATCTCAGCAAACAGCAGGCCCAATTTCTGATCAACCTACATCCACGCATACCGGTCCTATATTTACTCCCAAAGACTCATAAGAATATCACTCCTGTCCCTGGCAGACCAATAGTCTCTTGTAGCGGGGGTCTCCTGCAACCCCTCGCGTTGTATTTGGATTCTTTGTTGCAACCTAAAGTACAGTCCAAGTCAGCCTACATAAGGGACAGCAGAGACCTCATCTGTAAATTGGAACATTTCCCAGTAGATGATGGTGACCTATTGGTGGTATGCGATGTGGGGGCCTTGTACACCAATGTCCCATTGGAGGACGCAAGGCTTGTTCTTATGGACACTTTTGATCAGTTACAACCATTGACTCAGGACATTCCACCTACTTCCTTTCTCATGGACCTGCTTGATTGCTGTCTGGACTACAACTATTTCATGTTTAACCATGATTTCTTCTTGCAAATTTGGGGCATGGCCATGGGTAGCCCCATCGGGCCTACCGTCGCCAATTTGTATATGGACTCCTTGGAGCAAATTCAGATTTTCGGGCCTAATCCGCACCCGCTGGCAGCCCAGATCAAATTTTACGGCCGGTACATCGATGACGTAATACTACTCGTGAGGAGAGGCACATCTATGGAACCCTTCAAGTGTTGGATGAACTCCTGGGCAGAATCCATTAATTTTACGTTTAGCGTCAGTGAGGTTTCCGTGAACTTTCTGGATCTCAACATCTATGTACAGAACAGCAAACTCCATATGAAGTGCTACCACAAGCCCACCGACAAAAACGCCCTCTTACACTTTAAGAGCTTTCATAGTCATCCACTTAAAAGGAATCTCCCTTTTTCACAATTACTTCGATTGAAGCGCAATTCCTCCTCCTCCGATTTCCACCTGGAAGCCTCCCACTTGATTGACAAGTTGCGCATTAGGGGCTATCCAGATCAAGTTCTACAGTCTGCATATGCCAGGGCTCAATGGGTGCCTAGACCCCAATTGCTATCCCACCCCACCCCAAGGAACTCAAGGGACCGTCTTGTGTGGCCGCTTGCTCTTACCATGAACTCCTCTCGCTTGAAACAGATCGTGTGCAGATATTGGCCCATCCTCAGGGACATTCCCGGCTTATCCAAACCACCCATCATTGCGCATAAGCGCACCCAGAATATTAGAGACTTAGTTGTGCACTCTGACATTCGTACTACCCACCTGAGGAGCACCCTTACTCCCAAGACACATCGATGCGGACATTGCGCACAGTGCGACTTTGTTTTTCCCGGCAAACAAATCTATATACCTGGCACGGGCCGCGATTAGCGTTCAGGGAATTCTTCACATGCCAATCTGAATCCTGCATTTATGGACTCCAGTGCCCATGTGGCCTGGTTTACGTGGGGATGACACGACGGACGATGGGAGTTAGAGTCTCGGAACACCGTTCGAGGATTAGGAATTTGTCGGAGGATTCTCCGCTATACCATCACTTTAAATCGACAGCGCATGGCCCCGATAGCCTACGCTTCTTCGGCATTGAAAAAATCAAGCCTCCACCCCATGCTGATGTTGATTGCCTCCTTCGCCGCCATGAAACCCGTTGGATTCTTCATTTAAATTGCGAAACCCCTGCCGGTTTAAACGAAAAGGTACATATCACCGGCCTACTCCACTAATTAATCGCATCACCTGTGGCGCACACTCCCTCTTCTGCCTACTTATTCTCACTTACTCCTATAGCCTTTTGCTACACGCCCTGGACTCTGCTACTGAGTGATTTCCTCTAGTTTGGTGAGCGTCCTCCTTTTCGCCTAATTTAATATATTGCTGCTGTTATATTTGTTCTCTTATGATTTAGCATTATCGCACTATGACCTTATGTACTATATGCTTATCCTGATATGTTTATGTATCTATTTCTCTTGGATAACTACTGGTTGCATTGGATACCTAGTGTCCTCTCTTCTGTATGTCATGTTTACTACTATTACTGTATTACTGTATTACTGAACGAAACTATGTATCTTACTTTAGGCATGTCCAGCCATGACCTTCACCACTATTTGATGGGATTATTTTGGCCTTGACAAAGACCCGTACTGGGTCGAAACGAGCTTTGGATCCTATACTTCTACTCGTCGGCCTGTCTATACAGCCAGTGGATTACAAATACACCCGTTTGGGGTGTTGGACTCCCATTCTCCGGCTTGTCTATACAGCCAGTGGATTATAAATACACCCGACCGGGGTGTTGGATTACAATTCTCCACCGCTTTGGCTACCCTCCATCCGTGGTTTCCATTTGGATTGCTTTATTTGGATCATGGACTAACCTTGGGTATTTCACCCACCTCTAAGTTGGACACTAATATTGGTGTTTCGGCACATTACTCCTATCTCTGCCTGCTGTTCTCAGCCCGTGGGGCCTCCAACATTTACGGCGCCTTGGCGCTCTTTGTTGTTATTTGCTATCGCAGCCTGCGGGGCCTCCCACGTTTATGTTGCTTCTGATATAAACTTTATTATTACTCATTGACTATTTGTTAGTATCCTTTTTGATACACACGAATCGGGTTTATATATCTGTGGAATGTCCAGGGTGGGAGAAAGTACTCTTGTCTGTTTTTGCAAAATCGAGGGCATTTGATCCAGCTGTGTAGGCCTTAACCATGTTATGGGCTCCATCTCGAAGCCTTTGTTGGATGCAGTAAGCCTCATAGAGTTCATCTATCTTGCTAGCATGAAATGCCAGGCGGCGTACAAATCGCTCAATGGACTTGACTTGTTCCAGTTCACCTCCAGGCTCAGCTTAATGGTGCCTAAGTCATTAATATCCACTGCCACCACTTGGGGAAGTGCCGCAAACAGGTCCTTCGTCTCACAGGAAACATTTCCCATGACCACATGACTGGCCAAGCTCTTCAGCTCTGTGACCTTGATAGACAGGAACTCTGTAATGAGAGGCAGAAAGATCATCTCTTCACTGTCCCAGACTTGCTTGCTGTTTGCCTCAATGCGACCTCGTAGCTTCCATCGTTGGCGTCCATATCTCATGAAGATCTCGTATTGGTCCCCGGCACAGTCGAGCAAAGCCCGCCAATCCTTTCATCTTGATGTGGAACTCTCCCAACTGGCTCTCCAGTTCACTTTCCAGGAGACACATATTCTCTGTATACTCCTTGTAACCCTTTCCAGCTTCGGCCAAGCTCTCCCGGGCTTCCTTGCTACCAGGTGATCCACCAGAGCCCCCAGTGGTACAGGGGGTTAAACCACTGAGCTGCTAAACTTGCTGACCAAAAGGTTGCTGGTTTGAATCCGGGGAGCAGGGTGAGCTCCCACTGTTAGTCCCAGTTTCTGCCAACATAGCAGTTCAAAAACAACAAAATGTGAGTAGATCAATAGGTACCGCTCCACCGGGAAGGTAACAGCGCTCCATGCAGTCATGCCGGCCACATCACCTCAGAGGTGTCTACAGACAACATGCATCTTCGGCTTAGAAATTGAGATGAGCACCAACTCCCAGAGTTGGACATGACTAGACTTAACGTCAGGAGAAAACCTTTACCTTTATCCACCGTGCCATAAATTCTTTTGTTGTGAATTTTGAATTGGACATAGTCATCAGTCAATGCCTGTGCAAAGATAATAATAATAACAATAATAATAATATTCCGCCCTATCTCCCCTGGGGGAGTCAGGATGGATTCCAACAAACAAAAAGACAAGCATTCAATGCCTCAATGAGAGTAAATACAGATATAAAAACCCAAGATAACCCCACATAAAGAGCAACTTAAGCATAAGAACTATAATTTAAATAAAACATAATCAATTGAAAATTATAACTAAAAATTATAACTAACACAGAACTTAAACATAAATCTTCTGAATTAATATATCAAAACAACATGAAGGTTCACAAATGTGTACATAGATTGTATGGCCAAAGTTGTTAAACGGGCTGAACAAGACCCAAGTGTATTATACATCATTAACATGTATGCTAACCAACATCCTAAAGTGCTATTTATTAATAAGTTGATTAATTCAATGAGTTTTTGGGTTATATACAACATGTTATGCCTTTGATCCAGCTATCTGCAGTTGTTGCTACATAAGACCAATGCATTCTATTCGTTTCTCACAGATGCAAACTGCAGTCCTCCCAATTCTATTTCTAAGAGTCTTGAAACATTCAAGAGATAGGCATGTTAGTCTGTTTTATCATAAAGAGGCACCAAAGAATCCAATAGCACCTTAGAGAGAGGCTGCTTTATTTTAGCACCAGCTTTGATGGACTCCAGTCTACTTCATCAGCAAAGAGAAGTGGACTGGAGCCCACAAAAGCTTAGGCTAGAGTAAGTTAGTTAGTCTCAAATGTGCTATTGGATTCCTTTGTACCTTTTACAGTCATAAAAACACATGAGGGATATACTGATTGAGACAAGATATCAAATCAAGTTCACAAAAGTATCTTTTTCCCACATGCTTAGAGACAATACTGGCCTGGCTTTGATTTCTGTAAATCTCAGCTGTCCAGTTTTATCTGCTACTTTCTTGGTGGAACATCATCACTTTGCAAGTTGTTAATATATTCATATTTTTCCTCTTCTTCCTCCAAAGACATCAAATATTTCTTTCTGTTTTTTTAGGTTTCCTTTCTAGAAGAGAAAAAAGAAATACATTCTGAAACAAAAGTGAAAAGAACAATAATAATAATAATAATTTGTACCCTGTCACCATCTCCTCAAAGGGACTCAGGGCAGCTCACAAAAGTACTCCAAGTGCAATATGCAGACAACAATATAGAAGTATAAATACAATGTCATAAGTATAATCAACTGGGTATAAAAATCTCATTAATATAAAAATTTGAAAATTATAAAATTCCTATATGCAGTGGATCCTGCCGGCCTGCTATATGTCATAACACTAATCAAAGTGCGGGCCAGTACTATCAATGATTCATCACATTGGCCATGGATTACTCAGGATCAAAGGCCTGTCTGAAGAGCCATGCTTTTAGATTCACTTGGAAGGCCTGAAGAGAGCAGGCTAATCTAATTTCTTTAGGGAGGGTATTTCAGAGCGAGGGAACCACCACCAAGAAGGCCCTCTCTCTTGTCCCTACCAATCATGCTTGAGACGGTGCTGGGACCAAAAGAAGGACCTCCCCAGCAGATCTTAATGCCTGTGCTGGTTCATAGAAGGACATGCAGTCTCGAAGATAGGTTGACCCCAAAGCGTACACATAGTTCACAGCAATCTAGAACACCTGGCACATTCTTTGTTTTCAGCAAAAGAACAACCAAGTGAGGCAAGCACCCTGAGCAATGCTTTGCTTCACATTTTACTTCATATGTGATGCAGAGTTTTTTGCTGAACTGATAGTTCTTACTGAAATTATCAGACATCTATACTTGTGGATTTAATTTTTGCAGATTTGATTATTTCTAGATTTTATTTATAAGCTTTCTCTAAAAAAAATTCTAGGTTTTCTAAACAGAAGTTCACCATAAAAATCCTGCTAGGAGATTGATTTTTTTACATATCACTGTACCCCTGGAAACAAGTTAAGCACATAAACATAAATGAATCACCATATGGATCTCATTGTGAGAGGTATATCGGACATTTCTATTACATTGTTTTGGTTAATTTTCTCTATGTGCAATAATTGTATTCACCTGGATGTCTCTGCCTTTCCAAACTCCAGCTTATTTCCCTGAGTATTTATTCATATATGTCAGCCTAAGGATAATCATTCAGTACTGTTTATACCAAGTAAATTTAATCACCATGAATTATTTCCATGTATACCCCAAATTGGTTATAATTCTTGGAAGAATCCATAAATTATAGTCCTATCCTTCTTTCTGTAAGAATGTAGTGCAAAGCACCTTTACCTGCAAGTGAGTTCTGCTAAACACAGTGGGGTTTGCTTCCTAGTAAAGATGGTTAGAATTGTGTGGTTCATCAATAGTAAAAGTAAAGGCTTCTGCTCACCATTAAGTCTAGTCCGACTTGGGGTTGGTGCTCATCTTTTTTTCTATGCCAAAGAACCAGCATTGTCCATAGACATCTCCTAGGTCTGCATGGAGCGTTGTTACCTTCTCACCAAAGCAGTACATGTTTTGCATGTTTTCAAACTGCTAGGTGGACAGAAGCTGGGGATAACAATGAGAGCTCACCCTGTCCAACAGATTCGAACTGTTCTGGTCAGCGGTTTAACCCACTGTGCCACCAACAGCCCCTTTGTTCATCAATACCTTTGCATTAAGTGTTCTTCTTCCTTATACAATTATAAATTGTATACGTAAGCAGAATTAAACAAAGGAAAGGCTCAGGGACAGTTAATAATGATTGATATTTTCCCACAAGTCATTTACCTAAAAGCCATTCCATTATCGAATATCAACTAGTTGAGAAGCTCAATGTGTCAGGGGTTCAAATCAGCATGAATTTCCCTGTTGAAAGGAACTCTTCCCTGCAGAAGAAAGTCTTCACTCCTGTTAGGGAGCCAAATGCTTTCTTGCAGTGAAGTGGTCTCCTGAGGAGCAAAAGACAACAGCAACAACATGTGGACAGAAAGCTGTTCATTCCAACGGGAAGGCTTTACTTTTTTCTGGTGCAGTAATAGTACAAATACTAACACAGTATTTGCAGTATGTACAAACTCTCTTCTATCTTCATCCACCAACCTCCAACCCTCATCAAACCAACACAGAGTTACTACAAACTTCTATGCAACCGTTTCAGCACTCCGCTCCCATGCCCCGATTGCACTGAACCTGTGGTTAATCCTGAGACCTTGATTCTGTTAGCGCTTAAATAAATGCTGAGTAATTTACACATTCTGACACTATGTAGTTGTTGTCTAAGTATATTTGGCCAGCACACAAAGAGGGAAACCAAGCTACTTCTTCCATCTGTTCTCCTTTTTTCCTCTTCCTGTGGAGTGAAACAGTTCTAAAGAGGAAGCTTTCCCTACACATGGTTACTCTCTATGCAATTGGCAAGAGCAGCAACAATAACACCTCTGTATGTATGTATTACAAAATACAAAGCATATGTATTTGAACTCAGTACATTTTTAGAAAGGATTTGTGTTGCAATACTTCTTAAGCATCTCTTACACATGCAATCTGATCATGACCAGTGGTAGTTTCTTTGGAGGGGTAGAGGTGGGGCGTTACTTGCAATTAATCTTGTTTTGCAGAAATCCTTAAGTTTTGCAGACTCGTGTGTATTCTTGCACTATCTGCCCATGACTTGGATACATATTTTAATTAATGCACATTGAGTCTCCTTACCCTTTTTGTGACTAAAAGATATTTTGCAACATTGGAAAGACAAGTAGCCACCCTGTGTTTTTCAGGGAATAGTGGATCTCATTAAGCTTTTCCACATTTAAACATATAGCGTATAGATGTCAACTTCATGTGCACTCTTATGAAGATATTTTGTTATATTTTCTAGAAATTTGAGCATAAATGGTTTAGAATGGATGTGCTTTCGTTTAATTAAAGTTTATAGCTTCTCACCAACTAATTTTCACATCATCTTTAACTTATTTATTTATTTATTTATTTATTTCTTCGGTTTTATATTCCGCTCCTCCCTGCAGGCTCGGGGCGGATCACAATTACAACATACAATAAAACATACAGTAAAACAGCAGTAAAAACATGGTACATGACCGAGATGGAACAGGTCTGTAATTCATTGCTGGGACAGGCGAGCCAATCGCGTTTGGGTCTAGCCAAACGCTAACCTGAAAAAGGTTGTCTTACATTCCCTTCGAAAGGGAAGGAGTTCAGGGATCGCTCGGATGTGCTCAGGGAGCGAGTTCCAAAGTGCTGGAGCCGCAGCAGAAAAAGCTCTCTGTCTAGTACTGGACAGATGGCAGGAGCGGGACGATGGAATCACTAACAAATTTTGCTCTTCCGAGCGCAGTGATCTCGGGGGAATATACGGGGTAAGGTGGTCCCTCAGGTACACAGGCCCCAGACCGTGTAAGGCCTTAAAGGTTAAAACCAACACCTTGAAGGCAATCCGTACTCAATAGGAAGCCAGTGCAGGTGCCGGAGGATGGGAGTAATGTGCTCTCTCACTGGTGCTCTCACCAGCAGGCGAGCCGCGGCATTCTGCACCAGCTTGAGTTTCCGGATTGTCGACAAGGGAAGGCCAACGTAGAGGGCATTGCAGTAGTCCAGTCTCGAGATGACCGTCGCTTGGATCACCATGGCCAGGTCGTCCCCTGGACAGGTAGGGGGCCAGTCGCCTAGCCTGCCGTAGGTGAAAAAAAAGCGACACCCGCTGACCATGGAGACCTGGGCCTCCATGGTCAGCTGGGAGTCCAGTTTAACACCCAAGCTCTTAACCAAGGGTGACAGGCTAAGTTGCTCGCCATCCAGGGTAGGCAACCGGCACTCATCCAGCCCAGGGCGACCGGGCCACAAGATCTCCGTCTTCAACGGGTTCACCTTCAGCCGGCTGGCACGCAGCCAACCAGTCACGGCTTCAAGGCATTGATGGAAACAATCGGGTACGGTGTCCGGCCTGCCGTCCATTCTCAGCAGAAGCTGGGTGTCATCCGCGTACTGATAACACTCCAGACCAAAGTCGCGGGCCAGCTGGGCCAAGGGGCGCATGTAGATGTTGAATAATAAGGGCGAGAGGATGGCCCCCTGGGGGACCCCACAACTTAATGGGAGCCTCCCGGAGACCTCCTCTCCCCTCTCCACATGCTGTCCCCAATCCCGGAGAAAGGAGGCCACCCATTTAAGGGCAGTCCCCCTGACTCCAGTCATGGCTAGGCGGTGGGCTAACAATGCATGATCTACGGTGTCAAACGCTGCTGTCAGATCTAACAGGACAAGCAGGGCTGATCCACCCTGGTCCAGCTGGCGGCGGTTGGTCTGTAATGGCGACAAGCACGGTCTCCGTCCCATGCCCAATACGGAAGCCGGACTGGAAGGGATCAAGTCCAGCTGTGTCTTCTAAGAACCGCTGCAGCTGATCCGCTGCTGCCCTCTCAATTACCTTGCCTAAAAAGGCAAATTAGACACAGGTCGGTAATTGGAGGGAGCCGAAAGATCTAAATTCGGCTTCTTCAGCAGCGGTCTTACCATTGCCTCTTTCAAACCCCCTGGGAACACTCCTTGCTCAAGGGAGCTGTTGATAATCTTTCCCAGGGGGTCTCGTAGCCCCTCCCGGCAAGATCTAACAAGCCAGGAGGGACACGGATCAAGGGAGCAGGTAGTTGGTCTAGCTGCAGTCAGTAACTTATCGACAGCTGCTGCGTCCAGCAGTTGGAAACGGGTGAAGGTGGGCCCGCCGAGTGGCGGCGGGGTCTCGAGCTCGCATACTGTCTCAAAAGTGGCTGGGATATCCTGGCGGAGAGTCGAGATCTTGTCGGTGAAATAATTCTGAAATGCCTCAGCTGTGGGAGCCAAATCCCTATCATTTGGGACAGTCGAAATTGTTGTCAATGACCGAATTATTCTAAAGAGTTGAGCTGGGCGTGAATTGGCTGACTCTATCAAGGAGGAATAATGAACCTTTTTGGCCTCCTTGATAGCACGCTCATAAACATCCTTGAATTGTTTATAAGCCGATCTCGACGCTCCGTCACGGCGATCCCGCCACACGTCCTCTAACTGTCTCCTCCTCCGTTTCATCGCTCGCAACTCCTCGGTAAACCAAGGCGAGCGATTTCTACGAGGGGTGAGAGAGCGTCTAGGGGCGATATCATCTAAGGCTGTGGAGAGACAGGTATTCCAGCACTCCACTTGCCCCTCGACTGAGTCGCTGGTGAGTTCCAAATCCCTCAGAGCATTCAGGAACCTAGTGGGTTCCATAAGTCTCTTCGGGCGAACCATAATGGGTTCGGCACCCTTACCGGGTGGAGGGGCCACTCCCAGACGGACTTCCAGGACACTGTGATCCGACCATGGAACCTCTATAATAGAGGTTGGGATCACTTTAATTCCGGCCGCGAAGATCAGATCCAGGGTGTGTCCGGCTTGATGTGTGGGACCGGTCTTACAAAGTGAGAGTCCTAGCATCTCCATGGTGGATACTAGGTCCATGGCTGCTATTGAAGGGAGGCGGTATCGGCGTGGACATTGAAGTCCCCCAACACAATAAGTTTAGGGAACCTCAATGCCCACTCGAAACCACCTCCAGCAGCTTAGGCAGACTCTCTGCTGGTGCGTTGGGTGCACGGTACACCAGCAGAAAGGCTACACTCCCACAAGAATCCCACACTAGGCCCGCACACTCAATTCCTGGAATGTTTTGTACTTAAAAAACAAAATAGTACAATCACCTTCAAAAGATGGTGAGTTGACTGTGCGTATGAGCTTACTGCTAATTCAGTGGCAGAATGCAATTGGAAGTTGAACACTATATGAGGGGACAACTCAGTCACAGGCTAAAGTAGATGAAATTATTAGTCTATTTTTAATATCATTTTAAACTGAAATGATTATAATAAGCCCCTTCACAGTTCTGGGTTGAGTCAACCCTTACTATGTTCTGTGCCTAACTTTGCAGGAACATCATATGACAGGTTCTAAACTCAAAACATAAACTTACTCTTAAAGTAGAATTTCAATTAAGAACATACACCTCAACATTCACTGTGATTAACCTTACTGAAGCGCATAGAGTTGTTTTCTCACTAAATAAGTTTAGGAAAAGAAAGCTGATATAAACATTAAGAGATTATACTGTCTTGGAAGAGTGTACTATTAGAAAACAAAACCTGCTTTCACAAGATTCACTTTTGCCCTGTCCATTGTGTTTGGTGTTGTGACTATTCTGCATCTGAAGAACCTCATCACAAAGGGCTAAGGATTTGCAAATCCATGGGGTTTCCAGTAGGGGGCATAGAGAACCTTTGCTCTACACCCCACATTGCCCAACTTAGAATCATAGAGTTGGAAGAGACCTCGTGGCCCATCCAGTCCAACCCCCTGCCAAGAAGCAGGAAATTCGCATTCAAAGCACCCCCAACAGATGGCCAGCCTCTGTTTAAAAGCCTCCCAAGAAGGAGTCTCCACAACACTCTGAAGCAGAGAGTTCCACTGCTGAACATCTCTCAAAGTTAGGAAGTTCTTCCTAATGTTCAGGTGGGCTCTCCTTTCCTGTAGTTTGAAGCCATTGTTCCATGTCCTAGTCTCTAGAGCAGCAGAAAACAAGCTTGCTCCCTCCTCCCTATGATTTCCCCTCACGTCTTTATACATTGCCATCATGTCTCCTCTCAGCCTTCTCTTCCACAGGCTAAACAGCTCTTTAAGCCACTCCTCACTTGTTCTCTAGACTTTGATCATTTTAGTCACCTCTGGACACATTTCAGCCTGTCAACATCTCCCTTCAATTGCGGTGCCCAGAATTAGGACACAGTATTCCAGGTGAGATCTGACTAAGGCAGAATAGAGGGGTTGCATGACTTTCTTGGATCTAGACACTAGACTCCTATTTAAGCAGGCCAAAATCCCATTGGCTTTTATTTGCCACTGATTGACACTCTTGGCTCATGTTTAACTTGTTGTCCATGAGGACTCCAAGATATTATTCACACATACTGCTGTCGAGCCAGGCATCATCCCCCATTCTGTATCTTTGCATTTCATTTTTTCTGCCTTAGTGGAGTATCTTGCATTTGTCCTCGTTGAACTTTATTTCATTGGTTTGGGCCCAAAATAATTCTACTCCTGTCTTCTGGAGTATTGGCTATCCCTCCCAATTTGGTGTTGTCTGCAAATTTGATGATCATGCCTTATAAACCTTCATCTTCTAAGTCAGGGCTGTCCAACTTCTACCAGCTCTGGGGCCTGAATTCACTGATGACCTGGGGGGCCGTAGGGTCTGCCCCCGCCCCGGCTCTGCCCCTCCCCACCCCTGGCTCCGCCCTCTCTCCCGGTGCCCCCTCCCCTTATTTTTATTTAATATTAAATATATTTAATTCCATCCTCCCCTCTCCCCTTATTTTTATTTAATATTAAATATATTTAATTCTATCCTCCCCTCTCCCCTTATTTTTATTTAATATTAAATATATTTAATTCCATCCTCCCCTCTCCCCTTATTTTAATGTATCCCATCTCCCCTTATTTCATCTTTAAATATATTTAATTTTATATTTAATACATGAGGGGAGATGGGGGGAGGGAATGAGGAGCCCCCTGAGGAGCCCCCTGCTTCAGCCTACCTTTTCCAAACGCGCAGGATCCAGGAGTACCCGGACGACGAGAGAGGCGATGACCGACTGAGTCGAAGAAGGTCCTAATCGCGTCTGTGGGCCTCAGCAATCCAGTAGTAGAGTAGCCGAAGAATATCGCGAGAATACACAATCCACACGGGATTTCGCTGTCAACGCCGGTGTGATCTCGCGTTGACAGCGAAATCCCGTGTGGATTGCGTATTTTCGCGATACTTGCTCCGAACCCGGAAGTAGGTTTTTTTAAAAAAATTATTTTATTTTTCATTTTTTATTTTTTATTTAAAAGCTTAGGGGGCCGTAGGGAAGGGGCTGGGGGCCGTATGCGGCCCCCGGGCCGCCAGTTGGACAGCCCTGTTCCAAGTCATTAATAAAGATGTTGAAGAGGACCGAGCCCAGGAGGGAACCTTGCATCACTCCACTCGTCACTTCTTTCCAGGATGAAAAGGAAGCATTGGTGAGCACCCTCTGGGTTTGTTCGCTTAACCAATTACCTGGGGGCTCAACCCAATGGGGGAAAGCATCTCTCCCCCACCTTCCCCCTGTTGATCCAAAGGCAACATAGGCAGTTTCTTGTGTTGTGGCAGCGTATGCCACTTGCTATTTCCTTTCAACACGGAGCCCAGCTGGAAGTGCATGAGTGTTGTGTAATGGGCTCTATGTCAAAAGTGGAGAGCAAGAGGTGTACAATGGGCAAATTAGCCCATCTTATGAGGTAGTAAATCCCTATCACAAAAGAGGGATTTTTCTCTACTTATTGTAACTAGTCCAGAGATGGGAAAACTTTGGTCCTTCAACTGTTTTGGACTGCAATTTCCACAATCCTTTACCACTAACTGTAGTGGCTCGGTCTTCTGGAAGTTGAAATCCAAAGCATTTAGAGGCAAAAAATTTCCCCCTTCCTATATCCAGTTCTCAGTTCAACTACTCCCAAAGTTGTAATTATAGTATTGTATTTTAAAATATTTTTAAAATCTTAATAGGAAACTTGAATATTAAAAGGAAACTCGGTAAACATTAGACATTAGTAGTAAATCACCTACACCTATTGCGACTGTAAGACCTTATAGAAACATTTTAATATTTCAGAAGCTCCTGATAATTCCACTAGTAAAAGAGTCACAGAAGTCTTATAAGTTAATATTCCCACTGGATCTGACTGACTTTTATTTTATTACAAAAGTAAAGTCTAATTTTGGGTCCATAAAGGGTGCTAGGCGGAGTTGGCTTTTTGTTTAAAAGAGCAAAACTATTTTGACACTTCTATGAAATCCATTGCCAATTTCAGGCTGCTTTTTCCCAGCACTTTCAGATACCTGAGTTAGAGCACAAAAGAGAAGTAGAAAATGATGGATCCTAGCAGTTGCATGCACGTTAAATACCAAGGTGGAAAAGATAGAATTCCACAGGTTAATACTGCAGGACCTAGCAGTAATCCCACAGCACCACCTCCTGGAGTCTCCTTTCAGCAAAGTGCAGAACCACTGAAACACGACACTTGTAATATTGACATCTCATCACACGCCCTGGAGTGGACTGGGGGGGGGGGGGAGATGCATAAACAACCCCTGATGCCATCTTGGAATCCTTTCAGACTCCAGTAGGCCATCCACACTTGCAGGCTTAACTTTTTCAGATTTTATTATTCACAAATCTGATTAATATGGTCTATTTAAGAATTGCTAGCTACTCTAGTGGAACTGTATGGTCAACTTCCAACAGAAATTGGCCATAGATTCACACTGAAAGAGGAAAATATTCCTAAAGAGGTGTTCTCTCAGAGAGAGAAAAGTGTGGTTGTTTTTTAATGTGTGGTTCTTCCACATCCACAAGTGACATGTGCCTCTAACCACAGCAAATGTAGTGGATTGACTGTACAAAATTATGGAACCTGACTAGCATTTGAACTGCCATGACTGATATCTATGAAATTCCAGGATTTGTAGTTTTGTGAGGTATATAGAATTCTCAGCCAGAGAGCTCCTCTAGTATTTAACCCAATTGCAAATCCATGGCAGTGGAAGAATAACGAAGAGCTGTGCAGGACCAACCCTTGTGCTAGCAGAACTGAAGACTGACAGGTCGCAGGTTCAAATCTGGGGAGAGCGCAGATGAGCTCCCTCTATCAGCTCCAGCTCCCCATGCGGGGACATGAGAGAAGCCTCCCACAAGGATGGTAAAAAACATCAAAACATCCGGCCGTCCCCTGAGCAACATCCTTGCAAACGGCCAATTCTCTCACACCAGAAGCAACTTGCAGTTTCCCAAGTAGCTCCTAAAACGGGAAAAAAGGGAATATAGAATTGTAACTGTGTGGTGAAAAGGGATCCAATAGAACTTTAATGATCTATAAGAGGTCCACATCCCAATGTGGTAACTGCTTACTATCCAGTCTTTATACATCTTCCATTTCAAAAATGTCTCTGCTTGTAGAATATTCAAGATATGATGACACTGTTTATAGGCACTAGGACTAAGGAATCTCCATTTGTAATATTTTTGAAAAATTTAATGTCAGATGCTCTGATAGTATCAGTCATGTGAAGAAAGCAAGTACAGAGAAGGCATTCTCAGTCTCTCGTAATACTAGATAATACTGAAAGTCAATGGAAGAAGTGTTCAGGCAGATTGAAGATGTATTTATTCACATAACAGTTCTGGCCCAGACTACCTGTCCGAACATATCTCCTGCCACGAACCATCACGAAGTTTAAGATCTTCAGGAGAAGCTATCGCAAACGCAGTCCCCCTTCACGGGGAGAAGGGCGGGGTAAAAGTGCATGAAATAAATAAATAAATAATGGTGGGTTGACCTATACATAGTTGAACTACAGAATTTGCAATCAAAGAATGGAATAGAGGCTGCCATCCTCGAGGACAAATTCATGGAGACTCATACAATCAAAGTTGGAAGAGATCACAGGAATCATCCACTCCAACCCCCTTCCATGCAGGACCAGCATATCAAGGCTACTGAAAAAGGCAGCTACATGTTGCATCCAGTAGATGAGAATGGACATTGGTGTACAAAATATGAATATCAAAATCCATCAATTATTCACTTACAGCTTTGGGTATATTTGTCAGTCTGAATTTCTCAATGGAGATAATAATAAGAGGTCATATGCCTCTTAGTATGTGTCACATGAACCTGACCAGGAGTGTGTGATTGCATTTATTGTCTATTTCTTGGCTTCCTATAGGTAACTCATTGGCCACTGTCAGAATAGAAATCTAAAGTAAATATGCTTTTTTGTTGGTCCTGCACTGCTCTTTGTTATTTTTATGTCCTTAGCCACCATGGAGGAACTAGTCCATTTGGATAATGCATATTAGTATTGTTCTCTGTACTCAACCTCACAAATGGAAAGTAGTATTTTTTTGCATTACCTGTTTAAATAAACTTTTGTTATCTTTTAACTCCTGGACTCAGCCACTGCCGTCTCTGTACCACAACATTACCCTTATGTTTATTATTGTGTACAATAATTTTGTCCTCAGGATTTAAGACTATTCAGTGCAATGCTACATAATATTCATCTGGTTTCAAGATCCAATGACTTCAATGAAACTTCTGTACAAATATGCAATACAGAAAAGTTCCCTAGTTACAAAAAAATTAGGTTCTGTAGGTTTCTTCTTAAGTTGAATTTGTTTGTAAGCTGGATATATATATATATATATATATATATATATATATATATATCATTTGGATAGGATAACACCCTTGTGTGTTTGTTTTGCTATCTGTGCTCCTGTTCAGAAGATTTTCTCTCACTTTTGTCCTTGTGATAATTAGATTTTGAAAAATTTGGTTTGTTGTGGAAACAAGGATTGGTATTAAAGCTTCAGTTGAGAAACGTTTTCGCCATGATAACTCTTCCAGTTACCTGGTGAGGCAAGAAATACATATTTCAGAAGTTAGTTTTGTCATGTAAAAATGAAGCAGGGTTAGTGCTGGAGCCAACGTGGCTCAATACCACAAACAGAGGTAAATGGAATCAAATCCAAATTTTATGAGTTGCTCAAAATTGTATAAGATTATTGAGCCAAAATCTAACTCTAAGACAATGGACCTTATATAAGTGTAGGCTTAACTAGGTTCCCACTGATTTGGTGAGTCTACTCGTAACTAACAATTGAATAAATATGTAACCGTTAACCATATGTTTTCTGCAGACATAGTATTCAAGGGCGTATGGCTAAGTGAGTGGCAAAGCACTTTATCAGAGGTGGCATTGTACCTGCACTGTCATCTTTGGGGACAGTCCATAGCACACATCCTGCTACCACTTTGCGTTCCCTCTGAGATTCTCTCATACCTAAATATTGACAAGTAAAACCTGCCAATAGCTCCCAGTCCCACTTCCCATCTCTTACCTTAGTGCAATGCGTCATTTCTACATCTGTGCAGCATATCAGTAGTGATGTGATGTCAGGAGGCAGGATTCTATACACACCTTTGGCTTTTTTAGTGCTGAAATTGTGCAATTATGCTAAAAAATTATTAAAAGGAATATGGCGATATGAGGGTGTGTGGAAGTATGATCATGGAAGTGTGGAATGGCATATCATACCAGATTGAGAGAGGTGCTCAGTCTGGTATGCATCCATTGTCTATGATAACATGGCTGTAACGGAATTGCTAGTTGGTGTGATACAGTCCCTATATTCTCCCATATCAGATGGTTCAGTGTTATTAGCTGAAATTTTGCTTCACAATCGCATAGTCTGCAGTCCTATGTGAAAGGCCATTGCTCTGATATATAGCCATTCCCTTTTAAAGGATCAGATGGCAACTGTGCTCTTTCCCACTCTCCACTATTTGCATAAACATAAAGGTCAATATTTAATTGAGGACACATAGTCAATGATTATCTGGGTAAGTATTTAGAGTCTAAAGAAAATATTTAAATAACATGCTTATATAGCCGGCACAGATGTTGTTTGCTTCAAGTGCTTTTTATTTCAAATGGCCTTCCTCATTCCTAATTTGTTTTTTCCACAATGACCAAATGCTCCAGTTAAATGCCTGCATTCAGCAGAAATTCTCTTGCTTATGGAAGTAAATAGGATTGCTCTGACCTTGAGCTTTGTGATTACTAACAACATACCAAATCAATAAGAGAGTGGATAGCCGGATATTATAGCTTAGAGAAGTTAATCAATAGATCTTAAGTGTAGCCTTCATTTATCTGCTCCAAGAAGCATGTTTTGTTTGTTTTTTTGCAGCAAGAGCAAAGTGATAATGATGCAAACATTTAATGAAGATTTAATTGAAAAATACTCTAATGCATTGCATTAAGCAATGTGCATATTACTGAAGCAAAAAAAGTGTTTAAAAATTTCCAAGCAAAATGTACTGTAGCTTCCAATTAAACACAACAAAATACTACATTACCAGGGAGTGCCTTTTACTACAAAGATGCCTCTGGGTGGGATAGAATTGCTCTAAGTGCCACTGCAATGGTCAGTACAAATTTTCCAGCAGAAGAAGAAAATATAAACAGAGCAAACATCTTGCAGAAGAGAAACGATTGCATTAAGAGAAATTTGCCTATCATATGGACCAGTGAACTAGTAATTGGACCCCAGTTCTTCCAGTCCTTGTGCTGTATAATCTTATTCCTACAAAAGAGATCTGTCCAACTGTTCTGATTAGGCAGGAACAGGGCTGATTAATATCCTTTCATCCCACTTTTCAGCAGCTTTTAAATGTTCCAGCTTTTCTCCTTTCTTCCTACTTTCCCCCTTTGTCCTCAGCTTGATGCAAATTGAGTTCATGGAGCAAAGGTGGTTCACACTCATGCCCCTTCCACACTGCCCTATATCCCAGATTATCTGCTTTAAACTGGATTATATGAGTCCCCACTGCCAGATAACCTGGGATAAACAGATAATCTTGAATCAGATCCTGGTGCCTATAGGGGTAGTGTGGAGGGGGCGCGTTACAGTAATCGAGCCTCGAGATGACTGTGGCTTGGATCACTGTGGCCAGGTTGCGACGGGAGAGATAGGGAGCCAGACATTTTGCTTGCCGCAGGTGGTAGAAAGCTGTCTTGCAGGCACAAGCAATTTGCGCCTCCATAGACAGCTGGGGGTCCAGCCGGACCCCAAGGCTCTTAACTAAAGACTGCGGGCATAGTGCCACGCCATCAAATGTCTGCAGCTGGATCTCCTGCCCCCCCGAGCAGCCCAGCCACAAGATCTCCGTCTTCGCTGGGTTCACCTTCAACTTACTGGCTCGCAGCCATCCAGTTACAGCTTCTAGGCAAAGTTGGAAATTATCGGGTACAGATTCCGCCCCGGCGTCCATCCTCAGAATGAGCTGGATGTCATCAGCGTACTGGTGACATTCCAGCCCAAAACTCCACACCAGTTGGGCGAGTGGTTGCATGTAGATGTTAAATAACAGCGGGGAGAGAATGGCCCCCTGAGGGACGCCACAATGTAAGGGGGCGCCCTCGGAGACCACCCCTCCCCACTTCACTCACTGCAGGCAGTTTTGGAGGAAGGAGGACAGCCAATTGAGGGCTGTCCCCCTCACCCCCACCCCCGTCAGGCGGTGTGTCAAAAGTTGGTAATCGACAGTATCAAACGCTGCCGTGAGGTCCAATATGAACCTATAAAGACTAACCGAACAAGTAAGTAATTAAAAACAAATAAACCTCATCATAAACATTTACATCACAATAAGATCTAAATAATTAAAGTGCCTTAATAATATAAAATGATGATGAGGATGTTATATATAATAATGAAGTACAACAACCAACAGCGCCAGGGTGGTTTCCAGTATCCAAACGAGGTTACATATCTAGATGTTCTAGTCCTCCTTTTCTCCTCTTCTTTGTGCTGGGGCACAAAGATGGATTTTTAAAAGTTTTTTAAAGGAGAGGAAAGAGGGGGCCATTTTTTCTTCTTTGAGGAGGGAGTTCCAGAGTTGCGGGGTGATGACGGAGAAGGACCCCTCTCTCACCCACACAAATCCTGCTTGAGACGGGGGTATCAGCTATCACTGCTGCCTCTACTATCAGTGAGACCTTCTGGAAGCGTCTCACGACTGGTTTACAGATCAGTTCATTCATTTCAGAGAAAACATCAACTAACAAGTTTCCCAATGGTTCGCAAACTTTGGCCTTCCAGGTATTTTGGAGTTCAGCTCAGAGAAACCACAGCCAATTTGGCCAATAGTCAGGAATTCTGGAAGCTGAGGTCCCAGATACTTGGAGAACTAGTGTTTAAAAACCATTGCACCATATAATGTATTGTTTGGTCTTTGATTGCAATAAAGGAAGTTTCAGTACTCACATCACTCTTCTGGAAATGAACATTAAAAATCTACCAAATATATGGGTTGGTTAACGTTTTGCTTTTCAAAAACTGCAGATAAATAAACCTTTTAGTTATGCAAGATTTTAAAAGTGAAATTCATCCAGAAGGCATTCATTTGTGGGGTGGGAACCAGAAAATATTTACATTTTGGAACCATCTCCTTTGAGCACTTAAAATATATACCCTGGGTGTTTGACTCCTTCTTCTCCATCACTGATAATGATGACATATTTACATTTTCACTGGGAGAGTATTATGTTCGTGGAAACTTCCATATGATTTCTTCTCTCTGATGAATATGGTTCACATGTTTAATATTATTTTGAACCTGAAGCTGTCTCTTCCAACCGTTTCCCTTAAAAGAGCAAAGCTTATCTATTAAAATGAACAAAAAATTGCCAAAATGTTTGTTAGAAGAGATACTTGAATGGGTAAAGCTTAAAGATCCAGGACAAGTATGTGAGGGACTTCAATTAAGTAGAAGGAACTAAAGAATTAAATTAAGCTGGACACTTGCTTATGCAAAAATTAAGCAGGAAAATTCACTTTTTTTTTACTAAAGTGAATGGATTTTAGTTGGAATTTCAGCATATAGATTTCTTCAGAATTTATTTATTAATTACAATATTTATTAATTTAATGAGCTCTAGTTCTCAAGAGCTAAATATAATAACATAAAATGCTACCGAAAAAGTTCTAAAGAGTTAATAACTTTTAAGTAAGATGAATTCCAGCAGGATAAATTGAGTTAAAGTACTTTTCAAGTTGACAATAATAATAATTATTATAATAATCTCTATTTATACCCCGCCACCATCTCTCCAATGGGAACTCAGGGTGGCTTACGTGAGGCCAAGCCCAACAATGCAATACAATAAAATAAAATCAAAGCACAAAACAACAGCATAATAAAATACATAAAACATAAAAATACAGTCAGCAATACAAAATTACAATAAAATCCTTCACAATTACAGTGACAGTGAGCGGGCTTGCATGTACAGGATAAAATATTAAAAGCTAAAAACTAAAAACTCAGGGTGATATAGAAATGGAGCAGATTGTTTGTGCGGGAGAAACTCATCAAAATGGGGCCGTAAAAGAACCTTCATACCGGAGGGGGGAAATGTACTATAGAGATTAACATTGAGGGGAAGCAGTGATATAAGATTGTATGATTACTCTCCAAAAGCACAACGGCTCTTTGACTTAGAAATTGAGGTGAGCACCACCCCCAGAGTCGGACACAACTAGACTTAATGTCAGGGGAAACCATTACTCTTGATTTTGCCTGTGCATTTTAACAAGCACCTTGGTCTCCCTACGGATTTCCCGATCCTCAAGCACTCTCTGCTTCATTCGGAAAAATGCTGCACTCGCAGAGCTCAGACAATGTTGTATTTCAGTATCAATGTTGACTTTTGTGG
Source organism: Anolis apletophallus (assembly GCA_030556195.1). NCBI lineage: Eukaryota > Metazoa > Chordata > Lepidosauria > Squamata > Anolidae > Anolis > Anolis apletophallus. The sequence continues at coordinate 75,384,592 of JARBWK010000007.1, read as the reverse complement.
AGAGGTGGCTGCCAAGGGAGCAGAAATGGTCAACACCATTAAGCTGTATTTCTAGCATTGCAGAGGGATTGGCTAGTGCATGCTGGAAGAGCACTTTATTTATTATTATTTATATACTGCACCTCTCAGCCCACGGGCAACTCGGAGCACATTACAATTGGCAATAATTCAATGTCACACAATTATAACAAATAAAACCATCATAAAATACTGTTAAAACATTAGCATGCAATATACAATATAAAATCCATACAGAACCATAAAACATTATTGTAAGCATCTCTATGTCGAGTCATCATTCAGTTGCATCATCCGGTAATTCCATGAATCGTATAACTTTGCTGCATTTGGGAAGGCCTGCTCAAAAAGCCAGGTTTTCACCCTTCTTCGAAATGACAGGAGGGAGGGGGGCGATCTTATCTCTTTGACTTTCTCAATGTTCCGTGAAATGTTCAGCTTCTCATATGCTTCTGAAAAAGTGTTTAGAGTGGCTTGTAGGTCTTCTTCTGAATGTGCACAGACTATGTTGTAATCTGCATATTGCAGTGATCAAATTCAGTGATCAAATACAATTATCAAATTCAGCACATTTTATGGCATTATACAGACTGCCTGGTAAGATTGCATTGTATAGGTTGATGTGAGTTTACCAGGCTGTGTGGCCATGTTCCAGAAGCATTCTCTTCTGACATTTTGCCCACATCTATGACAGGCATCTTCAGATGTTTTAAACAATCTCTGAGGATGCCTGCCATAGATGTGGGTGATATGTCAGGAGATAATGCTCCTGGAACATGACCATACAGCCTGGAAAACTCACAGCAATCCAGTGATTCCAGAAATGAAAGCCTTTGACAACACATTGCATTGTATGTTTCATAGACATCCCAACCTCAAACCAGCTTCCAGCTGGATTATAGTGCCTTGAGGATAGGCCTTTGTTTCACCTCTCACCTTACTTGTTGGTGCTTTTCAAGTTTTCCCGTGATTATTCATCAAGGTGAACTGGAGATGAAATATTTTCATAAATAAAAATATGTTTGGAACCAAATGGTTTTTGAATTAATCATACATTTTATACAAACAAGAGAATTTGAAGCATAATAAATTATTGTATAATCAGTCCTTTTCAAATATTCAGAGAACTCCAAAGTATAGTATTACAGCAGACTTTGCAATAGTCAGTATGCCATCACAATTAAACCAGTTCCTTAGTTCATGAAAAATATTTGTCAGCATCCCAGATATAGGCAGCTTTCTTTAAAGCTTACTCTATTGATCCACAGTAGACTTTGCAAATCTGTAATATGTATCTCACTTCCTGCAGCACAGAAGAATGTAAAACAAAATGGATTTAGGACTTAATGACATATAACAGTCCAAATAAATAATGTATATCCTTGTTCAATCTACAATTCCCAAAAGGCCATCTGTCTAACTTTAATGTTGGAGGTAACCATCTATATGTGTTCTTAGATTTATTACTTGAATCCTAATGCGTTTGCTAAAGCCATTAATGTTTAAGTAGCTGAAAAATGTTATACTGAAAAAAGGCAAGCTGGATCTATAGTTCTTCATAAACATGTATGTGTGCGCACAGCATCGTGGCATGATAACAAATTCAGGAAACCAGTACAGCAAAAATTCTTAACTGGTTATGGTTAAGGCAGCCTTCAATTTTGTTTCTACATTTTATAGTCATCAGCAATTTCTCCCTGAAGTATTGTTGATGCTATACAATCAAATTGAGAATAGACCGAAAGGGTGATATGGTTCTCAGTTTGGAGACTCCTACTTCTAGGTAACCAATTGCTCCCTTCTCCCACCCCTCAAAATTGGTCCACTAAATCAGTGTTTCCCAACCAGTGTGCCGTGGCACACTAGTGTGCTGTGAACAATCATCAGGTGTGCCGTGGGAAACTGGAACCTCCAATACCCTTTCTTTCCCCCTCCTGCGAACACTTTTTCTTCTCCACTCGGGCTCCCTTCTTCCCAGCCACACTCTGCTTGCTTTGCCTCGCTTTGCTCACGCTGCCGCTTCTGTGGGAGGGGGGAGGGAGGAAGGCATGACCCGTGCGGGCGCTACGGCACAGAATCGCCCCACGTGTTCCTCCCTCCCCTCCACAGTGTTCTCTGGATATAGATGAACTACAACTCCAAAACTCAAGGTCAATGCCCACCAAACTCTTATAGTATTTTCTCTTGGTTATGATAGTTCTGTTTGGGAAGTTTGATTCCATCCCATCATTGGTGGAGTTCAGAATGCTCTTTGATTGCGGGTGAACTATAACTCCCAACTGTTGAGCAAGACCTTTGTGTGTGTCTTTCTGCCATTCCTGCCAGGATATCTATGTTGTGTTCATCAAAACAGGCCCAGGTTTCACACTGAGTGTATAAATACATTTAAAAATATATAAACTATATGCATTACTGTGTTAGAGTGTCATTTTGTGTCATTTTGGTTGGTGGTGTGCCCCAGGATTTTGTAAATGTAAAAAATGTGCCGTGGCTCAAAAAAGGTTGAAAAACACTGCACTAAATAATGTTAAGTCAGGTTTTGTAGTCTGTTTCCTGCAGCCAAATTGATGCGTTCCTTGCTTTCCTGTGCCTGCATTTCTTACTTTCCTGTTCCCTCTTACATGAAGAGATGGCTACTTATTTGGTTGCTTTGTTCAAACTTTCTACCTTTCTAATCCTGGCAAGAAAACTGGCTTTTCCTTTGAGCGGTCTTTACTAGGGGTGTGTTGGGGCAATTCTAGGGATCGGTGCATCTAAAGTGTAGAATTCTGCTCTAGCCAATCCTATTGTAGCTGTGCTTGCTTACCAACCACCACAGGAAAAGTAAACAGTAACTATCCCCAGGATCCCTAACTGAGTAGATGTGGGGAAAGCAGATTAACCTGCCTCACCAAATATTCCACTTCTTTTTTAAAGAAGAGATATGCTCACCAACATGAAAATCATAAGAAAAGTGAGCACTGACAAAAATAAATTATTTCTGGATGCCTTATCTCTATTCTTTCTGTGCAATTTCTGTCTCTGCTATCAAAGTTTTTGCTAAGGAAATACTGCATATTCTCATGTATGATTCAACCTCATGTACAAGTTAGGGTTGGCTTTGGGGCCAAACTTACGGATTTTGATATGACCCATGGATAAGCCGAGGGAGGAAAAAGCATCAGGGGGCCATCTTCCCCTGGCTGCTACCACCTTTCCTCAGCCAAGCATTTAAAATACCCAAAATACCCAAAACCGTAGAAGTCAAAGTAAAAGAGGTTCTCCCAGAATGGACTAAGCTCCTGCCTTTTGTCACTCTACTCAGAAAAGGGGGCGGTTACTTTTTTGTTAAGAGTTAAGGTATTGTAATCACATTGATCTGTGGATAACCCGACCCATGTTTTTTGAGTTGACTAAAATTTCTAGACTTATACATGAATATTGTCAAGAAAGATATCTATTTTGTTAACTGAGCTACAAGGGTTGTCCGGAAAATAAGGTTACAAGAGTTTTTTTTAAATACAAAGAATGCATATGCTTTAATAAAACTTACATGGATTGTAGCTTGCCATAGGTATTGCATTATTTTTCCACATAATTACCATTCAGTTCAATACATTTTGTCATCCGTGAGACAAGGTTTTGATGCCTGTGTCATAGAAGTTTCCCTCCACCTTTTTCAGCCAGTTCGTCACTTCGATTTTCACCTCCTCCTCGGAAAAGTGAGATTGGAGCTGTGAGAGGGATGGCTTGAAACATCCCAGCAAAATGAACTCAACAATTCTTGTGTTGCATGAGCGAAGTGCGGATGCGCATTGTCATGAAGGAGACAAATTCTGTCATCATCATCCCACAATGTTTGTTTTGGATGACTCTGTGAAGTTTCTTCATGATCTCACAATATATTCCATACCTATTTTGTCACATGCTGTCTTCACATTACATCCTTTCCATAAACTGAAACGATTTTGCGATGAATCGCAGCAGCATTCGTGCTCTTAGCATTTAGGTAGTGTATTACAGTGCAAACTTCGCACTTGGAGGTAAACAGAATGAGGGCACTCATCTCTGACCTTCACCACAATGCCAGTTGTTGAGCTACTGACGACTGGCACTGCTTGTTTGCTTCCGCTGGCTTCCCGCTACACGGCAGTAGTATCAACTTCCTCTGCAAAAATTCCCTGCAACGGCTACATGCCTTGTAACCTTACTTTCCAGATAACCCTTGTATATACCCGCATTACTTGCTTCTGATATTACATTTTAAACCATATTTTATAGATCTAGTCAAAATTCAAGCATTCACACTGGCATTCTCTTTATCTCCATCAGTTCATACTTAACAGGCACAGTGTTCTAATACCATAAATGTTTATATTTGTAAGGAATGCTTTGGCATTTAAAATACAAAGAAGTTATTCTTAAAGCTACCTTCTTCAGAGGCGCTGCCTCGAACAAGGTAACACAAGATGCATTCATGCCATGCTGTGTCCCAGGGGAACTATAAACAACAATTATGGGAGAAACCTCACTTTTCCTGGTGTTGGAGAGTGTTGAGCTGAAGGCTGAGACACAAGGAGACTTGTGTGTAAGCAACACAAACATTTGTGCTTAAAATTGAGCCTGTCTGCCTAATGTATGTTTGTATTGAAATGACCCCTGCTGATGAAAATGCTTAGTAAAATCCAGGCTTCTTTGTTTATTATTAAAATATTCATATCCTACCTTATCTAAAAATCTCATATAATGATAGTTTTTTTTCTTTTTCCCCCTCCTTTTCTGCTATTTTTTCTTTTAAACGCATATGCTGTGGTTTTATGGATATGCTGTGAGCCGCCCCGAGCCACTGGAAGGGGCGGCGAACAAATACGAGTAAATAAATAATATACTTTGATTATAAATTAGTTGTTGTTAAAAATTAAATAAAGCAAACAAAAAATGGTGGCACACAATTAAACCAGGCCGACAAAACCGTGTAATATGTTTTTTACCCGCAATCAAAGAGCATTTTGAACTTGGCACAGTTATTAGTCTTTCTCTCCATAGGTGCCACCTAGGGACACACACTTCTCCGATCACCTCACTCGTAGAAGCCAACAGGTTGCTCTAAAAGCCACATCATGACTTTGGAAATCAGAGTCTCATCATCTGAAAAATGCTTGCCCTTCAAAAATACCTTCATTGTTATTTATTTATTCATTCATTCATTCATTTAAAACATTTATATTCCGCCCTTCTCACCCCGAAGGGGACTCAGGGCGGAGCACAGCCTATATACGGCAAACATTCAATGCCGGGACAAGAATTCAATATGTGCATACATAAACATTTAAAACATTTATCTCAATATTAAAATACACTGTTTAAAATCGCCTTGGTCATCTACGTCAAATCTAATTGGCCTGGTAAAAGTTTCTTATCGCTGCTTGATTCCACAGCCAAGTTTTTCTCATTCTTCTGAAGAACGGGAAGGAGGGGGCAATCTGATCTCACCAGGAAGGGAGTTCCATAGCAGGGGGGGGCAAAGAGGTGGAATTCCGAGGTCAGGTAAATAAGGGGGGTGCGGTAGAATTTCAAAGCCACAGGAGCATGCTTCCATTTGGGCAACATGTGATTTGTGAACTGCTGTATTGTCTTGCAGAAGACAGACACCTTTGGTGAGTGTGCCACGTCTCTTGGTTTTGATGGCCTCTCGCAATTTCCGCAGCAGTGAAGCATAGTATGTCCTAGTGATCATGGCACCCTTTGCTAGGAAATCCATCAATACTACTCCAGGCTGGGGCTAAAATACTACGAACATGACCTTGCCTGCCGAGAGTTGGGCACGTGCCTTCTCTGGAGGTAATGATTAATGATGCTTCCATTGCATCGACAGGACTTTAGTCTCAGGATCATAGTGTCAATAGAGCCTGAGAGCATTTGACTTGTTCCTGCTTCTGGAAAGGTATGAGCAGCCAGGGGACCCATCTTATGCATGTGAAGATGGTCTTGGGTGATTTTTTTTTCACAGACCTCACACTAATCTTGACATTTTGGCCAAGGTGGCAAATGGTTATGCAGTGATTTTCCAAAATGCCAACCTCCACTTGCTGGATGGTGTGTTCATCAATAGCAGAGTGGAGTCGCCCTGGAATTGGAGCTGTTTCTACCAAAGTCTGACCACATTTGAATTGATGGTGCCAGTTCTTGACTACATCATATGATGGGGAATCCTCACCATAAACCTCTTTCATCTCATTGAATGTCTCCTTTGGTGTGCAGCCTTTCAAGTAAAGGAACTTGATGACTGCTCTGTATTCCTCTGGATCCGTTATCAAACCTCACACCACTTCAGCACATGTAAAATCAAGACCGTTATCTGTTCCGAGTTGTAAATTGGCACGTGACCTATAGAGACTTATATCATTACACATGTGCAGTTTCAGCGTCCTGTGATAAATAGAAATGCATCAGGGGAAATATTTAATGAACTCCCCTCAAATGTTTAATAAGTTAAAAAGAGAAAAGTCATACTGATTCAAATAGTTGAAAACCATTTAAAACCACATCTATGTGAGGGTTTATGTAAAACCAGTTAGGCCCTAAAGGCGTTCATGAAAAGCTACATTTTTATTTGGCACAAAAATGATGGCAAAGTTAACACCAATTGAGGTCCAAAGGGGATAAATTCCATATAAACATTTCTGTTGTGTATGCTGCAACCCTTCACTTCCATGAATTAACTTCTTATGGATACAGCTAATGGGCTTTCAGATAACTCCCCTGTTTTGAAGGGGTTTGAATCTGACAGAATATTATAGTCCTACAAAACTCATAAAAAATCTGAAACCGTCAAACTGATAGCCTGATTAATTATTCAAGTAGCAATCTCATTCTGGTTATAAATTAATTATAACTGAACTGTACCTCACTGGCAAGATTCAGCACCTTAGTAAAAAGGGCATTTGAGGCTCAAATGTTAACTATCCACCAGATCAACATTATCAACAAGTAATAACGGAATAGTTGGCCAATAAAAGTGTACAAATAGCATTGAGTCACAACAATTAAAGTGGTGTCAAATGGCATTAATTCTGCATCATAGATGAACCATTAACAGCGATTCTGAATAAAAAAGATCCTTAGGAAAGCACCACCTGAGGATCTGTGAGGTATGATAGTACACAAATGAATAATGATAAATTACTTTAATTTAAGATGAGCAGTCCATAGATTGTGATTTGCACCAATACTGCGAAAATCCATGTGTAGGGCCGGACTTTAGCACAGCAGGTTAACTGTATGTACAGTTGTCTGTCTTGTCAGTGTATAACGACATTGAATATTTGGCGTATATGTGGTCTGTGATCCGCCCTGAGTCTCCTTCAAGGTGAGAAGGGCAAAATATCAAAATTATAAATAAATAATAAATAAATAAATAGATGACTGTTAGGCTTAGCCACTGGAATTATATTCCTTTCCTGTGCTGGACATCCCACACATTGCAAAATGCATGGAATATAGTGGGATAGATTCAATTGTTAATTTCAATGATCAATCAAGTTAATGAATGATAAGTCACATTAGTTCTACTCTAGGTGGAATCGGCAAATGGACTTAGTTTAATGATGTAGTTAATAATATAGCTCAGTAGAAAATATTTCAGAAGGAAATAGAGTTCTAATTTTCAGAAACTAGAATCAGGAGCAGTTTCAACTAACTCATGAAAGGGAATTCAGGTTGAAGAGCCAAAGGAAGTGGTCTAGTAATATTTTTAGTAAAGGGCAAGGATTTTATAAACAACTGTGACTAAATTCCCAGAAGTGGTATGATGCAGAAAGATAGGACAAACAGAAAAGTCAGTCATTGTGAATTACAGATACTGTTTATCTGAAAGAGAAGTCTTTATTGAATGACTATACAAACCCAACATGTTTTCATAGTTCAGTTTTAATGGAAATGAATGAAAACAGCACAACTCTTCCCAACAGTGTGCCCATGAAAAGTCATGAGAATAGAGAGACCTTAGAAGTTGGCCACCATTGTAGCACCCTACAAAATCTGATGTAAGATACTTTGAATTCCCTGCTGGAGAACCTGGATCCTGTTGCTATAGTTCAGATGCTATAGTCCAGGGCTGTCCAACAGGTGGCCCGGGGGCCGTACACAACCCCCCAGCCCCTTGGATACGGCCCCCTACCCTCCAGCAAGAAATAAGATGTTTTTTTTAAAAAAAATTCAATTAAAAATATTTTTTAATTATTTTTTATTATTATTTTTATTAATTTTTTTGGTCCCGCCCCTTGGCTTTCCATTGGCTCCCTCCTCCTGAGGAAGGGAGGGAGGGAGTGACGTCTCTCGGGCCCCGCTCGTGATTGGAGGAGCGCTCCTGGAGGCGCGAAAAGCCTCCCCCGAGTCTCCTTGCGGCCTTGCGAGACCAAGAGAAGCAAGGAGCAGGGCCGCAGCAAGAGCGGGGGAGAGGCGTCACCAGAGGCGGCTCCAACCGGGGCTGCTGTAGCAGCAGCATGGACACGGAGCTCTTGGTAAGCAGGTAAAGGAGCTTTTCTCCCTCCCATCCATCTTCCTCACTCTCTTTACTTCATCCCTTTCTTCCTTCCCTCTTCCATACTTCCCATCTTTCTTCCCTTCCCTTCTTTCCCTCCTTTCTCTTCTTTCTTCCTCTCTCCCTCCCTCCTTTCCCTTTCTTGCTTCCTAATCTTTCTCCCCCCCTTCCTGCCTGCCTTGCCTTCTTTCTTTCCTTCCTTCCGTTCTTCCTTTCCCCCCCTCCCACCCTTCCTTCGTTCCTTCCTTCCTTCTGTTCTTCCTTTTTTCCCCTCCCTCCCTCCCTCCCTCCCTCCTTCCTTCCTTCCTTCCATCCATCCCTTCTTCGTCTCCCCCTTACTTCCTGTGTCACCCCTTTCTTTTCTGGCAGCAGCGCACAACACGGAGCAGGGCTTCCCTCCCTCCCCCCCCCCTCATTGCCGTTTTCTTATTTGCTGCTGCATGTGGGAGATTTTTGTGGGGGAAGTTTGCCCCAATTGTTGTTGGTGGGATTCAGAATGCTCTTTGATTGTAGGTGAACTATAAATCCCAGAAACTGTAACTCCCAAATGTCAAGGCCTATTTCCCCCAAACCCCATCTGTGTTCATATTTGGGCATATTAAGGCCAGGCTTGGAAAAATAATATCAATAATAATACTGGGTTGCCTTGAGTTTTCCATATGGCTGCCTGGCCCTGTTCAATAAGCATTCTCCCCTGACGTTTCACCCACATCTATGGCTAAAAAGGCATCCTCAACTTTGATCTGGGTTATTTGAATCCACACTGCCACATAATCCAGTTCAAAGCAGAGAATCTGGATTTTAGATGCAGCACAGAAGAGGCCTCAGACACCAAAGGTGGAATAAAAGGCTCCTTCCAGACAGGCCCTATATCCCAGGGTCTGATCCAAGGTTTGCTTTTATCCCAGATTATCTGGCAGTGGGGACTCATATAATCCAGTTCAAAGCAGAGAATCTGGATTTTAGATGCAGCACAGAAGAGGCCTCAGACACCGAAGGTGGAATGAAAGGGTCCTTCCAGACAGTTCCATCATTGGTGGAGTTTAGAATGCTCTTTGATTGTAGGTGAACTATAAATCCCAGAAACTGTAACTCCCAAATATCAAGGCCTATTTCCCCCAAACTCCATCTGTGTTCATATTTGGGCATATTAAGGCCAGTCTTGGAAAAATATTATTAATAATAATAATGGGTTGCTGTGAGTTTTCCGTATTTCTGCCTGGCCCTGTTCAAGAAGCATTCTCTCCTGACGTTTCACCCACATCTATGGCTAAAAAGGCATCCTCAGAGGTCTGTTGGGGTTTGGCCAGTGTGGGTGGGAGAAAGAAAGAAGGAATTCTTGTCTGCTTGAGTTGGGTTTGAAGGTTGCCCTTGGACACCTTGATCAGCACTGGATGGCCTTGCAGCTTCAAAGCCTGGCTGAACATTTTACAGAAATACCCATGCTGCCCTAGAAACACCAGGAGAGAATAATGCTTCTGGGACATGGCCAGGCAGCCCAGGAAACTCACAGCCACCCGTTATTATTATTATTATTAACCTCACATAATAAGATATTATAATAATTATAATAGGGCGGGGGCGGAGCCGGGGGAGGGGCGGGGAGGGGTGGGGGTGGAGCCGGGGCGGGGTGGGGAGGGGGTGTGGCAGGGAGGGGGTGGAGCCGGGGGGTTGGCCCCCCAGGTGATCAGTGACCGGAATTCCGGCCCAAGGTCCGGTAGAAGTTGGACAGCCCTGCTATAGTTCAATATTTCAGCTCACTGCAAATCCCAGGATTCTCTAGTTAGTTAGAATAGGATCCAGCAGCTCTTTTATTCATTTTCAAACTATGGTTGGGAAAATGTGAATGGCAGCAATAATAAGTCTGACTATATGCAATAAAACCGGGCTTTAGCACAGCGAGTTAAACTGCCAGCTGCAGAAAATCTTGCTGATCAAAAGGTCAACAGTTCAAGTCCAGGTTGGGGTGTGCTCCCAACCATCAGCCCAGCTTCTGCTCACCTAGCAGTTCGAAAACAGTAATGTGAGGAGATAAATAGGTACCGCTTTGGCTGGAAGCTAATAAAAGGCGCCCATGTAGATATGGCCGGAATTGAGCACAGCCTCCAGATGTTGGAGATGGAAAAAGATGAGAAGCCTTTACCTCTGTTGTTGTCCTGTCTGTCTTTGTTAATTGTATAATGGCATTGAATGTTTCCTGTATATGTGCACTGTAATCCACCCTGAGTCTCCTTGGGGAGTTAGGATGGAATTATTATTATTATTATTATTATCTGTTTTCAGTATACACAGGAACATGGATTAGAGATCATTTCATATGACAATGATAACTTGTAAGCTTTTCCACTGTCATTGTAATGGACTCTTATGCTTACTTCTTTGGTGAAATAGTGAAATGAATAAGAATAGTTTTCCAAACCTAAAGCTACTTTGTTTTAGAGTGGATCCAGAGGCTTAAAATATGTTTCATGTTCTATTTGTTCCAGGGACGATAAATGTTACTTTTTCAACTAGAACAGGGCTGTCCAACTGGCGACCCCGGGGCCGTACACGGCCCCCCAGCCTGTTGGACACGGCCCCCGCTATGCCCCCGGCCGCCATTTTAATTTTTTTTAAAAAAAGTTTTAAAAAATATTTTTTTAAGAAATGGCGGCCGGGGGAGGCGGGGCAGGGAGGAGGAAGTGAGCCAGCTCCTCCCTGCACCGCCCCCTCCGTCCCTCTCTCCATGCTGCCGCTGCGAGATCGCAGGGGCGGGGGGGGGGAGGGAGGGGAGGAGGTGGAGCAGGGAGAAGGAAGGGAGCCAGCTCCTCCTCCCTGCACCGCCCTCTTCTTCCCTCTCTCGCCGGCACCGATGCAAACCGGTTTGCATCGGCGCCGGTGAGAGAGGGACAAGGGGCGGTGCAGGGAGGAGGAGCCAGGGAGGGAGGAGGCGTGCCTAAAGAGGAGGAAGGCATGCCCTGATCGGTGCGCCGGTGGGAGAGGCAGAACAGGGGAGGGGGCGTGCCTAAAGAGAAGGAAGGCAAGCGCTTGCCTTCCTCCTCTTTAGGCCTGCCTTCTCCGTTCTGCCTCTCCCACCGGCGCCCTGATCGGTGCGCCGGTGGGAGAGGCAGAACAGAGGAGGAGGCTGGCGTGACACTTTAGGAGGGAGGGAGAAGCCATGGAGGGCTCCCCTTGGCTTTGCCCTCCTCCCTGAAGGTCACGCCAGCCTCAGAAGTGAAATCGCCGCTTCTGAGGCTGGCGTGACACTTTAGGAGGAGGGGCTGGGGGCATGGCTGGGGGCGGGGCTGGGGGCAGGGGTGAGGCAGAGCGCCCCCCCCCCAGGTCATCAGTGACTGGAAGTCCGGCCCTAGGTCCAGTAGAAGTTGGACAGCACTGAACTAGAACTTCCAATGACCGTGGTGGTTGAAGGATTCTGGGAGCTTTTGTCCAAAAAAATTATATTGCCAATATTGGCTGGGATGGATGGAGTGGAATGACAGGTTTACTGTGTAATTATGGGTGTCTAATCAAAACTAAGTCCGCTTCAATGTGGGACTTCTGTACATATGCTTCAGATTCAAATAAATATACAGAAGAGTCAGATAAAATGTATTAGTGAAACTAACCTCATGGGATGGGGAGGTGCACACGGGTATGTCTTCTTGAATTATGGAGCCACTTTAATACATTTTGATCACATGTTTGTTGCTCTCTTCTTTTTTGGCCTTGGTAAATGTACACAGTTGATCAAAAGTGACTTCTTTTGTTTCAAATTCCTTCTACTGGATTACTGGCGCCTATAGAAATTCATAACATGACCCCCTTGCACCGAGTTTGAGTCTTCTCTAGTTTGTTTTCCTCAAGAGCTCTTCAAATAACTTGTTGAGTACTCTTTGATTACCGTATTTTTCGCACCATAAGACGCAGTTTTTTTCCTCCCAAAGTGGGATGAAAAATCAGCTGCGTCTTATGGAGCGAAGACGCAGGGAGGGAGGGAGCAGAGGGGGGCGATATATTGTACTTACCGGCGGCGCGGAGGAACCCGAGTGGAGCAGGAGGAGGGAGGCCACGAGGCGGCCCCCGGAGACCCGAAGACAGGCGCTTCTTCCTGACGTCAGGAAGAAGCGCCTCTGTCTTCGGTCTCTGTGGAGGCCGCCCTCGAGGCCCGAGACAGTGGCGCTTCTTCCTGACGTCAGGAAGAAGCGCCTCTGTCATCGGGGTCTCTGTGAGGCCGCCCTCGAGGCCCGAACACAGAGGCGCTTCTTCCTGACGTCAGGAAGAAGCGCCTCTGTCTTCGGTCTCCGTGGAGGCCGCCCTCGAGGCCCGAAGACAGAGGCGCTTCTTCCTGAAGTCAGGAAGATGCGCCTCTTCCAAGGAGGAAGGGGAGGAAGGCCTCGCCGGCTGTAAGTACGCACGGAAGGAGAGAGGCCGGAGGGAGGGAAGGAAGGAAGGAGGAAGAGCCCGCAGCGCCTCCGCAGGGCTCCCTTTTTTCCTATTTTCCTCCTCCAAAAACAGGGTGCGTCTTATCAGCAGGTGCGCCTTATGGTGCGAAAAATACGGTACTTATATTTTCCTTATCAGATGTTTTCCATGACCTGGGCTACTTCTTCCATTTTCCAAATAATTAAACGATGGGTAAATCTACACTGACAAATTAATGCAGTTTGACACCACTTTAAGTGCCATGGCTCAAAGATATGGAATCGTAGGAACTGACAAGTAAAATTACAACTTCCATTATTCCATAGCATTGAGCCATGGCAGTTAAAAGTGGTGTCAAATTGCACTAATTCTACAAGATAGATGCACTCTGAAATTCAGGATTTTCTGCCATGTTGCTGAAGACACTGGAGCCCACTTATTAGATCAGATATGAGAATACTCATAACGTGAAACAACAATTATGTTTGGCTCAGCTCTGTTTCGTAGAATAGTTGACATAACTGTAATCCACACATCCTACCCCGCCCCAAAAGCTGTTTTAAATATATTTACTATATACTGGAAATCATACATTATACCTCTTTGTGTTGTATGCCATCAAATCATTTTTGACTTATGGTGACTCTAAGGCAAGCCTATCATATTGTTTTCTGGGACTGAGAGTATACGACTTGCACCAAGTCATCAAGTTGTTTTTTATGACTGAGGAAAGATTCAAACTTTGTTCTCTAAAGTTGTCGCCTAACACTCAAACCACTACACAACATTGGCTCACATATTTATTATTAAGGGTAAAAAAAATAATGGGACTCAAATTTAATAAATATGATGTGTTAGTCACTACTTCAAAAATTCCAATTGATTTAAATCGATAGACTTTCACCTGAGATGATAATTAATTTTGGTTCCAAGCAATGTTTCTAAACTAATTTTGTGGTTTGTTTTTGTTTTTTTGTCATGTCAGAAGCGTCTTGAGAAATTGCAAGTCGCTTCTGGCGTGAGAGAATTGGCCGTCTGCAAAGACGTTGCCCAGGGGGCACCCAGATGTTTTAATGTTTTACTATCATTGTGGGAGGCTTCTCTCATGTCCCAACATGGGGAGCTGGAGCTGACAGAGGGAGCTCATCCGCACTCTCCCCAGATTCGAACCTCCGACCTGTCAGTCTTCAGTCCTGCTGACACAATAAATTCAATAAATCCATTTGACGGTCGTATATTTGTGAATGTGAAATCATATTAAGATACTGAAAAATTATAATTTCTAAAACCAATTTTAAAACTACAGTAAAATTTAAATGTAACTATGAGGCAGAAATTCTACACTAAAAGGGGGCCTGTTGAACACAGCAGGAATTTTACTCTTTCCCCCACTTTAAGAACAACAGTGCCACCTTTTGTTACCAAAGGGCAAAGGCATGTATAACTTCCCTTTCAAAAATCACTACTCTGGTTTTGGATTCAGCTTCATATTCAATGTGCAGTGACAAGGAGAGCCAGCATAGTGTAGTAATTTGAGCATTAGATTATAACTCTGGGAAATTTGGTTTGAGTCCCCATTCGGCCACAGAAAACTCTACTCGGTCTCTGAAGTCAAACGAATTGAAAACACTTAACAAAAACAAACAATATTAGATACTAACCTGATGGTCAAACCCACATTACTAAATAGCTGGCTGTGACATGACAAGAGTATGCCTGTTAAATTTCAGATTTGTCACCTGTTATCTTTAGGAATCTTTAGCAGAAATTTTCAAGCTACTCCGATGGGAAATCAGCTACTGTTTATAGTTTTCTTGGATTCAAATACACTTGTAATAAAGGTCTACTCATTATCATCTAATACACATTTATCATCTAGAGCAAATGGAAGTATATCACATCCAGCTTCTCTCCCAAGCCATTATAAGGATAATTGCAAATTATGCCAAACTACTTTTTCGTGTTCTAAAGAGGACCCGTAAAGAGGACCACATTGAGGTTTTCAAGAGAATACAACTAATGATGTGGTCCATGGCATTGCATCCCCATCAAGTATTACACTAATGGCTAATATGACATGGGCAGCCTGACATCACTTGCTCTCTGCCTGGACACATTCATGCAGATACTGTGGCCTTTTAGTATCTGAGCCAGGAAGCCATAATCTTCTGTTTCCCTAAACATAATTACCTATATCAATATGGATCACTTCATTGTGTGAGTTATACAATGATAGCCTGCTCAGCTCACAACCCAAAATGTGAGCAGAATACATCTCTGGGAATTGATGAGTGACTAGTTGCTTTTTAGGTGAACACTTCCAAGGCCCCTGTGATGGCAGACAGGGGTGTGTTTGGGCGCTTCTAGAAACTATGGACCCTGCTAAAATATCTGGCCCCTGTGAATGTCCATATTATGTTGGGTAGTGATAGTGTAGTGGTGTTACAACTGAGCCTGGCAGCCCTTTGTATTAAGTAGTAAATCATGGATATAAAGGCTCTTGGGCATCCTCTTCTACTGGCACGATAATTTCTCTATATTGGTGAGATACCAAGGGAGGTGCCTGGTGGAGAAAAAAAATCACCATGGTTCCAACATTGACCAAAATCCTCTTGCTGGATCCCTCATCACCAGTTGAAACAATTGACCACTTTATAGTGATGCCTTTTAAACGAGTGTTATTTCCTGAGCAGTCCAAGGAAAATGGTCCTGGTGTTGTTGAAATGATTGCAGTTTACGGATTATGTATGAGAGCAGTCTTAACAGGGGTGCCACACAAGTATACACTGCATCAGCCCCATTTCCTCTAAAATGCATTCGGACCTAATCCCCATACTGTTTTTCAAGAACTGAAAGAGCCATCTGGGAGTTCTGAGAACAGCTTCCCAAAGCGATGCTGTGGGAAAAATTGTGTATGTATATACTTCTGAATCCTAGTTGAAGAGGTGACTCATACGAACTGCTGTGGCATGGAGAGGCCCTCATACTCAACTGATAACATCTGTAGCTGGAAATTACATTGATTGGGAAAGAAAATCTTCCCATGCTACCAAATGTAAAAGTTTGTGTAAATTAACTTTATATTCCTTGATACCTTTCTTACTCCTCTTCTTGTGACCACTCTTCACAGTTCCAGGGTTGGGGGGGGGGAGAAAGCAAAGCACAACCCCCGCCCCCAACAATTAAGCATGAATAAGAAGACACTGATTGAAAGGTGTGTCCATAATCTGATTTTGCAATCTCATTTTCCATAATAATTCTCCTCAGTCCCAGATAGTCAATTAGCCCTCCCTGTATCTGTCTAGCAAATGCCCTTTCTCCCTCAGCTGACAAAAATGGACAAGGCATGATGCTCTCTGTGGACTAAAATAGTTAACATATGTGCTAATACCTCCTTAATAGATGTCGCCCAGGACTAAATGGATGGCTACCATGTCATGGAGCTTCCTCAGTTTTCACCACACTGAATATATATTTTGAATCACACACTGGATTAAGTGTCTAATACTAACTGGAAGGTGAGCCAAAAGGATAGTCAATAGCAAAGCCCAAGCCACCAGATCTCGCAATGTTTTTAGCTGATTTTCAGCTCTGTCCCCACCTTAAATCGCTCCCAATATGGTAGATTTGCTTCCACAAAGATAACCTCTCAAAATCAAGGGGAAAACAAACAAAACCAAAGTCAAATGAAACCAAAACATGAAGTGATATCAGGTTTGAGGCAAAGTCATAACCACCCAACAGATGTCTGGAGAAGATTGCCCCTTTTCCTAATGTAGTTTTCCATCTTTGCTCTTTATACATTGGAAACGATAAAGATTGATCACCAACTGGAGGTGGGTCAGTTAAGACAATCTTGAATGCTGATTTTTTTCAATGGGTTTTCACTCTCCTCCAGGGGTTTCGATTCAACACTAGGAACCGTCCTGTTGAGTTCTGAAAAAGGGAAGTAACCCAGGTAGTTCAACCAGTTGTCCCCTTTCTGAACTGACTGTGCCTGTGCTTATGCCTCTTGCTCTCTGCTTTCACATAGAGATCTTTCTTGATGCTTTTCTACATCGCATAATTACAACACTTTGCTTCCACTTTAGTTGCCATTGCTCCATCCTATAGAACAGGGCTGTCCAACTGTGGCATGACGCGCTGCCCTTGGCGCCGCCTTTGTCTCTCCTCCTCCTCCTCTTTCCCGGGCATCGTGCCTTTCCCGGGCGGAGGAAAGAGGAGGAGGAGGAGGAGGAGGGAGAATGACAGCTTTAGGAGGGGGCGGGGCCTGGGCTGAGGGCGGGGCCTGGGGGCGGGGCCTGGGGCGGGGCCGAGCGGCCCCCGAGGTCATCAGTGACCTCTATTCCGGCCCTGGGCCCGGTAGAAGTTGGACAGCTCTGCTATAGAATCCTGAAATTTGCAGTGTAAAGAGAGTAATACCTAGACTTCTCATCCAGAGATCTCTATTGCTTCATCAAATGTAGTGGAACCATAGCACTACAACTGGTTAGTACGAAAAAGTTACTGTTGGATTATTGCTTTGTAAAATTGCATGAATGGCCAGATACTCAGATGATAGGATAGGATATCCAACTTTAAATACCTGAAGGGCTGTCCTTTGGAAGATGGAATAAGCTGGTTTTCTCTGATTCAGAGTATAATACATCTAGAAGATTTTATTGTGTGTTCCTGAATGGCAGGGGGTTGGACTAGATGGCCCTTGTGGTATTCTCAAACTCTATGATTATAGGAGAAAGCCTGTACCAATGGGTTCAAATGACAGAAAAGACTATTCTAGCCAAACATTATAAAGAATGTCCTGATGGAAAGAACTGTTAAAAGTGGAATATACTATGCCAGAACGTGATAGACTCTCCTTATTGGTCAGAGGACATATGTTAGCGGTTCTCATAGCTCTGGATTTCTCCACTGATGGAGAGTTAAGACTGGATAAGTCCTGGTATACCTTAATACCTAACAGTTCTATGATTCTGATAATTAGTCTCTTATCTTAATGGAGTTACAGGCCTTCAGGAGGGCCTGTAAGACCACCCTGTTCCGGCAGGTGTTTAATCTCTAAGGTTGTGCTTTCCATTCTGGTCCTAATCTGTTTTTATTCTGTTTTTAACTACGTTGTGTTGTGTATTCATTGTTGTGAACCACCCTGAGCCTTTTTGGGAAGGGTGGTATAGAAATCGAAATAATAATAATAAATAAATAAATAAAATCTTATTTTCATCTATAGGGTGCCAAAATAGGAGTACTTGGGGTCTTCGAGTGCTGTGCAACTTGGCATAGCAGGTAGTTCTGTAGTTGAGGATCACTGTTGCATATTAAAATTCATTTAATATGCTCTTATGCATTAATGTTTTTTTTCTGCATCTGAACATTCTGTGCTGACCTATCTATATCTATCACCCCAGTCAGAGAGCTACTGGCCACACAGTTTCAGTGCTGAATCAATTGTAAATCTGGATGTAATTAGTCACGCCATTGTTTAGTTTTAAATGAAAATTAATCTGGATAGTCTTTCTCGTGATTTGGACAAAAAGGCTTCCTTGGCAACAGGGCCATAGCCAGGATTTTGATTCGGGGGGCCTTCTCGCGGACCACCCTGAGAATTTCGGGGGCTGAAGCCCCCTTAGCCCCCCCCCCTGGCTACATGCCTGCTTGGCAACAAAACTGGAGTCCAAATTAGTAACTGTTCAAGGTGATAAATTCATTTAATTATTCAAGGTGATCCCACACATTATTAATGTATTGATAGGATTCCCAGGTTCTTTCTTACAAATTGTGTTAAATAAGATAAGTTTTGATTAGAAAATGTACATGGGGCACACTAAATAAGCTCACAGGCATTTGCACATAGATTTGGGGGTGCAAAACTACTCCGTTATTTGGGAGTGAGTAAGGAGCGCTGGATTGTTTCAGCTTTCCGTTACCCTTGCTCATGCTTCAAGTGGCAACACTTTTGCCAAAATGCAGAACTGATTGCATATTGTGGTGGAGAATCCACTGTTTCACTCCCATCAAATGAAACCACTGAGGTAAACAACAAGGCAGGAGTTCCCAGTTTCCTGACCATCTGAAGAACAAGAACATGAAATGGAGAATTACAGTATTAATGTTTATGTCTAACATCAGGTGGTTTGCTGATGAGAACAACAATGGACTAGTCAGTCTTTCCAAACCTGAAACAGAATTTGGAAAGGTTATTCTTTTAGACTAATTCCAACTCCCTGCTAGCATGCTTAGTGGCAGTATTTGAAATCTTGAGTAACCTTTCCAGGTTCTAGATATGAGATCTGCATGAGCAAACAACCCACATGTCCCCTTCCTTCTTTAATGTGTTCCTATACTGAGTATTGTTCGCACTGGTTACTTACTGGTTTCCATGTACACTGGATTAGCATTGAATGGCCTTGTAGCTTCAAAGCCTGGCTGATTGCTGATTCCTGCCCGGGGAAATGCTTCAGGAACATGGCCACACAGTCTGGAAAACTCACAGCAACCCAGTGATTCCGACCATGAAAGCCTTTGAAAAGATATCTTAGGTATTCTTTTTATCTGTGCTTTCTTCTTTGTTATTTTTAATTATTTTTTGTAATATTGTTATGCAGCCAGGAAATCAGAAACCGTTTACTACTTGGAAGGAGAGCAATGACCAATCTTGATAAAATAGTGAAGAGGAGAGACATCACGCTGGCAATGAAGATCCGCATAGTTAAAGCAATGGTATTCCCCATAGCAACCTATGGATGTGAGAACTGGACCATAGGGAAGGCTGAGTGAGGGAAGATATACGTTTTTGAACTGTGGTGTTGGAGGAAAATTCTGAGAGTGCCTTGGACTGAAGAAGATCCAACCAGTCCATACTTCAGGAAATAAAGCCCGACTGCTCAATGGAGGGAAGGATATTAAAGGCAAAGTTGAAGTAACTTAGCCATATAATGAGAAGACAGGAAAGCCTGGAGAAGACAATTATGCTGGGGAAAATGGAAGGACAAAGGAAGATGGGCAGACCAAGGGCAAGATGGATAGATGGTATCCTTGAAGTGACTGGCTTGACTTTGAAGGGCATGGAGGTGGCCACGGCTGACATGGGGCTCTGGTGTGGGCTGGTCCACGAGGTCACAAAGAGTCGGAAGTGACTCTATGAATAAACAACAAAAATAAGTTTTATAGTATGTTGAAAATATTAATAAAAATTGAAAAAGCATTAAGAATGTTTTTGCTAAAACAAAAAAATTCAATTGCACGGAAAACTATTGAATAAGCTATATATACACTATTTGTTAGTTCCAGTGGGCGTTCAGCTTGCTTTTCGTCCATTGGATTGCACTCAAGGTTTTGTTTATACAGAGCACTTAAGGCAGTGTTTCTCAACCTGGGGGTCGGGACCCCTGGAGGGGTCGCGAGTGAGTGTCAGAGGGGTCTCCAAAGTCAATCAGAAAACAGTATTTTCTGTGGTCATGGGGGTTCTGTGTGGGAAGTTCAGCCCAATTCTATCCTTGGTGGAGTTCAACTACAACTCACACATGTCAATGTCTATTTTCCCCAAACTCCACCAATGTTCACATCTGGGCATATTGAGTATCTGTGCCAAGTTTGGTCCAGATCTATCATTGTCTGAGTCCACAGTGCTCTCTGTATGTAGGTGAACTACAACTCCCAAACTCAATGTCCACCAGACCCTTCCAGTATTTCCTGTTGGTCATGGGAGTTCTGTGTGCCGAGTTTGGTGCAAGTCCATCATTGGTAGAGTTCAGAATGCTGTTCGATGGTAGGTGAACTATAAATCCCAGCAAGTCCCAAATGTCAAAATCAACCCGGCCCGCAACCCCACCAGTATTCAAATTTAAGTATTTAAGGCAAATTTGGTCCAGTGAATGAAAATACATTCTGCATATCAGATATTTACATTACGGTTCATAAAAGTAGCAAAATTACAGTTATGAAGTAGCAATGAAAATAATGTTATGGTTGGGGGTCACCAAAACATGAGGAACTCTATTAAGGGGTCGTGGCTTTAAGAAGGTTGAGAACCATTGACTTAAGGGATAATCACAAAATACATGATGCTTCACTCTTCAGGGTGTTTACTCAGAATTATGCCTTATATGCATCTATAATTTTTCCAAATAAATGTGTGACTAGTACAGCTGTCGAAAGCACTGAAAAGGGAATGTAATCATAAAAATGATGTAACAGGATAGCTTGTGAGTCTGTTGCAGAAAAGGGGGGGGGCAAGAAAAAGACTACAATTCTTGAAAGTTTATGCTTCTATGCTTCTTTTACTTATGAAATTTGTCATGGGAAGAAACAATGAACAGAAGACAATGCAGAAAGAATTATATTTATATAGCACAAGATCAAGTAAACTCAGATGTATATGTTTCTCAGTCAGGCTTTTTATTTTGTTTATGGAACACAACAAGAGTAACAACTTAAAAAAGCAAACAGAGATTTAACGTAGATTTTGCAGCTCAGATTTAATTAAATACTTGTGCATTTTGAAAAGCTTGTAATATGACTGTTTATGTTCTTTACTATTTTTGCAACATTACCTTAGTGGTGATTGCTTTTTTTATATACATTATCGGTTTCTCATGCTAATTTTAAATGCCTTTCCATTGTTTTTAAATATCATTGTCAATATCTATAATCAAAGGACTATTTTTCCTCATATCATCTGCAGACAACATGCAGAGCCTTTACGTACTACACAATTCTAGTACTAGGATTCCATATACTCCAGTGTATTTTAGCATGACTGGATACAAGTTAGGGATAAGTGTTTCTCAACCTTCCTAATGCTGCGATCCCTTAATATAGTTATTCATGTTGTGGTGACCCCCTGCCATAAAATTATTTTCATTTCTACTTCATAACTGTAATTTTGCTACTGTTATGAATTGCAATGTAAATATCTGACATGCAGGATGTATTTTCATTCACTGGATCCAATTTGGTACAAATACCCGATATTTTGTCATTTGAGAGTTGTAGTTGCTGAGATTTATAGTTAACCTACCATCAAAGAGCATTCTGAACTACGCCAGTGATGGAATTGAACCAAACTTCGCACACAGAACTCCCATGACCCACAGAAAATACTGGAAGGGTCTGGTGGGCATTGACCTTGAGTTTTGGAGTTGTAGCTCACTTACATCCAGAGTGCATTGCCGACTCAAACAATGATGGATCTGGACCAGACTTGGCACAAATATTGAACATGCCCAAATGTGAACACTGGTAGAGTTTGGGGAAAATAAACCTTGACATTTGGGAGTTGTATTTGCTGGGCTTTATAGTTCACGTACAATCAAAAAGCATGCTTAACCCCACCAACAATAGAATTGGGCCAAACTTCCCACACAGAACCCCCATACTTTGAAGGGACTTGCTGGCACAAGCCTCCTTCTAGCCTCACATACTCTCCCCCACCTGCACATGCACACCATGCTCCCATGCACCAAACACGCCTGCTCTCTCCTCACCCGCTTGTAGTCTCAGAAACAGTCCTCCCCTTGGATGAGAGGTTGGCCAATCATAGTGGAGGAGGGCCTTTGGTGGGAGGATTCGCTGTCTGTTTCCAAAAAGGAAGAGCACAGCCGAGAGATCTTCAGCCTTCTCTGACAAAGGGGTTCCTAAGACCATCACAAATATACATTTTCTGGTGGTCTTTGGTGACCTCTCTGAAACCTCCTTGTGACACCCCAGGGGTCCCGACCCCCAGGTTGAGAAACGCTGATCTAAGGCCATTCTCTCCAAACTCAGAACAGCCTAAAAGTTACTGTCTTTTGCTTTGTTAAGATAAGCTCTGATGATACCGTTCCATCCTCCCACTTTTCCCAGCATGTTGGCTTTTTTTGCACATCTTGGCTTGATGAAGAAATGTTTGTTATTGAAACTTGCACTGAGGGATTGTCCTAAAAAGGTGTTATCACATTTTGGCCTTTGGAGTGATTAAATGGATTATTGTCTGTCACCCGCCCAAAAATGATTTTATGTTAATGAAATATATGCAGGGCTAGCAGTGTTGTCCATGCACTTATATACACCAAAATACAAAATCCACAAAACAGTGACACCTGTTATTGAGCCAACTAAAAAAAAGGATAAAATACACCATGCAAGCTTTCAAAGCTTCACTGGCTTCTTTTTTAATTGGTTGGATAAATGCATCACTGTTTTGTGGATTTTATATTAAGTATATTAAATTGAATTATATTAAATTATATTAAATGGCAATGGAATTTGGGCTCATTTTGACAAGTGGAGAGCAGCACTTCAGTCTGCATCGAACAAAAAGCATCATATAGATGAATTCGGGTTGTTTTATAACATGTATTGAGGAAACTAGGACTTTTTCAGAGTAGTCTAAGAAATGTGAGTTGATTTTCTTGCGTTTCGATGATCATTTTCTCTTCCAATTCCATTTGTTATTTCAGGAAGCAGTGCCTATTTAATGGATCTTCATCTGGGTATGGTTTGCTGAGACAATTATCTTGCTTTAAAAGCAAATTTTCTCTTGTCTTCTTCCATTTTTTCCCTTAAGATATACCACAAATTCACTGATGCACGAGAGCACTAGAACTATAAAATTCAACATTGAGCCTGGAAACCCAGGTCTCGATGGTGGCTGGGGAGCCTTTGCACAATTAAAGATTGTGCACCAGTTGCACTGTACCTTGGGAAGTCCGACTTGGCCACAGTGGTCCACATTCTTGTTACATCCTGTATAGATTACTGCAATGTGCTCTATGTGGGGTTGCCTTTGAAGACTGTTTGGAAGCTTCAACTGGTCCAACAGATGGCAGCCAGGTTGCTCACCAAGCAGCATACAGGGAGCACACAACTCACCTGTTGTGCCAGCTTCACTGGCTGCCAGTCTGCTTCCAAGCATAATTCAAAGTACTGGCTTTAGTTATAAAGCCCTAAATGGTTCTGGCCCATGTTACCTGTACAAACATATCCTCCCCTATGAACCATCTCAGAGATTAAGATCATCTGGAGAGGCCTTCTCAGTGGTGGCCCCTCAACTGTGGAACTCCCACCCTAGTGACATCAAATCAGCCCCCTCCCTCCTCGCTTTCAAAAGGAAAGTAGAAACCTGGCTCTGGAACCACTGTAGGGCAATCAATATAGGTTGGGTTCTGTGCAATGATAATGGAATTGGCCTTGGGCCACGATCTTTGGATGGCGTGATTTTTAATACTGAATGTAATTTTTAAATGCTTAACTTGCATTAATTTTAACTCAACTGATTTTAAGTTTTTAATGTCTGTATATGTTGCAAAGCATTGAACAAATGTGACATGTGAGCTGCCTTGAGTCCCCTTCAGGATATAGAAAGGCGGGGTATAAATAAAGAAATGAATAAATAAAAACTATTTTTAAAAAGTAATGCAAAAGAATAGAAAAGGATTTTTTTTCCTCATAGGTTTTACAGGTGGGAATAAAATGTTGTAGTAAATACCCAGCATTGCCAGAAAATAGCCAAGGACAAAAGAAACACTGCTTTGAAGATTTAAAACACCAAGAGTTCTGCAATCTTCATGGCACATTTACAGGACTTCTTCTGGGAGAATCTAAGGTGAAATTTATTTGCTACCTTTATATAAAACCCAGTGATAAATGTTTTACAAGCTCACATGGTAGCTGCAGGTTCTTTCCAAAATATTTAAAAGGCTTGGGACCAGAAATGTTTGGGTTTTATAAAACCTGTATTTGCATATATGTATATAATGAGAGCCCCCGGTGGCACAGCAGGTTAACCCACTGAGCTGCTGAACTTGCTGACCGAAAGGTCAGCGGTTTGAATCCGGAGAGCAGGGTGAGCTCCTGCTGTTAGCCCCAGCTTTTGCCAGCCTAGCAGTTCAAATACATGCAAATGTGAGATCAATAGGTACCGCTCCATCAGGAAGGTAATGGCGCTCCATGCAGTCATGCTGGCCACATGACCTTGGACAATGGACAATGCCAGCTCTTCGGCTTAAAAATGGAGATGAGCACCACTCCTTGAATCAGACATGACAAGAGTTAATTATTTAATTTGTTTCCAACCCCATCCTTCTCAATCCCCAACTCAGGGTGGCTTACAACGGCAACAATTCGATGCCAAGGGGAAACCTTTACGTTTATGATATGATGTGATACGTTGCAGGCGAGACCCAAATCTAAACACAAAACAAAAGTATGTTTCATATATTATTATGATTGATACATAACAAGATTAGTACACAGCAAACAAGATCACTGTGCTGGCTTTAGTATGTGATAACACATCAGACACTTCCCAAGTGTCTATGACTGTGAGATGTATTGGTAAATAATGTGTGCAGATCCAAGCAGGATGCCTTTTGCAATTGACAGATGGTAATTTTGTCAGTGCCGATTGTTTTTAAGTGCAGGCCAAGGTCTTTAGGTACTGCAATAAAGAATTATTATTATTATTAATACCTTTACACTCCACTGTAGTCCATGCTCTGGTTACATCCCGTATAGACTACTGCAACGCGCTCTACGTGGAGTTGCCTTTAAGACTGTCCAGAAGCTTCAAATGGTCCAACGGACGGCAGCCAGATTGTTAATAGGAGCAATGCTCAGGGAGCATACAACTCATAAGAACATAAGAACATAACTCCTCTACTGCACCAGCTCCACTGGCTGCCAGTCTGCTACCGGGCACAATTCAAAGTGCTGGCTTTAGCCTATAAAGCCCTAAACGGTTCTGGCCCAATTTACCTGTCCGAATGCAACTCCCATTATGAACCATCTAGGACTTTAAGATCATCAGGGGAGGCCCTGCTCTCAATCTCACCCTCATCACAAGTACGTTTGGCGGGGACGAGACAGGGCCTTCTCTGTGGTGGCCCCTCGGCTATGGAACACCCTCCCTAAGAAGATTAGATTGGCTCCCTCACTCTTAACATTTCAGAGACAAGTTAAGACATGGTTATATGAGCAAGCATTTACAAATGCAGAGTAACTGATATAGGAAATCGAATCACTCAACAATGGAACTTGGACAATGTTATTTAACTAGGAGACGCTGATGATATTGGTTTTTATTGTTTTTATTGCTTCTATTGTGGTTTTATACTGTTTTAATGTTTAATTTGTATTTTGTGATGTATACTGACTCGTTGTAAACCACATTGAGTTGCCGATAAGGCTGAGAAAGGTGGCATACAAGCATAAGTAAATAAATAATTTGTCTCCCCCAAAGGGGACTTAAAGTGTCTTTTACACATAACTTGTAGTTTAATACCTTTTTTGTAACAATGTGCATGAAATAATGTTTGTGTACATTGAACCATTGGAAGGCAAAGGTATGACTATGTGGATATGTGGAATATGTGGAAAAAATTGGAATATTTTCTGGAATTCCAAAAAAGGGATGTTTAATCTGCCCCATTTCTAGAAAAATACCAACCGATGCAACTTGCTAAAGCACCTTATGTGCTGGCTGGCACCACCTCCAAAATGTCCTGTGGATTGTAGATCATCTCATAAAGGGAAGAATTCCTGAAGGTTTTCTTCTGAATAGGGTGCCGACCTCCCTTCATCCATTTCCGTCACCAAAAAGACTGCCAAGGCCTCCAAGGGCGAGATAATAAACAAGGGGAAACAAAGGGAAATGTTTGTATGACTGTGGGTTGGAGAGGAGAGGAAGCAATGGCTCTGAGGGACAGAGATATGCTGCAGTGGCGATAAATGGCAGTGGCTCGATGGTGACAGACATGAGATGAGGCGCGTGGGCGAGCTTGCCTCAGCCTGGCCGTGTTTGTGAAGGAGAAATTTCACCTTGGTGAAGAAACAAGGGTTTTCTCCACTCTCTCCTTGAGAGAAATCAAGCAGGGAAATAACAGGCGCCGACTTTTTTCCTGGTCTCTGAGGGAAATAAGAGAAATGGTTGTCCTTGCGTGCCCCTCTCAAGGATAGAAAAAGGCCTGGGGCCTGTCTGTGTGTACGTGTGTGTGTGCATGGTTGGTTGGTTCGAAGCACACACCTGTCAGCGCATTCGTGTCCATGCACACATCTTTGCTCCTGAACTAAACCTTTGTATCTATGGGGGTCCTAGCCACATATAGACCTGTGTGCACAAATCTGAGCCACTAAATAAAACCGTAGTGTGCACGTATGTGTCTGTGCTGGGTGATAGACATGCACACAGGTAGATGTAGGAGTACACAAACACACCCGAGCTCCTGAATGAAATCCTAATGTGTGCTGTAGACATACAATGTCTCTGTGCATGTCCATCCACACACCTTGGCCCTAGTGTATGTGTGTTGTGGGTTGTAGACACACACATTTCTGTCTATGCTTCAGTGCACATGCCTTGGCTCTTGAACAAAACCCTTGCGTGTGCATGTGTTGGCTTGAAGACATACACACAGGAGTCTCCGTATGTATACACCTTGGGTCTTGAGCAAAACCCGAATACATACATGTGTGTTGGATTATAGACACACATGCCAATCTCTGTATGTTTGTGTATCCATGAACATGCCTTGGCTCTTGAACAAAGTGCTGTGTGTGCGTGTGGGTTATAAACATACACACATTTTTGTGTGCATTTACATACACACACCTTGGCACTTGAATGACACCCTAGTGTTAGCAGGTGTGGTTTGCACATACACACGTGTGTGGGTGTGCCTGTTCATATATTTGAATGTTGAACAAAACCCTCGTGCATGTGTGTTTAAATTTAAATTTCCCCTTTACTAATGCTGTATAAATGTGTTTTATAAGATGGTTATTATTGCTTTTATAACTATTTGTTTATACTATTTAAATTGTATTAGTTATTTATTACAGTACAAGGCATTTAATATCTGCCTATTTGTGTCTGAGTCTCCACAGGGAGATGAGGTGGAATATAAATAAAATGTTGTTGTTGTTGGGTTATATTTATTTTTATTTCTTTATTTAAAACATTTATATTCCACCCTTCTCACCCTGCAGGAGACTCAGGGTGGAGCACAACATATACAGGGCAAACATTAAATGCCATTAGGCATGGGCAAACTTGGGCCCTCCAGGTGTTTTGGACTTCAATTCCCACAATTCCTAACAGCCTAAGGCCCCTTTCTGAACAGGAAAGGGTCTGGGGTTGTTAGGAATTGTGGGAATTGAAGTCCAAAACACCTGGAGGCCCCAAATTTGCCCATGGCTGGCTATAGACACATATATGTGCATCTGTGCACACACTATGGCTTTTGAATGAAACTCCAAGTGTGTGTTTGTGCTGGGTTGTAGACATACACAACTTATCCATGTGTCTATCCACAAGCCTTGTCTAATACATGCCCCCCTCAATGGATTGTCATCTTGTCGTGGTGAGGGGGCTTGTGTGTTCCAATGAACCTGTGGGCGTAACCACCAGAGTAATGCACTCCCATGTTTAGAAAATGTTAACTGTTTCTACTACCTTGGCAGCCACCTCTCCACAAAAGTCAACATTGTCATTGAAATACAACACCACCTGAGCTCTGCAAGTGCAGCATTTTTCCGAATGAAGCAGAGAGTGTTTGAGGACTGGGACATCTGTAGGGATACCAAGGTGTTTGTTTATATAGCCATTGCCCTCCCAACCCTGCTATATGCCTGCAAAACGAGGACTATCTACAGATGTCACACTCAACTCCTGGAACGAATCCATCAGTGTTGCCTCAGAAAAATCAAGCAAATCTCTTGGGAAGACAGGTGGACAAATGTCAGCATGCTGGAAGAAACGAAGACCACCAGCACCATCTCCTAAAGCAGATACTATACTCTCAACTCAAGAACAGGAAACGTAATGTTGGTGGATGGGAAAACAAATTTAAATATGGGCTTAAAGCCAACCTTAAAAACTGTGGCATAGACACTGAGAACTGGGAAGGCCTGGCTCTTGAGCACTCTAACTGGAGGTCAGTTGTGACCAGCAGTGCTGCAGAATTCAAAGAGGCACGAAAGGAGGGCAAAAGGGAGAAACGTGCCAAGAGGAAGGGGTGTGAAGCCAACCCTGATTGGGACCACCTTCCACCTACAAACCAGTCCTCACTGAGGGAGAACATCTGTATCAGGAATAGGGCTCCACGGCCACCACCACAATACTACATCTGGAGGACCATCATCCTCAGTCTACGAGGGATCGCCTAAGTAAGTAAGTACTAATATATGCCTTTGGGATGGGTCATAGATATAAGGTGTGTCTCCGAGTGTGTCCATCCACATACTTGGGCTCCTTCTCTGGAGACGTGTGTGCTCACAGACATGCTTGGGCTCCTGAATAAAATCCTAATGTGTGTTGTGGTCAGGCAGCATCTCTGTGCGCGCCCTTGGCCCTAATGTATGTGTGTTGTGCAGACATGGGCAAACTTGGGCCCTCCAGA
Source organism: Anolis apletophallus (assembly GCA_030556195.1). NCBI lineage: Eukaryota > Metazoa > Chordata > Lepidosauria > Squamata > Anolidae > Anolis > Anolis apletophallus. Next base: position 75,355,279 of record JARBWK010000007.1, on the reverse strand, counting down.
TGTTTTGGGCTTCAACTCCCACAATTCCTAACAGCCTACCGAGACAATTCCTAACAGCGACAATTCCTAACAGCCTATGTATGTGTTGCAGGCATGGAGCACCTCTGTGTATGTCCATCCATGCACAGCAGCCCTAGTGCAGGCATGGGCAAAATTGGGCCCTCCAGGTGTTTTGGACTCTCAACTCCCACAATTCCTAACAGCCTATTAACTAACCCAATTCCTAACAGTGACAATTTCTAACAGCCTGTGTGTGTTGCAGACATGCAGCATCTGTGTGTGTCCATCGACGCACCTTGACCGTAGGATATATGTGTAGTGCAGGCATGGGCAAACTTGGGCTTCAGGTGTTTTGGACTCCAACTCCCACAATTCCTAACAACCTACTAACACAGTTCCTAACAGACCATGTGTGTTGCAGACATGTAGCATCTGTGTGTGTCCATCCATTCACCTTGGCCCTTGTGCAGGCATGGGCAAACTTGGGGCCTCCAGGAGTTTAGACTCCAACTCTCACAATTCCTAACAGCCTATTAATTAACACAATTCCTAACAGTGACAATTTCTAACAGCCTATGTGTGTTGCAGACATGCAGCATCTGTGTGTGTGTCCATCCACACACCTTGGCCCTAGGATATATGTGTAGTGCAGGCATGGGTAAACTTGGGCCCTCTAGGAGTTTGGACTCCTACAATTCCTAGCAGCCTACTAACACAGTTCCTAACAGACCATGTGTGTTGCAGACATGCAGCATCTATGTATATCCATCCATTCACCTTGGCCCTTGTGCAGGCATGGGCAAAAGTGGGCCCTCCCTCCAGGTGTTTTGGACTCCAACTCCCACAATTCCTAACAGCCTACTAACACAGTTCCTAACAGACCATATGTGTTGCAGACATGCAGCATCTGTGTGTATCCATCCATTCACTTTGGCCTGGACCACAAGCCTAAGCAGCAGAGATCCTGGGAGCTGGGGTGGCTCTACAGCAGGCCTGGGCAAACTTGGGCCCTCCCTCCAGGTGTTTTGGACTCCAACTCCCACAATTCCTAGCTGCCTAGCGACTGAAGGAATGGAGGGAGTTGAAGTCTTAAGACAGTGTTTCCCAACCAGTGTGCCGTGGCACACTGGTGTGCCGTGAGTGATCATCAGGTGTGCCGTGGGAAATTGGAGCCTCCAATACCCTTTCTTCCCCCTCCTGCCGAACACTTTTTCTTCTCCACTCGGGCTCCCTTCTTCCCAGCCTTGCTCTGCTTGCTTTGCCTTGCTTTACTCACGCTGCCGCTTCTGCGGGAGGGGGGAGGGAGGAAGACGTGACCTGTGCGGGCACTACTGCGCAGACTCGCCCCACAGTGCTCTCTGGATATAGGTGAACTACAACTCCAAAACTCAAGGTCAATGCCCACCAAACTCTTATAGTATTTTCTCTTGGTTATGGGAGTTCTGTGTGGGAAGTTTGATTCCATTCCATCATTGGTGGAGTTCAGAATGCTCTTTGATTGCGGGTGAACTATAACTCCCAGCTGTTGAGCAAGATTTTTGTGTGTGTCTTTCTGCCATTCCTGCCAGGATATCTGACTGACTGACTGACTGACTTAATTATTTCTGAGTCGCCCTCCACGTTAGTGCTCCGGGCGACTTACACACAACAAATTCCACAATTAAAAAAGAGTATTAAAACTAGATTAAAACATTCAGTGGTTAAATGCAGGGGCCAGGCTCGGTATTTGAGTTCCTGGTTCTGCATTAACCATGGGCTTTCCTAAATAGCCAGGTCTTCAGAGCGGTCAGGAACTGGGGCAGGTCGAGGGAGGCTCTCTGGTCCGGTGGCATCGAGTTCCAAAGAACGGGGCCACAACGGATGTTGTGTTCATCGAAACAGGCCCAGGTTTCACACTGAATGTATAAATACATTTAAAAACATATTAACGATATGTATTACTGTGTTAGAGTGTCATTTTGTGTCATTTTGGTTGGTGGTGTGCCCCAGGATTTTGTAAATGTAAAAAATGTGCCGCGGCTCAAAAAAGGTTGAAAAACACGGTCTTAAGATACCTGGAGGGCTGAAGTTTGCCCATTGCTGCACTAGCGTATGTGTGTCGCTTCTACCAGCAGCAGGTTAGTGCACTGCACACACCTGGGCTCCTGAATGAAGAAGCCCTAGTGTGCACCCGCCTACTACACGCCTTGGCTCCAATGTGTAGGAGTGTGAGCGTGTGTGTGCTGCGCGTGCGTACTTCTGCCTCCGCCTGGGCGCGCGCCTCCCTCCCCTCCTGCCTCCTTCCTTCCTTCCGCGGTGCCCCCCTCCTCCTCCTCCTCCTCGAGGCGCGCGGTGGGCTCGCACTGGGGTATTTACGGTAAGGCGGCGGGTCCGTGTCAGGTGATGTGAGGCGAGGAGGAGGAAGAAGAGGAAGAGGAGGAAGGGGCAAGCAAGGCAGGCAGGCAGGCAGGGGCGCGAGGCGAGCGTTCACAATGCAACATGGCCCGGGAGCGGCGCCGGCGGGCAGAGAAGCAGCATCAGCACCAGGGGCATCCTGGGCGGCCCGGGGCCTGTGAGCAGGAGGAGGGGCTGCTCTCCGCCGCGCCGCCCTCCTCCTTTCTCTCCTCCTCCTCCGCCTCGACGCTTCTCCTCCTTCCCGGCCATCCCCGCTGAGCGCCCGAGGCACCGCCCGAGATGGGGCTCTGCTACAGCCTCCGCCCGCGGCTCTTCGGGGAAGGAGGAGGCGGCGGCGGCGGGGGAAGCAGCGGCGGCGGCGGAGGGTCATCCTCCATCTCCAGCAGCAGCGCCGCCGCGGAGACGGAGCCGCCTCACCCGCCTTCCCCGCTGCCCAAAGCCAAGAGAGATGACGGGCCTCGGCTGCTGCTCCTTCAGAACGGGGGCGAGGGCAAAGCAGAGCCAGCCTCAGCCTCGTCGTCGGGGGGAGCTCCCGCTCTGCTGCTCCTGCCCTCGCCTACTCCTCCTGCTCCTGCCCCTGCTGCTCCCGCTCAGGCCCCCCCGGCGCGCCCCTGGGAGAAAGGAGGAGGAGGGCGCCCCCCGGAGGAGCGCGAGGCCGAGAAGGAGGCGCGGCGCGTGAGCCGGAGCATCGACCGCGCGCTCAGGGAGCAGAAGCGCGAGTACAAGCAGACGCACCGCCTCCTCTTGCTGGGTACGTAGTCGCAGCGTCGCCTCGCGGGGGTCGCCTCGCGCGCGCAGGTTTTTGGTGGGGGGAGAGGAGGGAAAGGGCTGAATAAATAAATAAGAGGAGAGGTGGGCGGGGCTTCGCGGGCTGAACAAAGGGTTGCCCCTCCCTCCAGACCTCTCCCTGAGTAGCAGCAGCAGCAGGTATACTCCAAGGCAGGCCTGGGCAAACTTTGGCCCTCCAGGTGTTTTGGACTCCAACTCCCACAATTCCTAACAGCCGGTAGGCTGTTAGGAATTGTGGGAGTTGGAGTCCAAAACACCTGGAGGGCCAAAGTTTGCCCAGGCCTGCTCCAAGGCATACACAGTATCTTTCAGACTCTGCATCCACAGCTTTGGGATATTTATTTACATGCCGCCCATCTCAACAAGTTATATGTTCATACAACACATTATTTTTTTTAAAAAAATATATTCTTAATTGGTTTTCAGTAAAAGAAATTGGTTATAGAAAGAATTGCATAAACTTGGAGAACGTAACCTCCTCCCTCGTGGAGGAATAGAAGGGGGAGGAGGCATTGTTATGGTTTAAGAAGAGGGGGGAAGGGGGGAAGTAGTGCAAAGTGTGAAAACAGAAAAGGCATAACATAATTATACACTTATAGTTTGAATATATCAACATTTCCGGATCTTCCTTGGAAACCTCCATGATCCCTAGGGTGTAAAAGAAGTAGGGAGTATTTTAAATTACTCCGCGGTCAGCAGGACGTCATTCTATCACCTCCGACAGGCTAGGCGACTGGCGCCCTACCTGTCCAGGAACGACCTGGCCACGGTAATCCAAGCGACGGTCATCTCGAGACTAGACTACTGTAATGCCCTCTACGTTGGCCTTCCCTTGGCGACAATCCGGAAACTCAAGCTAGTGCAGAATGCCGCCGCTCGCCTGCTGGCAGGACTGCCAGTGAGGGAGCATATCACACCTACCCTCCGGCAACTGCACTGACTTCCTATCGAGTACCGAATTGCCTTCAAGGTGTTGGTGTTGACCTTTAAGGCCTTGCACGGCCTAGGGCCGGCGTACCTGAGGGACCGCCTTACCCCGTATTCTCCCCCGAGATCACTGCGCTCAGACGAACAGAATCTGTTGTTAGTACCATCAGTCCACTCCTGCCACCTATCGACGACTAGACAAAGGACCTTTTCCGTAGCAGCACCGGTGCTCTGGAACTCCCTCCCGGACAGTACCCGAGCCATCTCGGAACTGGCCCCCTTTCGGAGAGCCTGCAAGACGGCTCTCTTCGGCCTAGCTTTTAATTAAGCACACTAGACCAAGAGTCATGCCGTATGTCCTCTTATCCCGCGTATTGACGACGTAATGTGGTTTTAATGTGTTTTATGTTTATATGTTTAATGTTTTATTGTAGGGCCGCATGTCGACATGTCGTGACATGTTGCCCATTTACTCGCATTGTTATCCGCCCCGAGCCTGCTGGGAGGAGCGGAATACAAGAACGAACAATAAATAAATAAATAATAATCTTTCCTAGCATCTTCTAGTTTGGAAATCTTCTAGTTATTTAGATCTATTTCTATATTGAATTCTTTTTTGCAATAATTTGTAAACCGTTCATAATTGTGTATGTTTATATTTTCTTTCTTTATATTTTCTCTTAGTCTATCTGTCAGTCTCTCCATTTGTATAGTGTCTATAATTTTTAGGATCCATTCTTCTTTTTTGGGGGCTTTGTCTGACTTCCAATACTTTGCAAAGATCATTTTTGCAGCTGTTGTTATCATTATGAATAATTTTTTATCTGATTTATCAAAATCTTGATCAACTATCCCTAATAGGAAGGAGTCAGGTCTCAGTATCAATTCTTTGCTGAAGATTTTTTCTGCTTCTTTGTGCACCATCTCCCAAAAAGTCTTTGCTTTGTTCATACAACACATTATATCAGTGTTTTTCAACCTTTTTTTTAGACGCAGCACGTTTTTTACATTTACAAAATCCTGGGGCACACCACCAATCGAAATGACACAAAATGACACTCTAACACAGTAATACATATAGTTAATATGTTTTTAAATGTATTTTATACACTCAGTGTGAAACCTGGGCCTGTTTCGATAAACAAAACATATATATGACTTCCTCTCACATATTTATACATGGCTATCATGTCTTCCCTCAGCCTTCTTTTCTTCAGGGTAAACATGCCCAGCTCTTCAAGCCACTCCTCATAGAGCTTGTTCACCAGACCTTTGAGAAATTTCACCCTGAGTGAAACTTGCTTCCAGTTAACTATGGATGTCATGAAGCTGTTATAAACAGTTCCTTTTGGGGGGAGGGGGCTCTCGAAAAATCCAGTAAAATAGTAAAAAAAACATTTCCAAGCGGAGAGGCTCAATTTGTTTCTTGGAAACCTGTGAGGGGGCTGCTAGGAGGGGGGGGGGGAGTGCCAATTTCCCACGGCACACCTGATGATCACTCACGGCACACTAATGTGCCACGGCACACTGGTTGAGAAACACTTCTCCAGGCATACACAGACTCTGCATCCACAGCTTTGGGATATTTATTTATTTATTAAAGGGAACTTACAAGTTATATGTTCATACAACACATATTAGCATAGGAGAATATTAGTTTTGAATATTGCTGTATTGTACTATACCGCTACCCTGCAATATTATTTATATAATATATAATATATAATTATTACATTGTATTATTATTCATGGACATGAGCTTCCTCTGTCATCCCCAGCTTCTCCCAGACTAGCAGTTCATAAGCATGCAAATGTGAGTAGATCAATAGGTACTGCTCCAGTGGGAAGGTAATGGCGCTCCATGCAGTCATGCTGGCCACATGACCTTGGAGGTGTCTATGGACAACGCCGGCTCATCAGCCGCAACTGGAGATGAGCACCAGCCCCCAGAGTCAGACACGAATGGACTTAATATCAGGGGAAAACCTTTACCTATTATTAGTATTATATTGCTGTATTGTACTATCCTGCTATCCTGCAACATTATTAATATTATTACATTTAATATAAAATATATAATTATTACATTGTATTATTATTATTCATGGGGCGCAGTGGGTTAAACCGCTGAGCTGCTAAACTTCTTGACAGAAAGGTCGCAGGTTCGAATCTGAGGAGCGGCGTGAGTTTCCTCTGTCAGCCCCAGCTTCTGCCAAACCTAGCAGTTCGAAAACATGCAAATGTGAGTAGATCAATAGGTACTGCTCCAGTGGGAAGGTAACGATGACTGCGCCATGCAGTCATGCTAGCCACATGACTTTGGAGGTGTCTATGGACAATGCCGGCTCTTTGGCTTAGAAATAGAGATGAGCACCAACCCCCAGAGTCAGACACGAGTGGATTTAATGTCAGGGGAAAACCTTTACCTATTATTATTAGTGGGAGCATCCGGTGGCACAATGGGTTAAACTGCTGAGCTGCTAAACTTGTTGACCGAAAGGTCACAGGTTCGAATCTGGGGAATGGCGTGAGCTTCCTCTGTCAGCCCCAGCTTCTGCCAACCTAGCAACTCGAAAACATGAAAATGTGAGTAGATCAATAGGTACCGCTCTGGCGGGAAGGGAACGGCGCTCCATGCAGTCATGCTGGCCACATGACTTTGGAGGTGTCTATGGACAACGGCGGCTCATCAGCCGTGACTGGAGATGAGCACCAGCCCCCAGAGTCAGACACGAATGGACTTAATGTCAGGGGAAAACCTTTACCTATTATTATTATATTATATTGTATATACAATATTATGATGAATATTATATGTACTTACAACATATTATATTATTAGTATAGCATAATATTAGTCTTATATATTGCTACATTGTACTATACCACTATACGGCAATATTATTAATATTACATTCAATATTAAAATTATATAATGATTATATTGTATTATTATTAGTATTATACTGTACTACAATATTATGATTTATATTGTATGTACTTACAACATATTATATTATTAGTATAGCATAATATTAGTCTTATATATTGCTACATTGTACTATACCACTATACGGCAATATTATTAATCATATTACATTTAATATATAATATATAATGATTATATTGTATTATTATTAGTATTATACTGTATTACAATATTATGATCAATAATATATGTACATACAATATATTATAATTATTAGCATAACACCATATTAGTCTTATATATTGCTATATTGCACTCTACCAAAGTCAAATATCCCAATGGTAAACCGTTTTGTAGAAGTAGTGCTGTTTTAATGGGACCTGCTCCCAAGGGCCTCATCACACTACAGTATGAATCCACTTCAAATCCAGTTTCTGCCTCCTGTAGAAATCTGGGGTTTGTAGTTTAGGGAGGATGTTGAAGGCTCCTCCCTAAACTACAAACCCCATAATTCTGCAGCAGGCAACAACTGGATTTATTCTCTAGTGTAATAGTTCTCAACCTGTGAGTCTCCAGATGTTTAGGCCTTCAACTCCCAGAAATCCTAATAGGGGCTCCTGGTGAACAGCTGGGATTTCTGGGAGTTGTATGCCAAAACACCTGGGGACCCAGAAGTTGAGAATCACTGCAATGAAGTAATTGAGGAGGTTTTGTTATCCAAGCCCCAATGTTGTGTGTGTGTGTGTATGAGAGAGAGAGAGCGAGAGAGAGCGCTTCCTTGTTGGCCATTGCTTTCCTATTTCCTCCCCCTCTTCCTGTAATTAGTCTCTGCTTCCGACTGCTACCCTTCCTTCCTTGTCGCCTCCTGCTGCTCCTCTGCTCTCTCCTCCAAATGACCTCGCTGCTGAGCCAAATGAGAGGATGGAGGCAGCAGGAGATGCTCTCTTGTTCAGCCATACTGAATAGTGTTTTGACACCGCTTGAATTCCTTTGGATATATGCTGTGAAATTCTGGGATGTATAACTTGGTGAGGCGTCAGTACTTTTGGGAAGAGAAGGCTAAAGGCTACAACTCCCATGATTCCATAGCATTGAACCATAGCAGTTGAAGTGGTGCCAAACTGCGTTCATTCTAGATCAGGCATGGGCAAACTTTGGCCCTCCAGATGTTTTGGACTTCTACTCCCACAATTCCTAACAGACAAAACACCTGGTGCCGAAGTTTGCCCATGCCTGATCTAGATGCTCCCAAAGGCTACCCAAAGTGGTGTTTGTCTCTTAGGGTGGCCTTCCCAAGGAATGGTGTAGGTAGGGCTAAAAATAGATGCTGCTTTTAGTGGCACCTCCAGTCTGCAAAAGTATCTGGCTGTTAGTAAACAAAAGAACTGCACTTCAATGCACAATATTGCTTATGTTTATTGATTGTATTGTTTTATAATTGCTGTTGTGTTGTTATTATGTGTTATTGGGCTTGGCCTCATGTAAGCTGCCCCAAGTCCCTTTGGGAGATGGTTGGCGGGGCATAAACAAAGTTAATAAAATAAATAAAAAAAGACTTCTTTGTTGCCCGTTAGCAACTGCTAATGCTCTTTCTATAAGAGGAGGTATGGTTTTTATGATTCACTAGCTTGGGGACCCGGTGTTGCCTGGGTTATTAGAAGTCTTTTTAAAAAAAATAATTACAAAATGCATAAGGTTGTGGGTGAACTACAACTCACATCATGCCAGGTTAACCCAGAAACTCTATCAATAATTAAAGTTGGTCATATGCGGCAAGTTTGCACTAGATGCATTACTGGTGGGGTTCAGTGCGCTCTCTGACTGTAAGGTAAACTACAACTCCCACTATGGTGAATCAGTCCCCTCAAATCCCTCCAGTAGGTAGAGTTGGTCATGGAGATTCTATGTGCCAAATTTATTCCAGGTTCATCATTGGTGGACATCACAGTTTCTCTGGTTGTGGGTGAACTACAACTCCCAAAAAGGAAGGTTAGTTTCCCCCAGATCCATCAGTCTTAGGGTTCACCATACTCTGGATATAGGTGAACTACAACTCCCTAAAACAAGGTGAATTCCCCTAAAGACTTCCAGTATTTTTTGCTGGTTATGGGGGCATTATGTGCCAAGTTTGGTCCAATTCCATCTTTGGTGGAGTTCAGAGTGCTCATTGATTGCATGTGAACTATAAATCGCAGTACCCACAACTCCAAAATGTTCCGACCAATTCCCCTCAAAGCCCACCAATATTCAAATTTGGGCATATCAGGTATGCATGCCAAGTTTGGTCCAGATCCATAATTGTTTGGGTTCATAGTGCACTCTGGGTGTTGGTGAACTACAACTACTATAAATCCCTCCAAAGATCTCCAGTATGTTTTGCTCGTCATGGGGGTTCTGTGTGCCAAGTTAGTTCCAGGTCCATCATTGGTGGAATTCAGATTGCTCTTAGATTGCAGGTGAATTATACATCCTAGTACGTACAACTCCAAAATGTTGTTTTATGGATAGAAATTACAGCAATGTGTTGTAAGGCTGAGAGGGATTAGAAGGTGTACAATAATCTGCTTGGATGCTTCCATACCCTACTGCTTTCCAAGTTACACTGTGTTATGAAGGAATGCAGATGGAACAATAACACTATGTAACATTATTTTTTCAATGGGTTATAAATGCCATTTCCCAATTGGTTTTATCATATAACATGGGAAAAGTGTATTAAACTGCAAAAACTTTGTTCTTGCGGCACATCCTGCAGCACATTTTGCAATAGTTTATCAATGAATATCTCATTGAGTCTCAACCAATTCAACATAGTTTGTGGCAGTTACAAAAACGAAGATTCTGGAGTGTAACAACTAATTTCAAAGTGAGTACCGCACAATAAATAGGAAATAACACTTTCAAACCAAGAACAGGCATTTTCCCCCAACTTTGTTACCTAGTGTAACCTGGCATGGCATACTGTGTGTTGAAAGTACACTGTAGTAATACAGCCTAATAGATGTCCATGGTGTCATGTACACACCTTGGAGGCGACACCAACAATCCATAAACAGATCCCGTAGTTAGACATAACCACAAAACATTTTTGTCAGCCCTTCTTACATGTACTGTATCCATACACCTCTGTGCTAGTTCTTATTATCATCACTATCGTTATTGTTATTCTATTTTTGTATCCTGCTTTTCATAAGTTTGAGAGTCAAATCAGCTTACAACCTCAAAAGAATATATAGTTTGAGTATAGTCTTTGAGTCACGTGGATTTGCCTGCCTGTCCACGCTACAAACATACACTGTTGTGTGTCGTGTTTTGTTTTTCTGCCTTTTAAAAAAAAGTCACTGATTTTATCAAACTTTCTAGTATTTTCACTACAGTATTAGGTGTAGATGTGGATCCATGGAGGTGGCAGCAAGAATTAATTGCGTTGGTAACACCAACCTTGGGGATTCCACTGGTACTTATGGTAGGAATGTGCAAAGTGTGATCTTCCAAGTATTGTTAAATTGCGGCTTCCAGCAACCATGGCAGCATAAGCATTAGAACAAAATGCTGGGAACTGCAATCTCGCAGAATCTGGAAGGTCATTCTTTGCCTACTTCCAACCTACAGGATGCGCATCATATAGTTTACACTGGAGGTCCTCAAACCTTTTTAACAGAGGGCCGGTTCACAGTCCCTCAGGCTGTTTGAGCAGGCATTTGCTGATGAAATGTAACGGTTTAATTAGATATAGCCTATGAATGATGACGATGTGACGGAAAGTGATTTCAACATTACGCTGAGACTGCAGCTGTTTGTTTTTAATTGTTAATTTGTTGTTATATGGTAATTTTTTTGGTTGTTTGCTTGTGTTGTATTGGAGGGCAGAGACTGCCTTGTGTAAACCGTCCCGAGTCACCTTCGGGCTAAGAGGGGTGGTATAGAAATGTGACAAATAAATACATAAAATAAAAATTGGGGAGGCAGACTATACTTTGGGAAAAAACTATTAAAGAATTCCTATGCACGCTGCACATATCTTATTTGGAGTGCAAAAAAACCATGAAAGAATAATACAATATTTTAAAATGAAGAACAATTTTAATCAACATAAACTTAACAGTGTGGGCCTGCTTTTGACTGACGAGAAGGAAAAGTTAATTAGGATTATTGTTGTTGTAAGTGCCTTCAAATCATTTCAGAGCCAGGGCAACCCTAAGTTTAAAGTTTAGGGTGGGGCTGGGTTAATGACCTTGGAGGGCCACATCCTGCCCATGAGCCTTAGTTTGTAGACCCCTTGTTTACAGAGTTGTTGTGCATTATGAAGGGTAAAATAAAAATCCTTCAGCCCTATCAAAAATCTCACCAGAAGAAAGACTGGCCCTTTCTTGTCCTTCTAGGTCAGGCCTGGGCAAACTTTGGCCCTCCAGGTGTTTTGGACTACAACTCCCACAATTCCTAACAGCCTACCGGCTGTTAGTAATTGTGGGAGTTGTAGTCCAAAACGCCTGGAGGACCAAAGTTCGCTCAGGCCTGTTCTCGGTTGTGGTGAAATCTTTCGCAAGTAAATCCTAATCTTTTACGGAGAATGTAAGTGTGGCCCCAGAATTGCTTTCTACAGAAAGAAGGTGTGTGTGTGTGTAAAGGACATAAAGTGCCATGAGTTTTTTCAATGTTAATAATTTGTAAATTAATACTTATAAGAGCTCTCTAGGGGGTTGCTGTTTTTACAGTTCAAATGCTATAGAGATAGCTAACTGAATCATTTGATTTCCCAGAAGAAAACAATTCTTCAGGGAAAATTGTACTCTAGTGTGTCCAAATCAGTGTTTTAAATATTTAGTTGACAGATTCTTCAAAATAAGATCAAAATTTGTTTTCATACTGTTATATTGTTTAAAAATAGCAGTATTGTGCATTGCTTTCTTCATCAAGATTAAATACTTTCTGGTAGATTGTCACGTAGATGAGGAAATAGTCCAGCTAAATTACAGTATCAGTTCTAAAAATAAACCACTGGGTCTGTTATTGTTTTTAGACTGCACAATAGTATATATCAGCTGATAAGCAGAAATGTCTTCACTATGTGTCTTTGAAAAGTCTTTAAAAATTGTATTTGACCAGATAAATAATGTATTATTTATTTATTGTGTCAGAAGTGAATTGGGGGTATTTAAAAACACAAAGTTAAAAACTTGGCATTATGCTAAATGTCCTTTAACCAGAAGCTGGCCAGTTGAAGTGCTTCTGGTGCTGCCCATGTGCATGTGGCAGGGCTCAGGTTGCATTGCACTAGGTGGGTCTGTGGTGCTCTCTTCTCCGTAATCTTATGTCATGGGTTCCACTTTTTAGCCCCATTTCTTGAGGTTAGCTCTGCACCTCGTGGTGCAGGACAACTGTTCCATTTATTGCTTCGGAGGGGAATGAAAGGATGTGTGAGCTGTACAATAAAGGTGATAGGCTTGAACTAAGTCACCCAGCCTATTGCCTTTAGTGAATAAGAATTTTTCCAGAGTTATCAACCAAATATACAGTAGAGTCTCGCTTATCCAACCTTCACTCATCCAATGTTCTGTATTATCCAGCACAGTCTGCCTCCCGCTTGGATCCACATCAGTCAGTCAGTCAGTCAGACTGACTGACTGACTGACTGACTGACTGGATCCACATCAGTTTCAATACATTGTGATGTTTTGGTCCTAAATTCTATTATTCTAAGCCTGGATCTACACTGCCCTATATCCCAGGATCTGATCTCCGGATTATTTTCTTATCTCAGATTATCTGGCAGTGTAGACTCTTATAGTCCAGTTCAAAGCAGATAATCTGGGATCAGATCCTGGGATATAGGGCAGTGTAGATCCAGCTTAAGGGTGACCAAAATGTTTGGATAAGAAGTTTAGGGTATTTAGCTTGGAGAAGGGTATTTCTATCTTGAAGAAAAGAAGCTTGAGAGAGGACACGATAGCCACATTTCAGTATTTGAAAAAAATGTCACATTGAGGATGGAGGCAAGCTTGTTTTCTGCTGGTATAGAGATTAGGGCACAGAGCAAAACATTAGTTAGAAATTCCTGGTGGTAAGAGCTGTTTGACAGTGGAATATGCTGCCTCGGAGTCTTCTTCTGGAAGTTTTTAAGCAGAGGCTGGATGGCTATCTGTCCGGAATGTTCAATTGTATTTTCCTGCATGGCAGGGGGTTGGACTGGATGAACATTCTGGTCTCTTCCAAATCTATGGTTCTGTGATTTTATGGTGCAAACTAAGAATGTAACTAGAAACTGATGGGAAACAAAAGCAAATTTAAGTCAGGAGGGCCATCTCGGCAATCTTGATACGAGAAAGTCAGACTGTAAATTGCAATTACCTGATGTATGGCTTGGAAAATATATCTGAAATATTTGTAGTCATGTCAACAGTGTGCCTCTTTTCTTGGTACTTTGCTAATGAGTTTTGGGAGACACATGCATGGTTCTCATCCAATTGAACTTTCATTCTTGTTGAATTTGTGGTACTTGGGCTGTGTTTTACTATATATGTTGTAATATACGTTTAAAATCTGCTAAATGTTGGCATTAATAAAAAATACAGGTTGAAAAAAAAACCCTCAGAAATATACCGTTATATGTTGACAATCTAATGATCTACTTCAGTGTCTGATGCTAGAGAGATTGGTACTTTTAACCCCTCCAGAGTAAGGAAAAGACCTCCATGGTGCCAAAAGCCCGCTCCAAGGTTTTCCTCCAGCCCTTAGAGCAGGGGTGCTCACACTTTTTCAGCATGCGAGCTACTTATAAAACAACCAAGTCAAAATGATCTACCTACCCACTACTCAGAGAGCCATAAAAGCAAAATATTTGGAAATTCATTTCAGTGAGAGCCCTATAATATATTTAAAGACTGAATTCAGCTAAATGTGAGTATAATAAGCCCCTGAATTTATTCATAATAATGATGATGATGATATTCATTCAGCCTCTGCCACTACTACTAATAATAATAATAGTAACAACAACAATAGGTTCCTAGAGTAGAAGGAGACCTCCAAGGGCCATCCAGTCCAACCTCCTTCTACCATAAGGGAAAAACACAATCAAACCATTCCTCATAGATGGCCATTCAGCCTCTGATAATAATAATAATAAAAACAACAACAACAACAATTGGTTCCTAGAATAGGAGGAGGCCTCCAAGGGCTATCCAGTCCAAACGCCACGCTGACTGGCCGGCGAAAGATTTATACGATCTGAAGAGAAACCAGAGTGACCTGGAGGTGCCCAAACACCGAAGGGCCTTTATCCTGGCAAGATGCCATGCCCTCCCATAGGCTGTATTGGAGGGGAGGTATCAGAAGACCCCCTTCAAGCAGAGACTATGCCCCTGTGGGTCTGGTGATGTGGAAACAACTGAGCACGTGCTTCTTCAATGCATGTTCTTAGATCCAATCTCATTGGACCATGGCTTTTAAAGTACCCGGGGCGCAGTGAAAGATGTTATTCCACCCTGCTGCTTTCGGACTCTAACACTGCAATGACTTACAGTGTTGCTAAGTTCTGTGCTGCTGCCCTTAATATCAGACGGGTGATGATTGACATCGTAAGGCAACAATATCCTGTCTTTTAAAATATATTTTTATACTGATTTCTAGTCTGATTTTAAATAACTGTTTACTGGGGAGTTGTCCTTCTCCTCTTAGGGCGCTTGTGCCCGCTTTGTGCTGGTCTGTGACCGTAATAAAGTTTTGATTGATTGACTGGCCGGCAGCACCTGGGCCTGCGGGGCGGGACTGAGCCTTCCTCCCGCCCTGCCTGCGATCTACCAAGGCGCCCTTTGCGATCTACCAGTAGATCGCAATCTACCTAATGAGCACCCTGCCTTAGAGTTTCTTTTTTAAGGTGGATGGGAGAAGGAAAGGCAGGAGGGAAGGGAAACTTCCAATTCAGGCAGAACTATTATGTTTATCTTCCAAATATATATTTATTTTAAAATAAAACTACACTTGAGATACTTAGGGTGTATCTACATTGTAGAATCAATGCAGTTCGACACTACTTACTTCTATAGATATACAAGGTATTTTGCCTTCTCTGCCAAAAAGTGTTGGTACCTCACCAGACTACAAATCTCAGGATTCCATCTCATTGAACAATGTAGTTAAAGTGGGGTCAAATGGCATTAATTCTACAGCGTAGACACACCCTCAGGCAACAAATATTGGTCATTAAAATAGTACTGGATGTTCTTGCCAGTTTATTTAATTTTACTTTCTTCCAAATGGACCACAATATGAAGTCCAGTCAATAATTCCCTGGGATCAAATCCAATTACTATTCTGCTTAGAATCCCTATGCATTACCTAAGAGTAAGCCACATCATATGTATGAATCTTTCTTCTTACAATGACCACAAAATAGAATGAAAGGAAAGGGAGTAAAATACAGTATTCAGCAGAGAACATTTATAATATACAAGCATGATGTATTTATTTATTTATTTATTTTATTATTTGGTCTTATATTCCGCTCCTCCCTGCAGGCTCGGGGCGGGTTACAACATATAAAACAGGCAGCATGTGATGACCATGCAGCCTTACAATAAAACAGTTAAAACATTTAAATTTACAAGTCACATCACGAAGTGTTGGAAGAAAAGTACAGACATTTCCTCCAACCCAGGCACAGGTAAATTAGGCAACTGTATTAAACAGTCACCGTAGCCAATGCGCTTAGTCGAAGGCTCGTCTGAACAATGCAGTCTTAGCAGCCCTCCGAAAAGGGATGAATTCTGGGATGGCTCGGGTGTCATCTGGGAGGGAGTTTCATAACACCGGAGCTGCCACAGAGAAGGCTCTCTGCCTGGTTGTAGACAGATGGCAGGAGCGGATAGATGGTACCAGTAATGTAGTCGTGTGAGTGTTGGATTAAGACACTGGAAGACCAGGGTTTCAATCTCTATTTAGCCATGGAGACTCATTGGGTAACCTTGAGGAAGTCACACTCTTTCAACTTCAGAGGAAGGCAAAGGCAAAAACCATCATCTGAACAAATTCTGGAAAGAAGCTCCATGATAGGGTCTCCCTATGGTTGCATACATCAGAAATTAGTTGAAAGAACTTAGCAACAAATATCAAAGAATATAAAACAGTGATATCTTCAAAACTAAATCAGCATCCTACACTGACATACTGTTGCTACCATAAAGAAACTGGCTACCTTGGCTATAATCAGGGGGAACTGGTCCGTCCGAAGATAATCAAAGCAAACTATGTTGGATTTCCCCAGGTATACTTTGCAAAACTGGAGTAATAAAATGAGACAGGAAGTTATAATAGAAGGAATAACACGGGAAAAGATGTTATACAGTTTCCATTTTCTATCTATTACAACAGGGGTCCCCAAACTAAAGCCCTCCAAGGTTATTTTCCTGGCCCTCACTCAGGATCAACCAAAGTCTGAAATGACTTGAAAGCACACAACAACAGCAACAACAACCCTATTTCATCAGCCAAAAGCAGGCCCACACTTCCCATTGAAATACTAATAAATTTACAGTATATTTGTTAAAATTGTTCTTCATTTTAATTATTGTATTGTTTTTAAATGTTTTTTGCACAACAAAAAATATATGTGCAGTGTGCATAGGAATTCATTAATTATAATGTTTCAAATTATAATCCAGCCCTCCAATAGTTTGAGGGACTGTGACCTGGCCCTCTGTCTAAAAAGTTTGATGACCCCTGCATTACAATATGACACATGGTAATGGAAGCACATTAAACTGGGCCAGAATAAATTATTTCCTTTATTTTAGAATAGCTAAATTAATCAAATGAATTGGAGGGGGGAAAGACCACCTCCTGTTTCTAAAACTGTTTCTTAGTTTTACAACTGACTGTACCAGATCCACTGTTACAATTTTTCTTTGGCTATACCCCATAGCAAACATTGCACTGTGTGGGAATCCTACACTATATATTTATTTACTTATGTACTGTATTTATGTCCCACCCTTCTCACACTCAAGGGGACTCAGCAGTCTTACAATAGGAAATCATTCAATGCCACATACTATAGACCTATAGTAAAATAAACATATACATTAAAAATATAAAATTGAAAGCATATAAACATTAAAACCACACAATCCAAAATCATAGTCCAGGAGCTGTTTCAGTTGTGATTTTAAACATTCCATCATCACTTACGGTACTTCATTACTGTACAAAGGTTGGTCCCACATCCATGTTTTAATTTCTTTCTGAAGGTCAGGAGAGAGGGAGCTGATCTAATTCCACTGGGGAGGGAGTTCCATAGCTGAGGGGCCATCACTGAGAAGGCTATTCAACAGAGCTCTGTCAATGGTAGTGACCTCAAGTTTTTGCCGGAATCTATTTCATGGGATCTGATTCAGTGCAGATTCAAAGCCTATGAAAGTTGCGTAAGATCCTCCAAACCACATCACAGTGCCGACGTTATTCTTTTTCCTGTCAGAAATTGTAGAAAAACCGAAGGTTGCCCAAATGTCTATTTGTATTCCGAAAATCTTTCCCTTAATTTCTAAGGAAAGATGACTACCATATATCTTATTGATAATAATATAGTTAATATGATTCAGTATTTCATCTTTATTGTAAATTTGGGCAGTTATTGGAAACCCCCAAACAAAAGAAATGATACAAGTGCAAACAATGCATGAAAACAAAACAGCTTCTCCAGATTTGGTTTAAGCAATACATGTGGAATGTACTGGCAAGCCCTGTGGCTTTGCTGAGTTTAAATCTAGAGATGAGCCTTCCTGTTTTAATAATGAAACAGGGAGCCAGTCTGGAAGATCATTATGCACACATAGTGCCCATCCCTCAATGAAAATTAAAAGGGATTCCCAGGTTCTTACAAGTATAAGGAGGTCTAATCTACCTTCTGTAAGTTGCTTTGCCAGCCCACGGATGCTGAATGTATAATGTAGCTGAATTGGGAATCAGTGATATAGCCAGCAATTTTGGACCATTCTCAGCATCTCTTTCTATTGCTCCTTAATAATTCTTGTTTCTTCTTAAATGAAGCTATTTTACAGTAAAAATGGAAGATACTGTATCTTCCTGTGCTAATTGCATTTTTTTTGAACTAGAGATTTTTTTTAATCCAAACATTTGTGATCAAACCAAAATTTAGTTGCATCAGGATGTGCTTGTTACCTTGCAGGATAATTTTTTATCCAGAGCTTTTCTTCAATACTTCTTAAAACCTTGGAGTTCTCTGGAAACTGTTTTGGGACGTAAGGACTGGCACGGAGGCCCTTTCCACACAGCTGCATAAAATCCCTCATTATCTGCTTTAAACTGGGTTATATGGCAGTAGGACTCGGATATTCCACTTCAAAGCTATTCTGCCTTGATATTTTGGGTTATATGGCTGTGTGGAAGGGTCCTGAGAGAGCATTGACATAAGAAAAGCCGAGTAATTCATTTTTCTAAAGTCTCCTTGGATCCCAGGGCTGGGAAAATGACAGGATATAAATAGAACAGGGATAACAAGTATCCCATATATCTATGTCCATATTTATATATCAACAAGGGCCTAGGGAAATTGCAACAGTTATTTTGAGACACGAGATATTGCAAGAATTTTCTACAATTTAAAAGAAACCAACAACTTGGCTTACAAGCTGACAGGCAGAATATATGATTATGCAGTATCAAATAAAAAGATTTAGTATTAACGGTTTGAAGTGTTTATTGTTATCAATACTGGTTGTTAGAGTTGCCCTTCGGTCCAATATATAGTTGGAAGGTCATTTACTGTTTGCATGATACTGTGTCTGTTAATTAGGTGCCTTTGTCAACACTTCTGCCAGAACTGGATGCTGTAAAAATTTAATTATCCTTTTCTAAGCAGGGAGCCAACATCTAAAGCCAACCTACAGTTACAGCTTATCTCATGGACAACTTTATCTCCTGAAATAGTTACCTTTGTGTTTTCTATTTAAACTGTTAGAGTGTATTTAATCTGCTTAATTTTGTATACAGTACATTGTTGTTTTTGATAAAGAATGTACAGATTTTAAATACTGACTTAAAAATAGATGTCAGTGAAAAGGAAATGCACTAACAGCATAGTGCATGTACTTCTGATGTAGCTTTCTTATGGTAATTATATGTAGATCTACATTATTACAATCTTACACATAGTTAATAAGTAGCAAATCCCTTTGAATAAATGTGGACATAATTGCATAATTCTAGAGGTGTAGCCAACTGCCTAATTAAGGCCTCTAGCCTAATTTCCGCAACACCGAGTATTGTAGAGGAGTCTTTGAGTACTGCTGAAAGCATGGCAGTTGAGGCTAGAAGGGCAAAACTACTCGGGAGCAGGAGTCTGATGGGGAACAACAGAGGAAACGGATCCGGCAGATACTTAGTGATCCTACTGATGTTAGATTTGTAGATCGCTCGCTTGGGTAAGGGTTTCTCAGGGGATTATGGGTCTGGTGATGTGGAGTCAACTATGGGAATTGTGGGTGAGGATTCAGAGAGTGTGTCTAGTGATATGGATTGGACCAAAGTATGTGTGGTTTGTGCAGAAACAACTAGTAGTGATACATTTGGGTTTGGTTTTTTTTTTTTGCTGGGGATGGGACTTGGGTTTGTACAGATGATCAGTCTGGTTTTTTTTTTTGGGGACATCATGGGGGGAGATCTAATTCCTGGCAGAATCAGGTCTGCAAGTGTGGAGAGATATTGCTCTACACGTAAAGCTGTAAGTGCAGCTGATGGGGCTAATGATGGGGTGTTGGCTCACTCCAGTTCTGATGAGGATTTGTGAATAAAGGAAGGGTTTGGATCTGGGGCTCCTTGCAGTTGGCAAGGTGTTTTTGGGTGTCGTGTCCTGCCGTTTGTTTCGTGTTTCCTGGTTCTGGTATTCCTGTGAACGGCCTTTTGGACTTGCTGCTGGCTGCTTCATGTTGCTGTTTCGTTGTTGCTGTCTTCACTCCCGTTTGACCTGGATTGCTGTTTCGTTGCTGACATCTTCTCCCTCGCTGTATCGCTGTGGCTTCTTTCTCTCCCTGACGACATGGTTTGGCTTGTGTTTGCTGTTTCTCTGTTCCTGACTATTGGCCTGCTTTGATGCTTCTTCGCTCTTCAGTTTCTCTTCCCATTTGATGTCGACGTAGGCGTGGATGACAACAAGTGCTTTTTCCTGTGTATTACTTAGTTTTGGGGTTTAATGCGGGTTATAGAGGGATATAATCCAGGTTTTGTTCATATGTACTCTTTGACCATTTGGTCATAGCTTTGCTTTATTTTGATTCTCACACTGAAGTTAAAAGTGTTTTTGGCATTATTTTGGCCATTTTTGAGTTGACTGTGCTGTTTCAATAAACTCTTTTGTTTACTATTTGGTCTGGCTCTTTAAGGCTCTCTGTATTGCGACACCAAGACACCCAGAGGCCTTCCAGTTTAAATGGGATGGGTAGGTTCTCACCTCACCTTTCAGATTGTTGAACTAACTAACTAACTTTATTACTTATGAGTCGCCCTCCACGAAAGGTGCTCTGGGTGACTTACACAATTAAAATAAACAGGTTACATAGTCACCGTAGTCTTCCTTTTGCCCTTGTAGTCTTCCTTTTGCCCTTCCACAAGCTTCTTGAGCAGCCAAAGACAGTCAAAAGAGGCCACCTTCATCTTCTGCCAAGGGAGTATCCATTGAAAGGGCACTCAAGGCCCCACTGAAAACAATTACTACTACTAATGTATAAACTAGTTAACAGTTTATGAGCTGTTCATCACTAGCATAAAAGCACTGCAGTCGCATGACTAACATGCCTAAGTGTTTTTGTGCAAAACATGCAAGCCCATTGCAAGTCTGAATTATTATGGAAGACATTGAAAAGCACCAACAGGAAAAAGATGTGTGTACACGAATAATATTACACAAATCCATCCAGCAAAGGTTATGTGTATAACAGATAATAATAATATCTTATTTATTATCCACCTCTTCTTTCGGCTCGAGGCAGGACGCAACATTGTGAAATACATCTCTTAAATCACATATTAAAGCATAGTCAAAATGCAAACATTACAACCATATATTGAAACATACACATTATTATTATTAGTATGAGTCTACATTGCCATATAATCCACTTCAAAGCAGCTGATCTACATTCCGAAACTGCATCATACATAAATAGGCTTTGTGTAAATCTCAGAATCGCCAGGGATCATAATTGATACCAAACAGAACATTTCTTCTAAGGAGAAAGCAAAAACCTGTCTTTATCTTTTGCAACAAGAGACGATAAACTAGTTGAGTTTGCAAAACCAAATCGTTTTCTATGATTTCAGTCATTTGAACAGCTTCATATTTGAACCTGTGTGAAATTTAGTGGTTGTCCTCATAAGCAAACTGAACATGTTCACATGGTGGCTCAATGATGCATGAAATGTTCCTGCATGTGGTTTCCATCCCTGGTGGCGCTTTTTTTATTATAGTTAATTCTAGTGATTATCCTTCTTCAACTAAGAAATATTTTCAGTCCAAGATTTTGCTACTTTTTGCTTGTTTGCTTGAGTACTACTTTTCTTTATGTATTTGCCACTCTCTCTGTGTGTGTGTGTATTCCCTGCAATTTTTGTATTGATGTTTCTACTTTCTCACTAGATCCAATTTGGCATTAGATACTCTAGGAAAATCAGAAATCCTAACAAGCTGGTAAACTGGAAGTTGTAGGCCAAAATATCTGGGAACCCACAGCTTGAGAACCATTGTTCTAGTACAGTGCTGTCCAACTTCTTCCGACCCAAGGGCCGGAAGAAGTGTCACTGATCACCTCGGGGGCCGTAGGTGATCAGTGAGCAGGGGGGCGGGCCACGTGGGGGGCGGGGCGGGCGGCGCCAAGGGCAGCGCGTCATGCCAGGCCTCTGACGCGCTGCCCTTGGCGCCGCCTACTGCTCCTTTTTCGCCGTCTCCCCCGCCCTTCCTAGGGAGGGGAGCCGGCGAAAGGAGCAGAAGGCGGCTCCAAGGGCAGCGCGTCAGAGGCCTGGCGTGACGCTGCCCTTGGCGCCGCCTACTGCTCCTTTCGCCGTCTCCCCGCCCTTCCTAGGAGGTGGAGCCGGCGAAAAGAGCAGAAGGCGGTGCCAAGGGCAGCGCATCAGAGGCCTGCCGTGACGCGCGCTGCCCTTGGCACCGCCTACTGCTCCTTTTCGCCATCTCCCCGCCCTTCCTAGGGAGGGGGAGCCGGCAAAAAGGAGCAGAAGGTGGTGCCAAGGGCAGCGCATCAGAGGCCTGGCGTGACGTGCTGCCCTTGGCGCCGCCTACTGCTCCTTTTCGCCATCTCCCCCGCCCTTCCTAGGGAGGGGGAGCTGGCGAAAAGCAGAAGGCGGCGCCAAGGGCAGCGCGTCAGAGGCCTGGCGTGACGCACTGCCCTTGGCACCGCCTACTGCTCCTTTTCGGCGCGGAGAGAGGGACGGAGGGCGGTGCAGGGAGGAGCTAGCTCTCTTCCTCCTCCCTGCCCCGCCTCCCCCTCCCCCCCGGCCGCCATTTTTTTTTAAAAAATTAGAATTTTTTTTAAAAAATTTTAAAAATGGCGGCCGGGGGCATAGTGGGGGCCGTGTCCAACAGGCTGGGGGGCCGTGTACGCCCCCCCCCCGGGCTGCCGGTTGGACAGCCCTGTTCTAGTACATCTACAATTAAATCCTCACAAACTTGCTTATTAATTTCAAAAATATTTTTGTCATTGTTGCCATTACTCCTTTCTTCCTTACTTTACATTTTGGGGCTGTTTATTGTTCCGCTCTAGTTGTCTTTGTTTTTTTTTCTTTTGGCTTTAATCTGATGAATTACAATTTTTATTACAAGAACTCTTGTCTGTTGGAGGTAGGTGTGAATGTTTCAGTTGGCCACCTTCACACCTGCCTCAAACAGACAAGAGTTCTTTCTCCCACCCTGGACATTCCACAGATATATAAGTCCAATTTTCCTAGTTTCCAACAGACCTCATAACTTCTGAGGATTCCTGCCATAGGTGCAGGCAAAACGTCAGGAGAGAATGCTTCTGGAACTTGGCCATACAGCCCTAAAAAACCTACAACAACCCAGTGATTCTGGCCATGAAAGCCTTCAACAATACATTATTCCTCATGTATCAACCCCAGAGATCACTGCGCTCAGAAGATCAAGATCTGTTAGAGATTCCCAGCTGTAAGGCTTTTCGCCTGACGGTGACCAGAAGCAGGGCTTTCTCGATTATTGCTCCATCACTGTGGAACGCTCTTCCTCCAGAAGCCCAGGCACTGTTGGATCTGGTATCTTTCCGCTGGGCTTGCAAAACCCATGTGTTTCAACAAACCTTCGAGTTGTGTTAAATTGTATTTTAATGTTGTTTTAATTTGTTTGTATTGGTTCTTGTAAACCGCCCTGAGCCTTTGGGAGTGGTGGTATAGAAGTTGAATAAATAAATAAAATAAAATAAATGTTCCACTCCATGTCCTTATTTGTTTCAGATATTATGTGATAGCAAGTAGCAGTTCAAAGATTTCTAGTACTATTTCTTTGTTTATCTGCTTATCTCTTCTTTGACCCTGGGCATTCCTCAAAATATTTTTCTAGTAGCTCTACAGTAGATTGTAGATGTTTACACCAGGTTCTTCTATCCCTGGGCACATCTACACTGACACTTTATCCTAGGGTTGAGCTGGGGTGTTGATTTCTGGATTGGCCCAGGAATCGTTTGACTGCTAGCCTCCTGAATGCTGCAGATGTGGGAAGGAATCCTGGCTTTCCTTTTCCCGTTCTTGTTGTAGCAGTGGACAGAAGGCAAGACATGGCTAGTGTCTGTCACTTGTTGCCTGGAGTGATATTGGCCAGGGGACCGGAAAGGAAGAGGGAAATCACCTCTCCCTTTACCCCTAACTGCTCTGATCATGGCAGTTGTGGGGCAGAATCTATATATTCCAACTATGCTAAAACTGATTTGGTCCAGCTGGACTGTCACCTTCCTTTCCCTATTACTGTTACCATTACTGGATGACTACAGAACTCTGGGAGATCTCCTGACTTTCATGGGCACTCAATGGCGACATCAGCAGAGGCACCCACATGACCAGGTATAAGGAGGGGGCCCAAATCATCCTCTTTTCTATGTGCTGGTGACTGCGTGGAAAGAGAGATGACTGGTTTGCCCTGGAGCCATCAAAATTCCAAAGCATTCCCAGATCAGTGGAATACACTGTCTCAGAGGATAGTGGAGTGTCCTCAAGAACTTTTTAAGCAGAGGCTAGATGTCCATCTGTTGAGGGTGCTTTGATTATGTGTTCCTGCATGGCTGGAGTTTGGACTAGACTCTATTCTATTATTCTATCCCACGTTAAGGAGTACGAGGCCCTGGACATCATGTAAACCTACAGTAGTGACATCTGGACTACTTTGAGTTATTTGACTGGTGTAGGCAAGCCCTTAATCTACTAAGCATGCAGATTTCCCCTCTCAGTTGATTCTTCACCATCTAGTGTTCAGTCTTGCATTTGCACACTAAAAAACACAACCATTTCCACTTTTTGACAGTGCTCCAATCTTTAAACCATTGAATAAGCAGGTAGTGCTTGTAAATCAGCATTCCTTTCTCTGAAGGAATAGAAACTGAGTTTTTAATTATTAATTGATAATCCCTTTGAGTAGTTGAAGTTTGTGTCCCATCCTGACTATGTCAGGAAGCTGTAGAAGATCTGAACCTAAGGAAAGGTTCTGGAGAGAATGGGTGGGATTGGAGGGGATATGAGCTTTAAAGGCCATTTTAATATATTTGCTGTATTTTAATTCTATTTTTACCACACTTTTATATTTAATTGCTTTTAAATGTTTGTATTGCACTTTTTAAACTGTTTTGTGTGGATAGAAGTTAGCCACTTTGAGTCCCCCATGGGGAGAAAGATGGGATATACAGTAAATAAAGATTATTATTATTATTGCTAGGAAGTTTTGCTAAGAAATAAAAGTGTTGTGTGAATTTTTGTTAAGGGTCCTTTTAAATTCCGCTTCCAAATAATTATGATAAAGCAATATCTTAGCACCACTGAAAGTCTGTAATGCCCAAGCAACCAATGTGTATTTTTTCATTTTGTTCTTTCCCTTTTTCTTTCTTCCACTCAGTTATCTTAATCTTCCTATAAATCGGTGTATCATCATTTGGATCATTAACCTCTGCCCCCTTTCTGTTGTTCATGTATCTAAACCTTTTCCTTATTCATCTTTTAGGTTGTAAGTCCATTTCTTAGCATTTTCAGGGCTGTGCTATGATTTCGCGTTTAAAGAAAGAATCTTTCAACTTGTACACATAACCTACGCTGTACTTTAATGATCACATATTTCTGTAAGGATACATTTGCAATTCTGCACATCAAAGTTCAAATCCCCACTCAGCCGTGGAAACCTACTGAGTGATCTTAGGCAAGTCACCCTCACTCATCCTCAAAGACAGACAATAGCAAAATCCCTTCTGAACAAATCTAGCCGAGAAAATTCCATGATGGGTTTGCCTAGGTTAGAACAACAGGAGCAGCAAAACTTTTGACCATTAAATTTACTCTTGTTTTTTCAGATTATTTTTGCATGTAGTTTGTATTTTTAACTAGGACCTGGTGGTGGCAGCAAATCGTAAGAAAGAAACATAACCTTTTTTGGATTGTAACTATACTGCCACTTGGAGTAAATATGCATGTAATGCAGTGGAAACCTGAAAGAATGATACCTGGAAGAATCCTACTTCTTAAATTATACTTCAGTGTGGTACTTACTAGTATAGTCCACCTTTCTGGAATAATTGTTGTTATGTTATTTGAACATTATGCCAATATATTCCATTCTTGTGTGCAGATAGATAAAACTACATTTGAATACTTGGGAGTGGAATTAAAAATTTGCTGTTTATTTGTGCCATAAGATCAACAATTATTTAATGTTCATAGTTTACCATATAAACTGGTATTAGAAAAACATTGCCTTGGGGGAATGATGTTGTTGTTTATTCGTTCAGTCACTTTTGACTCTTCGTGAATATGTTGCCTATTATAAATCCCTCAAAACCTTTCTAAAAGATTCCAGACTCCCAGTTAAAAATTGGCAGGAACTTTGGCTGGGATTAGTCAAAAGCTGCCCTAAACACCACAAAAACATAGGGTTTGATTTCCATTGACACACACACACACACACACACACACACACACCCAGCACTGAAAATGTTTCGTTCTTAGGGAACCACAAACAACCACTCTTTATATTTTCTTAATTATATTTGTATGTTCCTAATGTTTAGGGCCTAATCCCATTGCTATGTCGCCTCCTGTTCAGTAACACTGAGGCTGATTGTAATTTCTGAGTTAACAATCTGGTTGCAGCTCTTTGGACCAGCTGAAGTTTCCAAACACTTGTCAAAAGCAGCCCGAAATAGAGTAGTAAAGGTAAAGGTTTCCCCTTGCTATTAAGTCTAGTTGTGTCCCACTCTAGGGGGGGGGAGTGCTCATCGTCTAAGCCAAAAAGCCAGTGTTGTCCGCAAACGCCTCTTAAGTCATGTGGCTCTCATGACTCCATGGAGCACCGTTAACCTTCCTGCTGGAGAGGTACCTATTGATTCACACACATTTTCATGTTTTCAAATTGTTAAGTTGGCAGAAGCTGAGGCTAACAGTGGGAGCTCACCCCGCTCCCCTGATTTGAACCACCAATTTATACGTGATGTAATATTATAGTTTCAAGCAGCAGTAAGCGCCATGTTTTTTGACTATATCTTGCATATTATCAAATGACATGGATAATGTTTTATTTTTGTTACAAGAGGTAAATGAAATATAAATAACTTCAAATAGGGCACAAAGAATTGATCATTCAGTATAGGAAGGCTATAATAGAAAAACTAAATAGAACTCGAGTCAAGCTTGGCACATGGTTTATCTCGGTCATCCCTGTAGAAAAGGCATATCCAACAGCAAACAAAGTAATTGCTCAGAGAATATTTTCAAATTTATAAAGCATGCTCTTTGTAATGTTTTTAGATAGTTTCCTAAAGTTGCTTCAGACACCATACATAATCCGTGTGCATCTATGTGGGGAAATACATCTGTGCCTCATCAAAAGGATATGGAAAGGCAACATGTGGATAAACTTGCCTGTATCTTTTAAATCTCTTCCTTGCCAAGGCATGCAGATCCTGTGAAAAACAAGATAACGAGATGTCAGGAAAAAAAACTAACGTGCACAAATATTTTTTTTGTGGTGCAACTGAAAAGGATGGGTGAGCATTCTGGCTCAGCCAAGGAGGACATGCGGTTTAGATGAAAGGATCTAGATTATGACATACTGGTATACTTTCAGGGAGTGGTCTGTTGTTTAAGAAGACCTGTTTTGTTCTCTGGGATGTGCCTGGCCTATGAGCTAGTAGCCTCGTATTAAAAGTGTCCTTGCAGTTTTTCGCTCATTATAATTATAGTCATAGCCCAGTAAATTAAAAGTAAAGTACATAAAAATCATGCTGTCATAAATATTAAGATGCTATCCATTTGTGGTAGTTGATCCCAAAAATAGAATACAGGTTGAATATCTCTTATCTAAAATGCTTAGTTTCCAAGATAGATAGGATCTGATGCCTTTAGCCCAAAAGGGCAGGAGGTATTTCCTGTACTCACAGAAAGGGGAACTGCCTTGTTATATGCAGATACAAATTGGTCACCTTGCAGTCCATCAGTCAGCAAATATAAACTTCCTTGCCAAAAAGGAAAGAACACAATGTTTTTGCCTTTTTAAAATGTACTTGAAGAATATTCCTGGTCCGGTGTGGTACAGTAGGGCTGATACCAGGCACTAAAATATTTTTAAAACAAAAAAGTAAGCATTGTCAAAGGCTTTCATGGCCGGAATCACCTCCCAACAAAGGATTCCCCAGGCAGAAAGAAGCCACACTAAGCCATTAAATACTAATCAAGGTAGTTTTGTTATGTTTTGAATTTTTTAGCAAGCCTAAAAAAATGGAAATTCCAGACAGGAAACATTCAGTGTCAGCTGACCTCCCAATAAAGGACTCAGGCAGGAAGCAACCAGGCTTTGAAGCTAATGACTTGAGCCCACTTTGTGATCATCAGATGTATTCAAAACTTCCTAGAACCAAAGAAGAGATTAATGGTACTATTGGAGTCATAAATATTTGTATTCTGAGAACTTATTTCATTACCACGCACAAACAGGTGAATGGCGAGCAAATTCCAACCATAATCTCATAGAGAAACTGACCAGTTTGCTGTTTGTATTTTGATGGAAATATTTTTAAAGGCAACGCAGCCTCAGTTGAGCTATTCCTATAGTACTATACAGTACATGAATTTTAAAGCTTTTAAAAAATTTTAAGATGCAATTTACTTGCTTTATTTTATGGATAATACCAGCAGATTCAGACTAAAGTTACTTTGTCTAAATAAATCATATACATTATTAATCCTTACTTATGAGCAGTTAATTGGGGAAGTGGTCTATGCAAATATTAAGTACTCGTTTAAAACTTATGAATAAAGAATGCAAATATATCAAGGAGTGAGTCAACACTGGATGATAAGCCCAAAAGCTAGCAGTTTTGATCTGGACTGGCCCTGGAGGCAGACACACACACCCTTCCAATCTCACTGCAATGTTAGGTTGGCGTCCACACAGTCCAACAGGAGCGTGATGCTAATGACCTTGCTGGACTGTTACTGTTGCTGCTCCCAGCAAGGCACATAGCACCATATGAATTCCTTGTCATCACAGACATCCCATTCTGAATTACATCAACAGACACCTCTACATGACCAGGAAGAAACAGGTGAGCAATCTCCTCATCTTGCACTGTCACTTTTGTTGACGTCAGAATGGGCGCCTTCAAAGGCCAGGAGCTTGCATGGGGCTCTGAGCCACCTGGCATGTAAATACAGTCTATTTCCACAGATTCCACATCCATGGATTCCGCTATCCATGGCTTGAAAGTATTGGAAAAACAAAATTCCATAGCAAACCTTTTGTATCAGTATATGGGACACCAATTTACTATACTGTATATAAAGGTTCTGGAACCAAGATCCAAAAGATATCAAGGGCTGATTATATGTAGACACACCACACATACACAAATACCTCCAATCAATATATGAAGTTTCCAACTGCTCATGAAAACAGCAGAGGGCACATTTCCTCTTCTGAAACTTTTATGGTCTTTGATGAAATGGAGTTGTATTTACTGGAATGCACTTTTCTTATAATTTCCACTTTGGTGGAAATTGTGAGATTTGTACTTTTTAACACGTAGCTGTTAAGGCAGGCTTATCTGTTGTTCTCTTTTATCTCTGTTTTCTTTCTATTTTGCTACTCACACATATTCAATAAGCAGTCATGGTGGCAGCTGTTTTTTTACCTTGCTTGTTTGAAGTTACAGATGATTTGGCTTTTCCTGGCTCAGATATTGTTTTGTATTGTTTACTATAGACACAGTGCTACAGCTGGAGCCCCCGGTGGTGCAATGGGTTAAATCTTTGTGCCGGCAAGACTGCTGACCAAAAGGTTGGTGGTTCGAATCCGGGGAGCAGGGTGAGCTCCCGTCTGTCAGCTCCAGCTTCTCATGCTTGGACCTTTCAAAGGATGGTAAAACATCCGGGCATCCCCTGGGCAACATTCTTGCAGATGGCCAATTCTCTCACACCAGAAGCTATTTGCAGTTTCTAAAGTTGCTTCTGACATGAAAAAAGTGCTACAACTTTGTCCAGACCACCATTCTCCCAATGCCAGTGCAGAGGGTGAGAAGAAAAAGATATCTGAATGGATATAAAAACACTTTGAGCTTAATTGTCAAAAGTTTTTTTAACTGCCTGTACTTATTCTGTAAACTTTGTGGTATTGCAAACATTGCAGCAGAGGGAAATACAAGAAAAATCTTCCTCAACCATAGAGTAGAAACATACTTTCCAGCCTAAACTCAGAATTGCCGGCTTTTGCATCATATGTGCGTGCTTGTCCTTCACTCTCCTGCTTTGTTGTGCTCCTTTTGTTCTTCATTTCCTCTTCGCAGGGTCACAGTGCTTTCTGAAAGTACTGTTTTACCTGTCTTCAAGATCTCATTAATAGTTGCTTAATGGACAGTTGTTGAAAGATGATTTTTCAGCATCTTTTCAGCTTCTGTAGATCAATTTTATCTTTAGTTTTGGAGTAACAGTTTAATATGTCTTTTAAAAAACACAACCTCTCATAGCAAACTATTTTTTTCCGACTTGGTTTATCTGTTTACAAATGCAGTGTTAGGATTCAGTCCAAGACATACATTCAAACCTGGTCCAGCTATGCAACTCGCTGTTTAGTTTTGGAAAACTAATGCCTTACCAAGCCTTTCAGTGTTGACTCAGAAATATTATGTAAGCTTTGTAACGCAGTGCAGTTTGCAAAAATTATTATAACAAAGGTATTGGTTTTGTGGATTTAAGTGATATGTATATGACGAGAATAGATTTTGGGCTAGAAACCCGATGAACAGAACACCGTTATTTGTATGCTTCCTTTGAAATAACTTGGGAATGTTTGGAATTGCATTCCAACATCAGAATAATGCCCATCCCTGTTATAACACAGTTGAGAGAGCTATCGACTTTTAAACCAAAAGATAAAGTCGGCCCTCCACATTAGTGGATTTGATTTTTGTGGATTTGATTATTCACATTGATTAAAATGTTGTCTCTGGGAATCTCTAGATTTTTTTTAAAGCCCGAGAACATCTCTACATCAGTGGTTTCCAACCTGTTGTCTGTGCACCACCAATGGTTCGCAAGAACTAAAATATGGTCTGCAGCTCACTGTTACTATACTGTTGCAACGAGAGCAACTGATCTCACAAAAATTTCTTATAATGCCGAGGCTTATTAAATATGGTTTTCTGTGGGCGAGCAGATGGCAACTACTGGATGGCATATGTTCTGTATCACAAACTAGAGCTGCTGTGGTTTATCCAATGCAATTGTTCTGAATCAGCACCCCAAATAATCAAACTGAATCTAAAGTTGACCAAAAACTGATTCGTAACCCTTTTGGTACTGATATTGGGGAGTAGTCCATGGTCAAGTGGTCCCTGATCAAAAAAAGGTTGGGAACCACTGCTCTAAGTCCTCCAATGTGATTATGTTATCATATTGACCAAAATGTCATGCTAGAACACCTAGAAAGTTCTAGATAGATATTCTCTCAGATTTAAAAAGGGGGGGTCACTTTCATAGGGGTCCTGTGCCTGTAAACCTAGCTAATTTGGAGGGCTGAGTGTAGTTTGCAATTTGTAACTGGAGAGGTAGTTACCGCTAAGTTCTGGTTTTGTGATGAACTGAGCCATACCACATGGCCTGCTACACCTTAGTTGTTGTTCTATAGAAACTTGAACATAGCAGAAAGTACCAGATTGTCATATGGTTGTTTTTAAAATATGCAACATTCCCTCTTGCTTTAATGAGAATGAAGAAATGAGTTTCCTGCCTGAGAGGTGTGTTTTGGATTATCTATACTTTCTGTGTATAGTGTGAAAACTGAGGAGAAGTATCTGTAACTTCATAAACCTTTTGTTTATGAACACAAAGAACTTTGGAGTAGGCCCTGTGGTTTGGTTGCATGATCCATGGGTACCAAAATACTTAAGTGCCATTATATATAGTAAAGTAATGCCCCTGGACAAATAGGCAAAATCAAAGTTGGCTTTTGGATGCAATTTTCAAGCAATGGATGGTAGAATCCATGGATGCATAATCTGTGGATTTTTTTTCGCGTCAGGAGCTCCTTCAGAAACTGCAAGTCGCTGCTGGTATGAGAGAATTGGCCATCTGCAAGGCCATTGCCCCGGGAACGCCTGGGTGTTTTACCATCCTTGGGCGAGGCTTCTCTCATGTCCCAGCATGGGGAGCTGGAACTGACAGAGGGATCTCATCCACTCTCCCTGGATTCGAACCTGTGATCTTCAATCCTGCTGACACAAGAGTTTAACCCACTGTGCCACCGGGGGCTCACGGTGGATATGAAAGGATGGCTATAATTGCAAAACTACATCCCACACAAAGCAACATGGTTGACAAGGAGCCCTAAACAAGGTGGAATTTTTCATTTCTCAAAGGAAGTGCTCTGGCAAAAATAGCACTGATGTATTTGAATTACACACGTTGCCTTGCACTGTATTAATCCCACATTTTTTCTTCTCGTGTTGTTAATAAATTTACAATTGCTTTCTGTCATGTCATTATGAAGAATTTAAGGAGTGTTTTTTTAGAGTTGTCTTTTACCAAACAACTTGTTTCTCCAGCCTTGGATTTGGAGTAGAGAAGAGTGTACATTTACACTGCCACTTAGGTTGATTCTGAACTGGAATAGCAGAAATTGATTTCACTGTGTGGATGATTAATTTGACTTCTATGAAACCGATTCAAGGCCTGGATGGTCATTATGCAACTACAGAGGTTGACCTTGAACCAGTTCTAGTACCTGCAACTTTACATCCATTGAAAATGCTTCCCCCCCCCCCCCCCAATTTCTTCAGCAGGAATATGCATGTGCACATCAGTGGAGCGGTTCAGGTATCTGCACAGTGGTTCTCATTTATTTATTATTTATTTATATTTGCCATGCTTCTATACCGCCTCTCTCAGCCCGAAGGCGACTCGAGGCAGTGAACAAGTGGCAGCAAGTGCCCATATACAATACATCACAAGATAAAAAGAGTCATATAAAAACATATAAAATTAACAGTTGAAAACTATAAAATACAAATCTCAGCTCCACAATCTTAAAATTGGTTTCCGTTTCGTCGTCATACTAATCCTTGATCTCGATTAAAGTTCGTCTGCGAATGCTTGCTCGAAAAGCCAAGTCTTGACTTTCTTACGAAATGTCAGGAGGGAGGAGGCCGATCTGATGTCACTAGGAAGGGAGTTCCAAAGCCGAGGACCCGCCACTGAGAAGGCCCTGTCTCTCGTCCCCGCCAGGCGCGCCTGCAAAGCAGGCGGGACCGAGAGCAGGGCCTCTCCGGATGATCTTAAGCATCTCGATGGTTCATAGGAAGAGATGCGTTCGGACAGGTAAGTTGGACCAGAACCGTTTAGAGCTTTAAAGGCCAAAACCAGCACTTTGAATTGTGCCCGGTAGCAAACTGGTAGCCAGTGGAGCTGGCACAACAGGGGAGTTGTATGCTCCCTGAGTGCAGCTCCTGTTATCAACCTGGCTGCTGTCCGTTGGACCAATTGAAGCTTCCGAGCAGTCTTCAAAGGCAGCCCCACGTAGAGAGTGTTGCAGTAATCTATACGGGATGTAACCAGAGCATGGACTACCGTGGCCAAGTCAGACTTCCCAAGGTACGTGCGCAGCTGGCGCACAAGTTTTAATTGTGCGAATGCTCCCCTGGTCACCGCCGAAACCTGGGGTTCCAGGCTCAGCGATGAATCCAGGATCACACCCAGACTGCGAACCTGTGTCTTCATTCTTTGGAGTAGCTTTTGCTGTGCAATGTGGTTTACAGTACAGCCCCTTGTGTTCATTATAGTTTCTGGAGTCCCCGGTGGTGCAGTGGCTTAAACCCTTATGCTTGCAGAACTGAAGACTGAGAGGTCAGAGGTTCGAATTTGGGGAGAGCATGGATGAGCTCCCTCTGTCAGCTCCAGCTCCCCGTGTGGGGACATGAGAGAAGCCTCCCACAAGGATGGTAAAACATCAAAATATCCGGGCATCGCCTAGACAGCGTCCTTGCAGACAGCCAATTCTCTCACACCAGAGGCAACTTTCCCAAGTCGCTCCTGACATGAAAATATATATATAAGTTCTGTTTTGGAGTGTCCTTCAACTTTGCTTATCTCATTCCAAATGGCTTAAAGTGTGCTGCAGCATTTTTTTCTGCTGTGTGCTATATAGCTTCACTTCAAAGCTGGATCCAAGCTGCATGTAATGGTCAATGGAGAGGAGGGCCAGACATGAAAGAAAGGTGCCTTAGAGGAATTATTTGGTGTGATACTTGGCACTTACCTCTGGTAGAAAGGTTCCTGGGCTTATACCTCTAATACCTTTAAGGATAGGAGTACATGGCTGCATGAGGCAGATGCCACTGCTGTTCTGTTGCCTGGTAACAGGTGCTTGGTTACGCGGTTAGTGATTGTCATATGTTCTCCCTCTCTCCTACATTTAAAGCATTTCACCTTTCCTATGGAAGATTCACAGGCATATTTAACATTATGCCAGTGCCTATTTGCAGACCTTAAATTGTTTTTAAACACGGACTTTGGTCTTTGGGTGCTCAGGTTAAATATAGCTGTAAAGTGATAGTGGTCTAGGAGCTGGTGCTGCAGCCCTGCTGAAACTATGTGGGTGTGGACTAGATTAGTGTGATGATGGAGATTATTAGGATCACCTGCTTCTAGTTTTCCAAAGGAAACAAGCATGTAAGAATAGTTAATTAAGGAAAAGTAAAGCTAGCATATTAATTTTCCCTGCTATTAATAAAAATTGAAGCCCACATGGTTGATTCAAAAATTCATTTGGATTTATTAATGCTCTTTATTGCCACCTATGAGGAAGCGTATCTTTTCAGTTGATAAGCCTGTCCAGTCTTTTTTATAGTGCATGTGTGTACATGTTACTCCTGTTTACATTTAA
Organism: Anolis apletophallus; assembly: GCA_030556195.1. NCBI lineage: Eukaryota > Metazoa > Chordata > Lepidosauria > Squamata > Anolidae > Anolis > Anolis apletophallus. Next base: position 75,320,585 of record JARBWK010000007.1, on the reverse strand, counting down.
TTATTCTTTAGGAAGCTCTTTCAGCTTCACATTTTAAAAATAAGGGCTAGCTCTAAGTTACAAACAAGATTTGTAACGTTGTGAATCAGAACAGGTATATTTTTAAAATGTTAACTCCAGCCAAATACACACACACGTGCGCACACACATATAGTAGAATCTCGCTTATCCAACATAAATGGGCCAACATGTTCCCTGGTCAGAGGTGTCATTGTTACTCAATTACAATGACATTTTGAATTACAACAGAGTCTTGCTTGTCCAACATAAACAGGCCGGCAGAATGTTGGATAAGTGAAAATGTTGGATAATACGGAGGGATTGAGGAAAAGCCTATTACATTATGATTTTACAAATTAAGAACCAAAACATCATACGTTACAACAAATTGACACAAAAAGTTCAATACACAGTAACGTTATGTAGTAATCTATATATATAAAAAGGGAATGGTCGTGCAACGGGGCAAATGGACAGCAAAACTATAAGCCCCAGAAGCACAAACCCCCCCCCAACACATTACAACATACCACGAGGTACCTAGAGGGCACAAAAAACCCGACCTAGATACCTCGCAAGACCCCCAAGGATCACCCCCAAAAAGCTGCCAACGGGACCTGGCGTTGCGGCGCTTAGGGAATAGCAATGCCCTCCTTCCCCCACTAGGGGACGGGAGAGGGAGAGCAATGGCACAGGCACACTGAACCCCCCACCCAAACCCATCCCCTCGCCCTCAGTCCTCCCTCACCGTTCACGACAACGGCGTAACCGCCGAACTGGCGGCGCCGACCCACCTCCTCCACTGCCTTCGCGAACTCCACCACCTCCCAGCCGCTCACGGACTCAACCCGCACAGGCAACGCCGTCCTCCCCTCCTCCGCCGCTTCCCAGCCGCTCCTGGACCCTCCCGTGCGTCCCGAGTCTGGAACCGCTGGGAGGCAGTGGAGGAGGCCGAGGAGGCGGCGGAGGAGACGGCCACGGCGCCGCCCGCGCAACCCGGGTCCCAAAGCGGCTGAGAGACGGCGGAGGAAGCGGCCATGGCCAAGGGACTACAGTTCCCATAAGACCCCGCATGGCCCACTCTCCACCCTCCTTCCCAGTGAGCCATGCGGACCCGCAAGTACGCCTTAACCTTAAAGAGAGGCAGGCACTCTCCAGGACCCGGCCCGCACAGGCAACGCCATGCCTCCCTCCTCTGCCGCTTCCCAGCGCGGAGGAGGCAGGCACCGACCCGCTTCTGTTGGCCACCCGCTGGAGCTGCTTCTGGGGCTCTGGGTGGCCCTCTCCAGGCCGTCTCCGCCGTATCTCAGGGCGACCGGGGAAGCCAGAGACCAAAAAGGAAAAACCCCCCAAAAATTACAAATAAAATGGCTCCCGGACCACTTCCGGTCCGGACAACAAAGCTCCGCCGGAAGTTGGACCTACAAGAAAAGGGGTCCGGCTGGAAACATGGACAAAAAAAGAGCTCACGGAAACCGGAAGTCCCGCCCCTTACGGCCGGAAGACCTCCAACTCAAGATGGCGGCCGCCAAGAAGCACCGGCGAAACAGCCCCCAGAAAGGAATAAAAAGGACACACCGAAGCGTGGCCAGGTCAGCTAGTTACTGTATTTATAAATTTAGCACCAAAACATCGCAATGTATTGAAACAGCTGTGACTCCAGGCGGAAGACAGACTGCGTTGGATAATACAGAATGTTGGGTGAGCGAAGGTTGGATAAACGAGACTCTACTGTATATAAACTTTGGCGAGCATAAAGATGGGTTAACAACCCTGTAGTGTTTGTCTTGCTGGCGGTTCCCATGTTTAGAAGATTTCACCTCACTTTCTGTTCCTGTGAGAAACTGGATTTTGAAAAATTTGGCTTGTTGTGAAAACAAGGATTGGAGATTAAGCTTCAATGGAGATACCTTTTCCCCAGGATAACTCTTTCATGAGTGAATTTCCCTTCATAGGGGTAGATTTCTCTCACTTCCTGTTGCTTCACCCCCATTCTTAGCTATGAGTCGTTTGTAAGTTGGATGTTTGTAACTCAGTATTTGCCTGCATTATGACATATTTAAAGTTATGGATCATTATGGCTCATGCACATTCTTCAAAATATTAAGGACACCTGGGAGTTTTTGGTTGTTTTTTTAGTAACCCTAAAAGATCAGGAATTCCAGTCAGGAAACAACCAGGATCAGCTGACACCTCCCAACAAAGGATTCCACCAGGCAGGAAGTAGTCAGGCTTTGAAGCTGCAAGACCATTCAATGCAAATCAAGTTAGCCAATTGCAACAGTTCTTTCTCCCACCCTAGACATTCCACAGATGTATAAACCTTACTTGCTTAGTTTCCTACAGACCTCACAACCTCAGAGGATGCCTGCCATAGATGTGTGTGAAACGTCAGGAGAGAATGCCTCTGGAACATGGCCATACAGCTTGGAAAACTCGCAGCAACCTAGTGACAACAAAAACCTTAATAGATAAAAGCATATAGGATGGGTAGATACATGGCTCTGCTATACTACATCCAGAAAGGACCTTGGAATTATTGTTGATTAGAAGTTGAACATGAACCATCAGCATTATGCTGCAGCAAAGAAGGCATATTCTATTAATAGGGATATAGTTTCAAAACCAAGGAAAACAAACATGCCGCCATATTCTGTGCTGGTCAGATCTCACCTGGAGTAGTGCATTCAGTATCTCTTTTTTTAAGGGTTTAAACAAATTGGAGTGGGTTCAGAGATGAATTTTAAAGAGTATGGAAAACAAAACATATGAATAAAAATTGAAGTATGTTCAACCTGATAAAGAGAAGATTGAGGGATGATGTAATTGACCTCTTTACATATCTCAAGAGCTGTCACTGGGAGGAGGAAGCAGGTTGCTTCCTTCTTTCCCCAGAAGCTTAGGAACAAGTCTAATGGTTTGAAAATTACAAGAGAGTCGCTCTTAATTGAACATTAGAAGGAATGCCACAGTAAGAGCATTTTGGGAACTGAACCAATTTCCTAGAGAAATGCCGAGGTCTTCTGCATGGTTTCAAAAAGAAGCTGGAGATCCTGCATTGGGCAGCAGCTTGGACTGGGTGGCCTTTGAGCTCTGTTATTCATTGATTAAATTCTCAGTGCAGATCACTGACCAGAAAGAAAGAGGGGCCCAGTCCTTTCCCCTGCATTTATTAACCCATGTGGACAGCAGACCAGCCCAAATCAGACTCAGTCCAGTTGTCCACAGTGCCCCAAAGCTGCAGGCTACTATGGCATTTCAAGCAAACTCCACAGCACCCACCCAACTTTGCGTGAAGCATGGCAAAGCCAGATTAATCCAGTTTAAGTCACCAGAAGTGGAGGAAGATTGTGAAGAGAATCAGGAGCCAACTTAGAGTGAGTCCAGGTTTTCAGGCCCATTAGAGGAGCCCATAGACACAGAATGTACTAAAAGTAAAGCTACTCATATTTGCATGTTTTCAAACTGCTAGGTTGGCAGAAGCTGGGCCTAACAGCAGGAGCTCACCCCGCTCCCCGGATTCAAACCACCCACCTTTCGGTCAGCAAGTTCAATAGCTCAGCGGTTTAACCTGCTGCACCAAATGAGACTCCCAGAATGTACTAGGGGAACCTAAGCATGTAAATAATGACAGGTTTTGACATGGGATCCTCAAAAGCAGTGGTTCTAAACTTGTCGGTCCCCGGGTGTTTTGGTCTATAACTTCTAGAAATCCCAACCAGTTTACCAGCTTTTAAGATTTCTGGGAGTTGAAGTCAAAACAGCTGGGGACCCACAGGTTGAGAACCCCTCCTCAAAACCCAAAGCACAGGCCAGTCCTTATAGTTGACATGTTTTTGACTTCTTTTTGCAGAGAAAGACTTTTTCAACATATTTTTAGACAGGCTCTTTCTTATGCACAGAATAATGACAGTTTCCCCTTTCATGTTGCAAAGTGAAGGCATTCTTCCATCTTCCAAACATATATTAAATACATATTATTTAATGAAAGATTATTTTAATTAATGTTAATCTACATAAATAAATGCATTTTAAGTTCGGTGTTTTAAATGCTTGAATATGGAAGTATTGGGGAGGACTTTAAAGTCAAAACCAATGCAAAACTTTGGCTGGAACATTGACAATGTCTAATAAAACTACTGAGAAAGAAAAGTGTGGGAGGTTTGCAGGGGGTGGGGAGCAGAAGAAAAGAGAAATTGCTCGGTAGAGAACAAGAGATTTATGATAGTAGCCGTCTAAAGGAAGAGGAATTTGATTGATCTATACAATAATTATAATTCTGAACACAGTGAACCAGAAACAAAATGGAAACAAACACATGTAATGATCTTGGTAATGCTATCCTGTACATTGTGCACATTGACATTCATTAAAAAAACACCTTTAACTTTCTGAGTTGAAATGACACGTGATATATTTTGGGGGGGCTAGATGAAAATGATGACCAATGCCAGTTTTTCACTATTGTACTGTTGCCTGTTGCTCCAGCTTTTGGAAAGTTCCCATTCCTTACAAATGGACTCTAAACTATGGTTTTAAAAAGTAGTTTTTAGGGGCGCGTTACTGGAAGTGATATATTTTATGTCACTCCAGGTGAGAAATCTGGAACTGAACTTGTTCCCAGATACTTCTAGTAAATACTATTGTCCAGTACAATAGTTCAAAATGCAGATGCTCACTTCCTAAATGTAACATTCTTTAGTTGTGAACATAGAGTATTACGTTCTTATAGCATGCTATTGCTTTCACCAGGCATTGAATGCAAGGGGCATCTATACATTTTAAATCTAAAGGGTGTTCCATGAAAGCATTAAAATGCCTAGCTGTACCACTGATGTGCTACAGTAAGACTGTTCAATCATTCATGTGCATATTGGCTTCCTCTGCTACCAAATACTGCAGCATAATTTCCTGGCAAATTTGGTAAACCACATATCAGAGTGGTTAAGGATCAGTTTTTTAAAATAAAAAATCCCTTTAAGTTGAAGAAAAACCAAAGATTTTAATTAAGGCTGCAGTGTTGTCTGGGAGGAATTCTGTGTGCCGCCCTGAGTTTCATTACAAGGAGAGTAAAATCCTGGTACTAAGAGCCCAAAAGCACACACCATGGTTTTCACTATTTATCTTTTGCTGTTCAGCATGTTGACTCAGAGAGAAAACCCTCAAACAATTTGTTTGTTGTGTTTGGATTATCACGAGGTCTATTAGATCATCTAATTGAAAAGAAACTACTTTGTTATGCTGGCATTTTTCCAGTAATTGTTTGTACTAAAGTAAAAAAAAATAAAGAATATGCCTCTACTAAATGATTTGTAACTGTGACCTTAGATTGTAATGGTTTGAATGCTGGACTCATTCAGACGTAATATCGAGCCATGGTTTGGCAATTACATACTCTAGCCATGGGCTCTTCTTAACCCAAGGCTCTAAGCTTTTAATCAAGATGAAACCATCTTTCAACTGAAAAACACCAGCACAATTTTTTTAAAAAGAAAAAATACAGAAAAGTTGTTCCCTACAGGTTCCAAATATGGCTAAAACAAGTTACTAAGAACTGATGTCATTTAGGTCGATCATTCAGGATGATCATTGGGATGTTCATCAAGCAATAGCAAAGAGGAACATGGTAGAAAGATTCCAAAATCCATGTTGTTGATTCAACTATTTGTGTTATTGGCTGAAAAGTTGTCTTCCACCCTCCCTATCCTGAAGGTCCTTGATTTAGGTTGACAGAATTCAGTGGAGTTCCAAGTGATGGCTTGGAAAGTTGGTGTTGTGACCCAGCTATGGCAGCAATAAAGTCCAGGAGTAGAAAAGGATAACAAATGTTTATTTAACAAGACATGGGAGTTGGTCTAACAAAAAATAGCCTTTCGTCGGCTGGAGAAAAACCCTCACTAAACCCAGGAATCCCTAAACCAAAAATGCCGAAGATAAAAGAACTATAAAACAAATAGCAGACGTCCATCTGTGGTATCCAGTAGAGGAATGTTCAAGAAGCGAAGTCAGTCACCAGTCCAAGGTCGTCAGGTAGGAGAAAATCAATCAGGATAAGGAGGAGACGTCACTGGGTCGAACAGGAGCTAAGTATATTAACAAACACATAACTTGCAGCCCCCATACCACCCAGCATCTGTCCCCTCCAAGTAATACTATACCCAGTTCAGTAGCAGCCACTCACAGTATTCACACGAGGATCAAGAGGCACACGGCAGTAGCTAAACAAAAGAGCAGACATAAATCCAGAAACCCCCCACCTTTTCCCCAAATCAGCTAGAGCTGCCATAGCAGCTCTCCCAAGAACACAAAATGAATAAAGAACCCAATAACTCACGAGTAGTCTGGAAAATCAGGAACAAGAATACCAGGATACATGAGCTAGAACAATAATAACTTCTTGACCACCGCAGGGATCAAGCCAAATACTCATATTTCTTATAGGACTCTCAATCAGAGTCCTCGGAGACTCCACCCAGCTCCAAAGCATCAGCATTCCTATTCCCTGCAGCTGTAGCACCAGGTCCGGATCTCCAAGCCAGCCAAAGCTCTTCTTGGCTTAAAGGGACCCCCTCAGCCTCAGAATGTGAAGACGGCCAGTCCCGGTCTGTCTGGAACCCCAGAAACGTGCTGGTCCCCGAGTCCGCATTACATACATCCCTCACCTCCTGCACCAATGCCGAATCTAGATCGGTATCACTTTCCTCTGACTGCAATTCTGCATTCCCTGTGAAACCCTCAAAAGAGCCAGACTCGGAAGGCTCCCTAAGTAAATGCTGGATTTTCCTCCTTTGTTCATTGTCTTCATTAATGCTCGAGGCACTAGCCACCCTCTTTACTCCAGCTGTAGGAGCCTGGTCATTCAGAGCCGTGCCCCAAACTGAGCTATTGCTTGATGTTACTGCCTCCACACCTCCCTCCATGTTACTACCTGTAGCAACTAGAGGCTCATTCACAACAGTTGGCATCACTCTTGGTGACATACTGAACGAGCAGCAATGGGTGCATATAATAATAAGTAATAAACTTTATTTATATCCCGCCGCCATCTCCCCGAAGGGACTCAGGGCAGCTTACAAGGCACTCTAGGGTGCACATATAAAACACAACAGGTGAAAACGTTAGAAAAGTATAAAACAAGTCACATAAAATTATAACAACAACCCACCAACACATGTAGCATAAAATCAAAATAATACAATTTTAAAACAACAGTAGATAAAACTTCTTCCCGTCAATTCATAAGGTGTCAAGTGTCAGCTTCATATGGGCCCATTCAGCCTACTCAAGGTCAAAGGCCTGTCTGAAAATCCATGTTTTCAGGTTGGAAAGGAAGGATTGAAGGGTGGGGGCTAATCTAATATCTTTTGGGAGGGTATTCCAGAGCCTGGGGGCCAACACAAAAAAAGGCCCTCTCTCTCGTCCCCACCAACCGTGCTTGAGACGCTGGTGGGACTGAGAAGGGCCTCCCCTGTCGATCTCAGAGCCCGCGCTGGTTCATAGAAAGAGATGCGGTCTCGAAGATAGGTTGGACCCAAAGTGTTATAGGGCTTTATGAGGTAATAATCTGCACCTTGAATTGAGCCTGGAAACTTGTCAGAAGCCAGTAGGGTTGCTTCAGTAGGAGCATGGCATGTTACCTGTAGCTAGCTCCAGTAAGTAATCTGACAGTCGACCTTTGCACAAGCTGAAGTTTCTGAACTGTCTTCAAAGGCAGCTCCACTTAGAGTGCATTACAGTAGTCCATTCTGGATACAACTAAGGCATGGACCACCATAGCCAAGTTACGCTTTTCGAGGTACGGTCGCAACTGACACACAGGTTTTAACCGTGCAAAGGCCCTCCCGGCCACTGCCGACACCTGAGCCTAATATCCTAATTATTCTGACTCTCAGACAATTCTTAGTAGTTTTGACCAGGGGTATACACCTGCTGCCAAAACCAGTGAACTTGAAAAACAGAACCAATGTCTGATAAATGCATTCTACTTTCCTATGGAAATTGCTTTACTCCCATCTTGAAAACTAGAACATTGTGTCACAAAACCACAATTTACTGCTCTTCTTTCCCTACCTCCATGGTGTTTCTGACCTTTAGGAACAACTCTTGAGGAAACAGATAATGGCTCTTGCGGGAAGATGTTATTGAAAAATTAACATGTCGCAATGTGTTCAATACCCTTGTATTCCTAGCACAACATCCAAACTGATCTTTGCAGTTTTTGTTTTGCTATTCCTGACTCATATAGAGTCAATACTGCTCATGGCTGGACTTTACCTCATTGGCATTCATATGAAATAATAGGCTTTGGAGGTATGGAATAACAACTGATTTGGTTGTGTATTCATTTGTTCATAGGCTTTAGTGAGATTGGAACACAGTAAACTCTCGTAGGATTATGTGCTATATTTTTCATCATGTAAAACTGTTTGGACTCAAGTATCATAGTAGTATAGCACATATTTTCTCTGGACATTATTGTAAATAGTGGCATACCAACTTAACTAGGCCACTCCATCTTGCTAGTGAAGCAAGCTGTGACCTTTCAAATTTAAAACATGTTTCAGTCTTTTACAAGGTGCTACAGAAAGAACTCTTAATCTTTCCTGTCTGCTTCCTCTTAGTAACTGTAGTGTCTGGTTGATTAAATTCTGTACGGCGTACCAGTATAATGCCTTGTCTCAATGCTTTGTTTTCTTCTAAACAAAAAAAAGTGCACAAGCTTATATTCCGAAACTATAAATAATCAACTAAAATGTTTTTAAGGGCTCTTGTTACATTGCTTGTTTTTGTAATATTGATGGGATTTCAGTCTTTTCACAATGAAAACATAGTTAACAAGCACATGGACACTTAAGAAAACTAATCATAGGGTTCTAACTGTTTTATTTGAAAACAATACAGGAGAAAAGGATGAGGTGCAGGAAAAGTATTAAGAAATGAAGGAAAGAGGAGAGGCCTCAAATAACTTAAACATAGACAAGAAGGAGACAGAGATAAATAAATGGCTACAGTATCTTGTGGAGGGAGAGAACAAGAGTAGGAGCATGATTACTGTAGGGAAAGAGATAATAGTGGTTTCCTTGGGAGTAGATGTTCAATTTAAGCCGTCTGAGGGCTCGCACTAAGACTCTAAACTATCTAGTCCGTGAGCTGCTTTTTGCTGATGATGCTGGCCTTGTCGCCCATTCAAAAGCAGCCCAGCAGCTCCTAATATCCTGCTTTGCAACATCTGCAGAGCTGTTTGGGCTGGAAGTCAGCCTGAAGAAAACGGAAGTCCTCTACCAGCCCACACTACAGGAAGAACACCATCATCCCCACATCAGCATAGGTGAATCTGTGCTTAAGTCCGTTCAGCAGTTCACCTACCTGGGAAGCATCATCTTTTCAGACACCAAGATTGACAAAGAGATAGATCACAGATTAGCAAAGGCATATAGTGCATTCGGAAGGCTTCACAAAAGAGTTTGGAGCAACAAGCACCCGAGGCAAAGCACCAAAATCAGTGTGTACAGAGCTATCGTACTGTCTATTCTCCTCTATGGGTCTGAAACATGGGTCACCTATCGCCAACACCTACTCCTCGAACGCTTTAATCAGTGCTGTCTTCGCACAATCCTAAATATACACTGGACCGACTATGTGACGAATGTTGCTATCCTTGAGCAAGCAGGGATCACCAGCATTGAGGCCATGCTATTGAGAACACAGCTGCACTGGGCAGGGCACGTCTCTAGGATGGAGGACCACCACCTCCCAAAGATACTACTCTACGGTGAACTCGCCACGGGTCAGCACAAGAGAGGCGCCCCCAAAAAGAGATATAAGGACTCCCTGAAACAACATCTCAGACTCGGCCAGATTGATCACCAACAATGGTCCACCCTGGCCTCACATTGGGAGGCATGGAGACGCACTATCCACAATGCTGTGGCCTCTTTCGAGAAGACACGCCGAATGGGTCTCGAAGAGAAACGACAAAGCAGAAAGAACTGCAACTTGGAAACAACATCACCCAAGGAGACTTTCTGCTGTGTTTTCTGCAATAGGACTTGCCTATCTCAGATTGGCCTTTTTAGCCATGAACACGCTTGTAAAAAGCGTGGGATGAGACCTTCCTAAGAATCTTTGTTCGCGAAGTAATGCCGAGAGAGAGAGAGAGATGGCTGGAAGGAATCATCCTTATTGCATTTGTCAGAAACTGGCCAAACCTGAAGCTACATCCCTAGTTCAGCTGTTATGTGTATTCATGGATCTCACAGGTCCAGAAGAACAGGCTTGTTTCTCATATTTGTTCTTGTTCACTGTCTCCAGAGTCAGAAGCCACCTGGAGAGGCCTCTAAAAGTGAGCTCAGGATCTCAAACCACTGTAAGATGCACTTTAACGCAAAGTACTAGTGGTTTGCTTATCCCTTTCCTGAGTACAGATTTGACAGTAGAGTAAATATTTTTCCTGTGTTGCAGGGAATGGCTTTCAGAGGTTGCAAGCAGCAATCCAGCCTCTGAAGATACATTTAAAGTTGATGAAGATGGATGGCATGTTTGAAGTATAAGCTACATTAATATTGCCCGCAAACACAAAAGGGTCTAAAATCTCATACTTAATCATGCAGTCGAGATCTAAAATAGGACCATAGTAGGTTCCTATATTTATTCTTCTGTAGTGACCACTTCTGCATACAAATTTCACCGAGTTAAAGAGGTTCTGTTTATTTCAGCGGCACTTTTATTTATTTATTTATTTATTTATTTATTTATTATTCATGCTTATATACCGCTCCTTCCTGGAGGCTCGGGGCAGTTCACAACATGGCAGCAAATACAATAAGATAAATAAGAACAACCGTTAAAACAGTAATAAAACAGTAATAAAACAATAAAAACAGTAAAACAATCGCCCTCAGTTGCAATTGAACAAGCTGTACCACTGCGGCAGGATTACATGGAGCACTAACTGTTGAAGGCCTGCCGAAATAGGGTTGTTTTACAGGCTCTTCTCATGTCTCCAGACCTATTACACTAACTCTTTAATGCAGTTTCAAACTGGTATTGAAGAAAGTGGTTTCGCTGTGCAGAAGATAATAGGTTGCGTTTTTCATGTAATTTTAGTTCTTAAGTTATAATTCGCTTTTATATGTTGGATTATCAATTTTCGTTATTATGGGTGTATTGCTGTTATGTTCAGGCAGTGAATGTTTGCCTTTTATGTTTGGAATCCACCCTGAGTCCCTCCAGGGAGATAGGGCGGAATATAAATAAAGTGTTATTATTAGTAGATTATGATTACATAGGAAATCCAGTTTTAGGACCGGATGGTGATTACACAAACCACAGAGCACTGGTGCACATTATGGGCTTCCTTTTGTGTGCTTTCATGGGAATTGGTTGTCCGAGTGCCACAGTCTGGAGCTAGCTTCAAACTTCATTAATTGGCCAATGTAGATGGGGCATTTGCTTCTGTATTTCTAGTTCTTTCTAATTTTTAGTTGTCCTCTTTGTTGCTATTTTAACTGTTGTCTTCCTTATCTGGTCACAGAGTTTTGGTAGGCAGCCTTCTTTAGACATAGCCATGATTGAACCATCTGTATACCTTTATAAAGCGGAATGTTTGTATGTATGTGTGCGGGAGGGCGGGAGGGCGGAAGGGCTGGAGGGCGGATATGTGGCAGCCAATTTCACAGGCCACAGCGACCAGCGCGGGTGATGGACCTGCACCAAACTTGGTACACATAACCCCCCTAACCCCCTTTACGTCCTGGTGCGGTTCGGGGGACATGACCCATGGATTATGGGATTTGTAGTACTTTCCAACACTTTGGTTCCCACAGACCACTGAGGCCACCAAAAAGGACCAATACAGACCACACTTGGCACACACAGCCCCCATGACCCACTCTACATCCTGCTGCAGTTTGGAGGAGGGCAGACCATGGATGATGGGACTTGAAGTACCTCTACTCACTTCCCAAGTCCGCTGCGACCCTTTTCCAATTACTGATCGAGACCAAACTTGGCACACATAACCCCCATGACTACCTTCACATCCTGGTAAGGTTCGGGGGAGGACTGACAATGGATGATGGGATTTTTAGTACTTTCACACCTTTCTGTTCCCACAGACCACTGCGTCCCCCAACAAACACCGATAAAGACCACACTTGAAACAAAGAGCCCCAGTGACCCACTCTACATCCTACTGAAGTTTGGAGGGGGGCAGAACATGGATGATGGGACTTGCAGTACCTTCCCTTACTTTCCAAGACTGCTACAAACCTAATCCAATGACTGATCAACACCAAACCTGGCACACAAAGCCCTCATGACCCACTCTACATCCTGCTGCAGTTTGGAGGAGGGCAGACCATGGATGATAGGACTTGAAGTACCTCTACTCACTTCCCAAGTCCACTGCGACCCTTATCCAATTACTGATCGAGACCAAACTTGGCACACATAACCCCCATGACTACCTTCACGTCCTGGTGAGGTTCGGGGGAGGACTGACAATGGATGATGGGATTTGTAGTACTTTCACACCTCTCTGTTTTCACAGACCACTGCGGCCCACAACAAACACCGATAAAGACCACACTTGGCACACAGAGCCCCAGTGACCCACTCTACATCCTGCTGAAGTTTGGAGGAGGGCAGACCATGGATGATGGGACTTGCAGTACCTTCCCTCACTTTCCAAGACTGCTGCAAACCTTATCCAATGACTGATCAACACCAAACCTGGCCCACAGAGCCCTCATTACCCACTCTACATCCTGGTGCAGTTTTGTGTGAAACGAACCACGGATGATGGGACTTGAAGTACCTTCACTCCCTAAAAACAATACAACCCTCATCCATTCACCAATACAGACCAAACTTAGCACACAGAGCCCCCATGAACCAATCTACATCCTACTGCAATTTGGGGGAGGCTGGACCACAGATGATGGGACTTCCAGTACCTTCAGTACTTTCATGATAACACTGCAACTCCCAAGAATGATGGATCAAGACCAAACTTGGCACACAGAGCCCCCATGACCCACTCTACATCCTGCTGCACTTCTCAAATGACCCGGGCACCGCCGGGTCCCCAAGCTAGTGTTATATAATAGTGGGTATAACATTGACCTGAGGTATGTTTATAGTTGGGAGGAGGGAGCGGGGCACTCAGCTCTGATCCATGCTAGATTTGTATGTGATAGTGCCTTGGTTTTCATGTATTTATTTAGATATAACTTCCAGCCAACTGGAACTTTGTGGGAACAGTCATGTTCAGTCTGTTACATGTGGCACTGGAATGACACGTCCATCCAACTTCTTGTGTGACTTTTGGAGGCAGAGCTTCATTAGCCATCACCCAGCAAACTGAGTGAATATTCAAAGAGCCATCATATGCCTGTTTACTTAACTTTTGAGCACCCATCATGCTGAGTATTTTGTGTACATCAAATGGTAACAAATTCCATCTGTTGTATTGTGAGCCGCCCTGAGCCACTCCGGGAGTGGCGGCCTAGAAATCCAACAAATAAATAAATAAATAAAATTTGAAGTCAGAAGTGTGGGTGTGAATACTTTTGTGATACACTATGGCTGCTGTAGGAACAGCTATGGTGCAGATGTGGTTATATAAAACAAGGTAAATTATAGCAAATAAATAAAATGTCTTTCTCTGAATGCTGTTCGCGGCTGTGTTACTGGAAACTGGATGGGCATAAAATAGCCCGTCGTTGTACAATGTTTTGAATTGTTATAATTAAGGATGCTTTTAAAAAATAAGGATGCTTTCCAACGCCAGCCCTAGTGTCCATTTCACATTATTTATTTTTTGTTTATCAACTGAATACATTAAATTTAAGCACCTTTAAGACTGCAGCTTTAGTTTACATACCTTCCTGAGAGCAAGCTTCACTGAATGTGATTGAATATGCCTCTGAGTAAAAACGCATGCCATCTATCGATTATATGTGTCCTAGAAAGTAATGTGTAAGTCGGACCTGACCCTTTACTATTTCATCATCTTCCCCTACCCCTCAACAACCTTGATCCAATCTATTTTACCCTAACAGGACTAAGCAGGTTCCCTTTTTTTTCCTTTGGGACCACTGCCTGCTTCCACTTTAACCTCCAATGCCAGTTCCACAGATCTTAATTTGGTCCCATCTTCAGTTCAAGGGGAGGGAGATTAATATGGCAGCTTCCTATTGCGCATGTCCTGATTCTGATACGAAATTTCCACTACCCATTTGAAGGCGGACATTGTGAAAGGATCACTGGCAGGAAGGGAACAGTGGTGGGCAAATTGGTGCCAGTGGGGTATGTCTCCACATATGCAACATTAGGAAATACTAACCTATTGCAATTATAATAAGTGGGGGCCTTATGCATAAGTACTAAATATAGTAATATCAGACATGGCTCAACCTTGGTGGCTAAATTTTGAATAAAATCATAAAGAGGGAAGTGGTGACTAATAGTTTTCCTATGAGGATAGGCAGGCATGCAAAAGATTATGAATTGGGGGCAAAGTTTATCATTGTTCTTACGTCCTTGTTGTTTATAGCATTTTTATTCTTTTCTGGGAAGAGTTTTATCATAGGCATTTTGCAATGAAATAAGATATCCTAATGAAACATTTAAAAATTCTGATTGATTTTCTGTATGTTTCTTATTAGAATTAACTATCTAAAAATAGTATAGTGTGTTATATTGTATAAGCAAAATTCTGTTTATTTCATTATGGAGCATTTCCATGTTAAAACATTTCATAATCATGCTGTGGTGTACTTTATGTAACTGGATGATTTGATATTCAAATTTGAAAGTAACCCTTTGCTGTATTTGTTATGTGTATGTATCTGAGATATTTTGTGTGTGTTTATTTCTTTCCTCCCTCTTGAGTCTGGTATAAAATACTTAATAAGAATGACCTAGTATATGTGAAAGTGACTTGCAGCTTTGCCTGTGTTTTGCTGATACCTGATTTTGCACATGGATGGATGACCGGATGCACTTGTGTATTTAATTAGATTTTATCCTGCTTTTTACTGGCTGGCAAAACATGTTGTTTCATTCAAAATGGGAGACAAATCATGCCCTCTGGCTTGCAAACCAAAAAGCCAGGATATAAAGGTAGAGGGAAGCGGACTGAAGCAAGTTCTTGGAATCTCATCACAAGCAAAGAAGACAATTTGAGCCTCTCCATTATGACAAGAAAAAGATGACTGAGCTTTAAGTAGTGTGCAGTCAGCCCCATTAATTTGTATGATGGGGCTTGTGGTAAACGTAAAAGTTCCCAAGAGATAGGACCTTAGGTAATTTCCCCTGTTAAAGTCTTAAGAATCTGGTTCCACTTCACTGTCAAAATGATAAGTGCAAAGTCAAACATTCAACTGTGCTAAATATATTGGAGAAATAGATGTGTCTTATTCCTTTTGGAGCCCCTGGTAACGCAGTGAGTTAAACCACTGAGCTGCTTAACTTGCTGACCGAAAGGTCGACAGTTTGAGTCCAGGAAGCGGGGTGAGCTCCCACTGTTAGCCCCAGCTTCTGCCAACCTAGCAGTTCGGAAACATGAAAATATGAGTAGATCAATAAGTATCACTCCGGTGGGAAGGTAACTGCGCTTCATGCAGTCCTGCCAGTCACATGACCTTGGAGGAGACTATGGACAACACCGGCTCTTTGGCTTGGAAATGGAGATGAGCACCACTGTCCAGAGTCAGGGGAAACATTTACCTTTACTTTATTCCTTTTAGCCCAGGTAGGCCAAATAAAGTATGTGGGCAGTGGGAAAAAAATGAACAGTTTTTCAAAGTTAGCAGGACCATAATTAAGACTTTGTATAGATTATGAATTGTTTCAATTTTCCTATTAAATGTAATAGTAACCCCATTTTTTAGAAAAAATTCTGGAGACAATAGCTTAAAGAGAGAACTAGCAGATGCTTTAAAATAAGTTTTGCAAAGGTCACTTAACATACTATCATTTTAATGTCATATTTTATATTAATTTTGTTTTGTTCGATAAAAGATACTCTGGTGCAGTTATTGAGGCAGAAAATACTTGCAGTGTTTTAAGTTTGTGTTGTTTTGAAAATATGTGCAATTGGTAAGAAGCAGCCATTATTTCAAATCCTCCCATAACAATTATAGAGTATTAGATTGCTGTTATCTGCATTTTAATAAGGCCAGTTTGTTTTGAGCTCTATTTGGATAGTAGAAGGAAAAGAGGCTTGATATCATGTTAATGGTTGGTCAGGTGACACTTTTTCTGCCCCTCTCTCTGTCTCTTTGTTTTTCTCTTTTCTCTACTTCCTCCACCCCATTTAACCTCCACCTGAAGTTTAGGATTTTTACTGTGAAACCAAACCACAGTCTCTCTCACTAGCATCTGATGGCAAGTGATGATGTTGCTTAATGGTGGTAGGACATACTCATAGCCTCTCCATCCAAAGTTGTGCAGGTGACCTTTGTCCTCTTGGATAACTGTATTAATAGATGCTGCAGACTTTCTTACAACTAGTGGTTTCTTATCATTACTTCTCATAGACAAATCATACTTCTCATGCATAAGGAAATGTGGTTTCCCAGAAATCTTTTAGAAGGACAGTATGTTTTTGAGACATATAACTTTGATCATTTTGATTGCAATATTTATGACAGGACAACAATTTTGTTATGGTACTAAACCCCTTTTGCTTATTAAACTGAGAAAATCCTCTTTGTTCTCCCTTCTCCTTTGCTCAACCTCATGTGATGTTTCTTCTCATTTCCACTATTTCCGCAGCCCCATCTCTACTACCACCCTCCTTGTTACTGGTTCTCTGTGGTGTCATCTTCTCTCTGCACTATGGTGTTCATTTAAGAGGGAACAAGAGAGAGAGCATGCTGCTAGAGGGAGTCGCATAGGAAAAGAGAGAGTATGCAAGTTGGGAAAGAACTAGAAGAGTAGTAAGAAGGAAAGATCAGGCAGGAAATGTTGGGCTGCGAGGGATCAGTGGTTTGCCTGGGAAGTGGGGTGCTGAAGAACATATTGTCCAAGCTTCCATAGTCATGGCAGTACCATTGATGATGTGCATTGGGAGATAGGGGAGATAGGGTGGGTTATAAATAACAGATGATGATGATGATTGTATTGCAAAAAAAAAAGGAGTTCTAATATTGTCCCAAATTGACAGTTTGTCAACTATATTCCTTTTCTGAGCTCATGAAATTATGTGAGTTAATTGTGGGAATTTAAAGACAAATTTTGCTATCAGTTGTATACAAAACTAGTCAAAGATAGAAACGTTCCTTCTTCATTGTAATTCATCAAATATTTTTATAAATTGCTCAGAAATGAACTACAGATTTGTACAATATAACAGTATAGTTCTGTATATGGATGTCACACTCTGGTTTATCACTGCATAGAGGAAATGTAGAGAGAGCAAGTACCAAAGCTATCATCATTGGTACTTTCTGTCTATACACTTGATATAGGGAAGAAAGGGTTAATTAAGGACGAAATAGTGTATGCATTAAAAAGGAAAATAAGGAAGGCATTAGATGAGGGACACATGAGTTACTGCAGAAGAGATTGGATTATAGCCACATGCTTAATTCTGAGCATAGATTAGTTAGTTATTCTGTTCTTCAAAAATTATAAAATGACAGCATTGCCTGAGTTAACATATTTACTTGTGTGTGTGTTTGTGTAGTGAAAGAGAGGCATTTACATTTTAAGAACAAAATCTTTCATGAAGAGTTCAGTTTTAAACTTTCATATCCAAGATTTATAATGTAACTTTCTCCCTGTAGTTAAAAAAATAAACTTAGCTTTGCTTTTTGGTGTGAGAAAGATTTTAATTTATTTTTATTGCGTAGAGACAAAGCTCTAAATCAACTGAGAGGATCCTCTGGCCCATGATCCCAATCAGTGGGGTCAAATCCATGCCTAATTCTTGACTTCATTTTCCCGCTATTAATCTCAATTGGTTGTTTGTTGTACTGTCTTGGTTATATGTAATCTGCCCGTGAAAATTGCTAAACCATTTTAAAATGTTATTAAAGGAAATTTTCTTAACAAAAAGTAAAAGCAAATATATGTGTACAGTGTTCCCTCAGTTATTGTGGGGGTTACGTCCCAGGACCTCCCGCGATAAGTGAAAATCCACAAAGTAGGGATGCTCTATTTATTTCAATATTTATACATTATTTTAGCTGGTATACACTATTTTAAGTCTTTATACATGTAAAATAAAGTGAAGGAAAGGAAGGAAAGGCCCTTCAAGGCTGGAGAGAGGGAGGACTAAGGAGGCAAAGCGCTTTGGAGAGCGGCAGCGGCAAAAACCCACAAAACAGTGAAAAAACCATGATATTTTTTATCGTCTGCAAAACAGCAGGTCCCTTAAATGTGAACCGCGAAGTAGCGAGAGAACACTGTATGTGCATACATATATTACAAGCATAAGATATGAATGGAGAAATACCAGGCTACTTCTTCCCATGTATGCCAAATAAAATGAACAGAAAGTCATTTAGTTCATCCTTAATTCCTGTTATCTGGTCTTCAGAATTCATTGGTGCTAATCAGGTTGGAGAGGGAAGATCAAGGTGCAAAGTATCCTATTAGAAGACCAGTTGATCAATCAAATTGCATAAGTACTATTAATACGCAATCCCAGACACTGTTTTCCATCAAAGTCTGGTAGATAGATGTGAGAGAAGAGACATTGGAAGAGGACTCATTCCATATTCAAGTTTTCAGCTACGGCTGATGTCCATAGCATGAACAATGGCAAGTCTGACATGACAACTTTGTCCTTATCTGTGGCTAGCATGCTAAATTATAAGAATACCTGTATCCAGCAAAATCTAACAGACATTGTGCCCATTGGTGAGGACAATTGACTAAACACACTCTTGGCATCAGATTCCTCTCTTGGGATGCTGATGGATGGAACAGAAGGAAAACCAACCCTGGTTTAATTTCTTATCTGAAGAATTCTGACAACATTTTACTGCAGAAAACATGGGCATAAGTCAATATAAATCTTGATGGCTACCTACCACATTGTCTTAGGGCGTCTAGACTCGAGCTATAAAATATGGATGCCTATCTGATGGTCTAGCTACCTTTATTTCTAGACATTGATTTTACAGCTCTCCCAAACTGCCCACTTTTAGCTCCCTGTCCAACAGGCGGCCCGCAGCCCGCACACGGCCCGCCAGCCCCTTGGATACAGCCCCCTACCCTCCTGCAAGAAATAAGATGTTTTAAAAAATATTATTTTTTAAAAAATATTATTTTATTATTATTATTATTTTAAATAAATTTTTATTGAGGTTTGCAAGTACAATGGGGGGTAAGCTGGGAAGGTGGGGATGGGAGTGGGGGGCGTGTCAGGTTCGGGAGGGAATAAGTAGTTGAAGGGGGGGAGGATAGGGAGGAGAGAGGGATGGCCCGGAGGGGGAAGAGGGGAGGGGGATGAGTCAACAGTGGGGGGGGGGGGGATTTTGTTGGCTTTTGGCCTCTTCTTACAGTTCCTTCTGTTGTACCCTACATGTGGGGGGGGGAGCTGTCCATGAAAGGGAGGGACGTTGGTCCTTTAGATAATGTCCTTGTCTAAGTGTTTCTGGCCCTGTGGTATAGCTGGATATCTTTAGGGGCTGGCGGGGGGGCAGCCGGGGGGGAGGTCCTCTCGAGTCTTCATGTAGGCCATAAATGGTGACCAATCTGTCCTTTTCACCGCTCTGCCCTCCGCCTCGCTTAGGTAGTAGGACAGTTTGTCCATACTCATGATGTCCCACACTTTGCTTTCCCAATCCTCGAGTCGAGGTGACTCTGTAGCCTTCCATCCTTGCGGCCGTGGACAGGTAGAGGAATAGACGTTCTGAGTTCTCATCCGGAAGTTCTTCTTTCAGTAAACCTAACAAGTAGGCCTCTGGTTTCTTTTCCAGTGAGGTGAGAAGGACTTTCTGGGTGCCGATGTGTATTTCCTTCCAGTAGCTTGTGGCTTCCTGGCATGTCCACCACATGTGGAAGAAAGTCCCGGTTTGTGAACCACACTTCCAGCATTTGGACTGGGCGTTTTTGTACATCAAGCCTAGCTTCTGTGGTGTCATGTACCACCTAAAGAACAGCTTATACCAGTTTTCCTTGAGGTCCGTGGTATAAGTGATCTTCAGCTTTTTCCTCCAGGTCTCTTCCCATTCGTGCAGACTGATTGTGCGTCCAATATTTTGTGCCCATTTGACCATGCAGGACTTTACTAGTTCGGTCTCTGTGGCCCATTCTAATAATTTCAAATAGGCCTTTGAGATGAGTTTCCTTTCCTTTCTTAGGAAGGACTTCCAGAAGGTTTCCTTATCATCAAAGCCGGTCTGTTCATCTTTTTTGAACCATGTCCTTATGTGAAGAAACTGGAGCCACGTGAGGGATTTGAACTGGCTTTGCAGTTTAGCCTTTGGTTTTAGGCGTCTCTTCCCTTCTATTTTGATTGTGAGCTCTTCATACGTTGGCCATTTTTTCCAACCCAGGATATTCTTTTGGTGTGCTTCTAAGGATGAGACCCACAGAGGGGTTTTGGTATAGAACCTCTCCTTGTGTCTCTCCCATATTTGTATTAGGGCTGCTCTCAGGAGGTGCTTTTTGAAGTTACGATCTGTTCTTGTACTTCCGTACCATAAGTACCCGTGCCAGCCCGCTCTGAGGTCAAATCCCTCCAGCGTTAGAAGGTCCTCTTTGTTCAGGTCTATCCAGTCCTTTATGTAAGTCAACCCGCATGCTTCATAATATGTTTTTAGGTCCGGGAGATCTAGGCTACCTCTCTCCCTCCTGTCTATCAGGATTGTGTACTTGATCCTTGCTTTCTTTGAGTCCCAGATGAACCTGAGGATGTCTTTCTTCCATTTTTCAAAGATCGCGCTTGACTTGATGATAGGGATATTCTGGAATAAGTACAGCAGCCGTGGCAGCACATTCATCTTGACGGCTGCTATCTTGCCCATGAGGGAGAGATTGGTGCTTCTCCAGTTTACCAAGTCATTTTGGACCTTTTTCCACAGGACCTCGTAGTTGTTCTTGAATAGATGGCAGTTCTGTGCTGATATATGAATGCCCAGATATTTGATCGACTGGGAGATTTGCATGCCTGATAACTTTCCGAACTTTTCTTGGCGGCTTTTAGACATGTTTTTTGTTAGGATCTTTGTCTTCCTTTTGTTTATCTTCAGCCCGGCCAAGAGGCCAAATGTTTCTATTTCCGTCAGCCAGAAGTGTATGGTGTCCACTGGTTGTTCAATAAAACAATTTTTGGGCCTTTTAGCTGACCGTTGGATCTGATTGCTCTCAGCAGGATTTCTATGGAGAGTATAAAGATCAGGGGGGAGAGGGGGCACCCCTGTCTTGTCCCTTTCTGTATTATAATTTTTCCGTTGGTCGGCCGTTGACCCAGATTTTTGCTGATTGTTCCTTAGAGATTGCCCCAATGGCAGTTTGGAATTGGGGCCCCAGATCTAACTTCGTCATAAGCGACTGGAAGAAATCCCACCGCAGATTGTCGAACGCCTTCTCTGCGTCTAGGGCGAGAAAGGCAGCTTCTTTCTGGGGGTGCGCTTCGAAATATTCCACCAGGTCGATGACTGTCCTGACGTTGTCTTTAGTTTGTCTGCCCGGGAGGAAGCCGTTCTGGTTATTTTATTATTATTTATTATTTTATTATTATTTTATGGTCTCGCCCCTTGGCTTTCCATTGGCCCCCTCCTCTTCTCCTGAGGGAGGGAGTGATGTCTCTCGGGCCCCGCCCCCTTGGCAGCAAACGCCGCCATTGCTGCGAGGGCCTCGTCCCCCGGAGAGCCACCCAGCGCCGCCACCACCACCTCGCAGAGGAGGCCTGCGGACTCGCCCATGCCGTCATTGGCAAAAAGGCACGGGAAGGAGGCGAAAGGCTCCCCTCCGGGCACGGCCACCGCCTCACGGGACTCCGCCATCTCCGTTGCGCCCCTCCAAGCCTCGGGCCTCCCCCAATCTGGAGACGAGGCTGGAGAAAGCCTCCCTGCCCAGGCCTGCTGCCTCATCAAGGCCTTCTCCAGCCTTGTCTCCAGACTGAGGGAGACCCGAGGCTTGGAGGGGCGCGTGGCGGGGCCCCTGCTCGCCTTGGCGGTGGCCCACTCGGCCCAGAGGCCTGGGCTCCATCCGGGGACCGCGCGGCAGGCCCAGGCGCTGCTGGGCGCCCTCCTCCAGGCTCGGGGCTGCCTCGTGGCTGAGTTGGTGCAAGGCGCCCGCCAGGGAGAGGAAGGCTGCCTGGCGGAGGTGCTGCGCTGGGAGCAAAGAAAGGACAAAGGAGAGGTATGAAAAGGAGATGGGAACGGGGGAGTGTCACGAAATGAGTGGAATAAATCACAAAGTATTCACAATTGAATAGTGTAATCACTTGGATATGAAGGTCTGCACAAATATATAGGTCTACACAAAGAAATGCAGCACTGCTGTGTTACTGAACTACAGTGGCTAAGCTACAAAGGTCTACACAGATATCGAGGTCAGCACAACAATATAAACATGATGACAGGTCTACACAAATATCAGGTCTACACAAAAGCATCCAGCTATATATACTTGCAGTATAAGAATATGGCATGAAAAGCACTAATCACATGTAAGTTGGGCGGGTGCGCCCTCCCAAACCGTAAATGAACATTCAAACCGGGTTATTATTCCCAGCGTTGTCAGTAACGCGGGTTATTAGCACTCCGCAGGTAAGGAGTTGCTTCCATATGGGCAGAGAAGGTACTGCAGTGCCCTGTTTGTAATCCACAGGAAGAGATGAGGAGTTTCCCAATGGTTTGAGAATGTAAACAACCCGTGGCTGGTAGAAGGAGGGGGCTGACGGGATTCAGGTGCTGTGCTGCCTGGAGCCAGAGCTGAGCAGAGAAACATGGCAGCACAACCCATCAGCCAAGTATGTCTTCTGCTCAGTGCTCCAGCAATTCACAAGACCCTGGCTCAGCCAGCACTTAGAGAAGGTTCAGCCCCCTGAATTGCTCCTGTTGGGTGTAATATATAATAAAATATACTCCCATATCAAATCCAAAACAATGCTTAGAGCTGGAATGTGTAACAGTTTGGACACATATAATCCAGTTCAAAGCATGTATTGTGTATTATCTGCCTTGATATTCCGGGTTATATGGCTGTGTGGAAGGGGTGTCAGTCTCCATCTATATACTGCCATATCAAATCCAAAATGCTGAAAGGGGTTGCTGTGAGTTTTCCGTATGGCTGCCTGGCCCTGTTCCAGAAGCATTCTCTCCTGATGTTTCACCCACATCTATGGCTAAAAAGGCATCCTCAGAGTTCTGTTAGGAGTTTGGCGCATGCCCGCGAGCGCCCCGCCCCCCGCGAGCAACCCCGCCCCCCGCTGCGGCCCCCCAGGTGATCAGTGACCGGAATTCCGGCCCTTGGGCCGGTAGAAGTTGGACAGCCCTGACCTACACTGAAGATTTAGAAAATAATTTTGCCCTTGTGGAAATAATTCTGGCTGGTGATTTCAATGCCAGGATGAGCAACTGTGTGCATTCTTTATTATGTAGATAATGTGATTTGTTACCTGATGCTATACAATTTCTATTTACTCCTTCAGCCCGTCAATCATCCTAACAACTTAATTTAGCTAAATTTGCATTGCGCTTTTGCAAACTTCGGCTTATCAGCTTGTCAAAGTTTCTCAATGCACATGACTTTACAGTGTTCCCTCACTTATTGCGACGGTTATGTTCCAGGATAAGTGAAAAACCTCAAAGTAGGGACGCTCTATTAATTTTAATATTTATACATTATTTTAGTAGGTATACACTATTTTAAGTATTTATAAACTTAAAATAAAGTGAATGAAAGGAAGGAAGAAAGGCCCTTCAGTGCTGGAGGGAGGACTGAGGAGGTAAAGCGCCTCGGAGAGTAACAGCAGCAAAAACCCACAAAACAGTGAAAAAGCAATGATACATATTTTTAATTAATATTTTTTGAACTCCACAAAACAGCGAGTCCGTTAAATGTGAACCACGAAGTAGAGAGGGAACACTGTACTTTCATTTTGCCCAGGTACTACCTCCAACATTCAGTGCTACCTCCAACATTGTTTCCAACTTAAGTAGCAATCATTAGCAGAATTTAAATGGAACCAACTTCTAAATGCATCTGTAACAAATAACTGAGCAGTTTTGGTATTTGGTCAGTGGACTGAGTAATTCGTCCAACATTTACCTCATCAAACTAGTATAGGTGAGTTTGAAACCCAGAGTTCAGTGATAGATTCTTCAGAATTGACCAACTGGTCTCCTGCTTAAGTATAGGAAATTGCAGACCTGATAGTTGGTCTAAAAAATGGAAAAGTGGCTGGATCGGATTTAATTATCCCAGAGATTTTGAAATCGGATCCTGAGTGATGGACCCCCCTCTAGGGGGCAGTGTTTAACATCCTTAACAACACGGGCATTCTTCAAAATAGTTGGCAATATGCAATTATAGTACTAATCTACAAAAAGGGTGACCCTACTGATCCTTCCAATTACCAACCAATTAGCCTTCTATCGGTAATGGGAAAGCTTTAGGCAAAATTCCTATGATTTAAGTTGAAACCTGGCTGGACCATAAAAAAATCATTGGTCCTGAGCAAGCTGGATTCCATAAGGATAAATCAACCTTGGATCACTGCTTAGTATTTTTGCATTTTGCAAACGAATACTCCAAACATAAAGCTTCCAAGCTATTTGCTGCATTCATTGATCTAAAAGGAGCCTTTGACTCTGTAACAAGAAACCTGTTGTGGGACAAGTTGAGGTCTCTGAATATTGATCCCAGACTTATGTTTCTACGTAGACAACTGTTCGCCCCCAGTGGCGCAGTGGGTTAAACTGCTGAGCTGTTAAACTTGTTGACCGAAAAGTCACAGGTTCAGATCTGGGGAGCGGTGTGAGCTTACGCTTCAGCCACAGTTTCTGCCAACCGAGCAGTTCAGAAACATGCAGATGTGAGTAGATCAATAGGTACCACTCTGGCAGGAAGGTAACAGTGCTCCATGCAGTCATGCCAGCCACATGACCTTGGAGGTGTCTTCGGACAACTCCGGCTCTTTGGCTTAGAAATGGAGATGAGCACCAACCCCCAGAGCCAGACTCGACTGGGCTTAATGTCAGAGGAAAACCTTTACCTTTACCTACACCAATACTGTTCGCCAAATTAGATGCCCTGATGAAGAAGGCCAGCCTTCTTCTAGAATTAGTGGTGCTACACTTGGGATCAAGCAGGGCTGCATACTGGCTCCTACTTTGTTCAACATATTCCTGTATGCTTTAGCATTGGTGAATGGTCATAGACCCAAGTCCACTCTACATATGTTCCCTTACTCTTATGTGCAGACGATGCTGTGTTATTGTCCTTATTAAGTATTGGCCTTAAATGCTTAATTCATTGCTTTGCCAATTACTGCAAAATAAGTAGACTGGAAATTAGCTATGTTAAATCTAAAATTCTCATTCTTGCAACAACAACAAAAAAGAAAAGAAGTGGAAGTCTATGTCTTGGTAGATCAGGGGCCACAAAATTGAACAGGTCACATACTTCCAAGACCTTTCTGTTTGCTATAGATATAACCTGTCATGGTTCTCACAGCAAAAAGCAGTAATGGCTTCTGCAGTAATATGCCGTTTCTTCTACAGTAAGAGTAATCAATATATGCCTGCTACCCTTAAGGTTTTTGAGGCAAGGATTGGTTCTCTGTTATTGTATAGCTCCCCTATTTGGATTTCTGTGATCAATAAATCATTTAATACACCACATTCCAAGTTTCTTTGGAAATTATTGGGGCTCCCTAGATGTGTGCGTTATGCTGTTCTGTGTATTGAGACAGGTCAAATCACTCTTGAAACGGATAAGAGCTATAAAATCCTGGCTACATATTCATTTTCAAGCAGACCCCGATACCGATATTCCCCCTCGATCATTTTATTTCAGAATGTTATTCTTTAATTCTCAGAAAGATCAAAGCAATTGGCCTGCATTTGGAAGCACAAATAATGCTCACAAATGTGGAAGCCTGCAAGTCAAGAGCAAACTTTTGGATCTTGAGTTCCATAATCTGATTCTTGCAGCAAAGACAACTTGTTCCCCTACCACATCATTAATTCCATGCAAGCATGGAGTCATGGCAGCATATCTTCACATTATGATTAATCCCACTCAGAGAGCTTTGGCGACTACAATATGTAATGTGTTGCTAATGTGTTGTAATGTTTGGGTGCGAGATACAAAAAAGTGGAACTTTCCAAAAGGGTTTGTTCTTGTGACTTGGTCTCTGTTGAAACACTTCATCATTCTTTGTTTGTTTGCCCTAAATATGATAATATATGGACGAAATACAGGAATTCCATTTTTTTCACAGTATTCTCAATGACAAGGATGTTATAAAATTTAATATCTTCTGAACAACTCTGATGCATTCTTTTGTGAGATTGTTGTAGATTTTATCCTTGAGCTTAGTAACTTTTAAGTATGTTTCCTTTATATCTGTGATTTCCTCTTGTTGTATATACCTGTGTTGTATGCCAATTTTGTTGTTGTATGCCAATGTGTGTGTGTGGAAGAGGACCCAAATAAGTGATCAGAGGCAGAGAAGGATGCTGAGAGAACTGCAAGAGAAGAGCATGCTGAGAAGTTCCTATAGATTCTAAAAGAAAAGTACCCGTATTAGGACTGTGCGGATCGTTAATGTGGGGTTTTTTTCTCTTATGTAAGTCAGTGTGAGATTTTTTTTCAGCTGGAAGGCATGATGAACATCTTTTAGATAGGTATACAAATAAATACTTTTGTTTAGCCTGATAATGGCAGACATGAGGTATAATCTATATCTGGTGAAATCGGCCAATTCATTTGTTCCTCTCTAGAGATAGTTTAGTTCCGCCAAAATAAGAAGATCCATATTGAATGAATGGATGAATTGAAGGACTGAGACTTCCAGCTATAGTGTAACTTCTTCACAAACAGCGATAAGGGGGAGAAGAAATCCAGTGTGAAAGTAAAACGGTTCCAGCCTAGTTATCTATCCGAACATATCTCTCCTTATGAACCATCTAAGAACTTAAGATTGTCTGGGGAGGCCCTGCTCTCAATCCCACCTTCCTCACAGGCACGTTTGGCGGGAACGAGAGATAGGGCCTTCTCAGTGGTGGTCCCTTGGCTGTAGAACTCCCTTCCTAGGGATATTAGATCGGCCCCCTTCCTCCTGACTTTTCAGAAAAGAGTAAAAACCTGGCTCTTGGAACAAGTTTTTGGGAATGCAGCATAACAGATAAACACAGTAGGGTGAAATAATGAACACGGAACAGCTTAAACAATGCTAATGGATAATGAGTTTAACTGGAAGACATTGATGATTATAGTTTTAATGGTTTTATATGAATTTTTATTATGTTATATTAAATGTTTTTAATTGGTATGTATGTATGTCATGGCATCAAATTGTTGCCAATATATACGCTGCCTTGAGTTGCCTTCGGGCTGAGAAAGGCGGAAAAAAATACTGTAAATAAATAAATAATAAACTATTTAGCAGAAAGATCAAAAGAAAGGAAATTGAGAATATAATTATAGGGGATATAATAAGAATATGTTCAAGAACTGCATCTTGAATTTTCATTTTCAGATCAATAGTTGTGTTTTTCTATCTTTGTAAAAACTTAAAAACTCACATATTTATTATGACATAAGACTTCAGCTCAAGTACATGAATGAAGGAATAAGAACTGAGAAGGAGAATGACAATATGATTAGAAAGAAGCAGGAGCGAGGAAGTGAATTTGGAAGAGCAAATGCCAAACTTGCCTTTGCTAAGAAAATGCAGAAATACTTGGAGATGGAAAATAATTAAAGGGGGGAAAAAGAAACTGGGTGAAAAGCATGAAGATGTTCTTGTTAAATAATGTAAAAAGAACATCAAACATGTAGAATTCAAAGGAAGATAAGAATTTGTGTTTAGACAATGGAAAAGAATAAAAAAATCTAAATTGTAAAACCGTTATTAAGTTTGAGATAAAACATGTAGTAGTACAAAACGCATGCAATAATCAAGACAGCAAAGGAAAGATTTGATATCTGAAACCAAATACTGGTCACCATGAAAATGAAATTACTAGGAATGAGACCAGCATAGAGAAATATTAGAAAAACCGGGAATGTGGCGCAGCTGGCTAAGTGTCAGCTGCATAAGATCTCTCCGACCAGTAGGTTTTGAGTTGGAGGCCTGCCCGGCTCGAGGTGGGTTCTCGACCTTAAGTGTAGCCTGCTGCCGACCTTTGCAGCCCGAAAGACAGTTGCATTTGTCAAGTAGGAGATAAAGGTACCACATTAAAGTGGGGAGGCAAATTTTGACTGATTTATGAGGCCATTAAAAAGAACCCAGGAATCGCTGAGGAATGTGGAAGAAACAACAAAGGGACGCTGGGGGAAAACGCTGAGAGATGAGGAGTGCGTCAGCTCCCCCTGGTGGGCAGAAAGTTTGCCTCTGTTCGTCTATATATGTGTGTAATATGTCAAAATGTATGTACTGTACTGTACTGTGATAAATGTCACATGTTTATATGTCATATGTTGAACTGCAGGGATTGTCTGCAAGTATGTGTACTGTAATCCGCTCTGAGTCCCCTTCGGGGTGAGAAGAGCGGAATATAAATAAAGTAAATAAATAAAAACGAAAGTGATTGCATGATTCAAAAAGCATCATGATCAGGTATCAACAGAAGGGACTAGACACAGGGAAGAAAAGATTCGTGGTAGGTAAAAAAATTAAATGACTCTTTGATTGTAATCACAAAAATCACTTAAATTTAAGTAGAAGCCAGATTGATAGGAGTTATCTAACATTATCCCTAGAGTAGAGAATAAAAATGAGAATGGCAGATGTTAAGATACTTTCCATCTTACTAAATAATAACTTTAAAAGAACATTTAGCAAGTAAATACTTTATGAGTAGTATTTACTGAGTAAATACTTTTGTCTCCTTCACACACGAAAGAGAACCTGTGAATTATAAGGTTACAGAAGTAATATTGTTATCTGTGAGTTCCAAGTATTATGTTATTAAGGCATTGCATCTGTATTGGTGTGTATGCTATTTTAATATAGTCATAATAACCTTGGAGTTGAGCTGAAGAGTAATATCACATTGTGTATAGATTACAGCAGCAGATTATCCATGACAGTGAATATCCAACCAGAAAGTGAGGAGTTCCAAAAGGATACCTTCAGATTGATTACATGAGCAACAGAATGGTAAATAGGGTTCATCATGCCTAAATTGTGTCTGTTTGAGGAGGGCAAAATCCCAATTTCACACATACATGGAGACAGAATCGGAAGTGGTGCAGACTATCAAGGGAGATATTTTGAAATCATTATAGATAGTTCAGTGAAACTATTAACTGAAAAATGGAAATTCAGTTATCTGGACAATTTAGCAAGATAATAAATATCAAACTGCCAGTATCAATGTGAGGCAGCTACATTAGGAATACAGTGTTCTTTATGGAAATATCAGAAAGGGTACAGTCGACCTGGAAAAATTGCAAAAAAGGCAACCAAACTGCTTGAGGCACTGTAGCATCTTTTTTCTAGGGAGGCAAAAGCATCTGGAGGTTGGGATTTTTTTTTTAGTGTGAAAACAACATTATAAAAGGAAACATGATAGAGACTTCCAAAATTATACATAGTGTGAAAAAAGGACTAGAGGAAAAAGTTGTGTCCCCCTCCCCCTCCAGAGTTCAAGATATTATGGCCACACTAATTGGAAGTTGATGAAGGACATATGGAAAGAAGTACTTCACAGAGCACGTGAATTAACTAGTGGAATTAAACAATAATAAGATTTTATCATGCTAGTTGATCAAAAGTTAGTGGATGGTAACCTATGAGGGACTGAGATCCATGTTTGTCCTTCACAAGTCAGGTGAAGGACAAACCAGGTTGGCCACAGCCCTCTTGACAAAATTATTTTCTCCAGATTATTTGCACCTCCTTGGAAAATTGATTTGAACAGTGGAATTAAATTATAACAAGATTTTATCATGCTTATTAATCAAAAGTTAGTAGTATAACATAAAAACATACATGTTAGAAACAAACTTCTGTTACATTACAGTTGTCCAATATAATGATGGTGGTGGTGGTGGTGGTGGTGATGATAGAGTGATCTTGTTTGCTGTGTACTAATTTTCTAATAATAATAATAATAATAATAATAATAATAAGCACATCCTCAGCTGCTGCAAGAAGATCGCACAGACAGACTACAAGCGGAGGCATAATGCCATTTCTCAGATGATTCATTGGAACTTGTGCGACAAATACGATCCGCCTGTGACAAAGAACTGGTGGGATCACAAGCCTGAAAAAGTTACAGAAAATGAACACAGCAAACTACTCTGGGACTTCCGAATTCAGACTGACAGAGTTTTGGAGCACAATACTCTTGACCTCACGATCGTGTTAAAAAACAAAGTATGGATTGTCGATGTTGCCATCCCAGGTGACAGCACGATTGACAAGAAGCAACTGGGAAAGCTGACACAATATGAGGATTTAAAGATCAAACTGCAAAGACTCCCACACAAGCCAGTCAAGGTGGTCCCAATGGCGATTGGCACACTGGGTGCAGTACCTGAAGACCTTGGCCTGCACTTAAATACAATCAGCGCTGGCAAAATTATCATCTGTCAGCTGCAAAATGCCACTCTACTCGGATCTGCACGCATTATTTGCCGATACATCACACAGTCCTGGACACTTGGGAAGTGTCCAATGTGTGATCCAATACAACAGCCAGCATAGTGATCTTGTTTACTGTATACTAATCTTGTTTTGTATCTAATTATTATTAATATTATTTATATCCTTCCACCATCTTCCAAAAGGGACTTAGGGTGGCTTACAAGACACTGCAGTGCAATATATAACATAAACAATCCATGAGTATAAAACAACATCATATAAAAATTATAAAACAACCACTATCAACACATAAAATAAAACAACACATCTTAAAATGGAAAACCATCCATAGTTAAAATTAGCTGCCATCAATTCAAACTAAAGTGCCAGTGTGTCAACCTCGTATGGGCTCATTTAAAACTACTCAAGCCTGCTTAAAAATCCATGTTTTTAGGCTGGGTTGGAAACATTTGAGGATGGGCGCTTCTAGGGAGAATTCAGGATAGAATTACTCTAGGATCCATTTATTTGTTTTTGTAGCAATCCATAGTTTCTGCAGAACTCCTCTCCAGCACCATGTTGCAAATGAGTTATTTCCCTTCCCATTAGCTTTTTTCACTGAAAGTTTTCACACCCATACATAAAATTGAAAATACAATGGCGTGGGAAAGCCTAATTTTAGTATTCAATTATATATCTTGTTCTCTCCGTCGGTGCCCCCTTGTTGTGGGGGAGAGGCTTGCGTACCCCAATGAAGTTGTGAGCTATGCTGGCGGTGACATAATAGCCACCGGTAGGGCCTCCCATGTCAGACAGGTCACAACCGAAGGGTCTGACAAAGAGCGTCAAAGACAAACCCAAGAAGTAGCGTTGAGACAATACGTTTGTCACCCTATTGTGGTAAAAATATAAGCTAAGGGTGTGCTAGGCATAACTAATTATATAAAACAATAAACATGTTAATTATACGTATAAGAGCAACATGAACTTCGAAGTCTTTAGTATGAATGGAAAATCAGCCCTGATAATATCACAAACTAGTGAAAATAAACCTCCAATTCAATAGATATTACATGGAATATCTTGTGTCAATATTGTCCGCCTCCCCAGGCGTGGTGCACCCACCTATGCTGCTGGGAAAAAGTTCCAAAATAGGATGAAAGTAATGCCCAAGCAGACAAGTAGCCCTGTATGTCTGACTCTAGGGACGACGGGTGCAGGACCGTAGTCCGTCAAATCCCACGCCATGATGATCGCTGGCTATCTCTCTGGCCTGGGTCGTAAGTGCATGATGATGTAGAACAGTGTTTCCCAACCTTTTTTGAGCCGCGGCACACTTTTTACATTTACATAATCCTGGGGCACACCACCAACCAAAATGACACTCTAACACAGTAATACATATACTATGTTTTTAAATGTATTTATACACTCAGTGTGAAACCTGGGCCTGTTTCGATGAATACAACATCGATATCCTGGCAGGAATGGTAGAAAGACACACACGAAGGTCTTGCTCAACAGCTGTCAGTATCTCTCTGTGTTTAGAAGTCACCCGGTCCTCAGGGAAAATGTACCTGGTCCTCAGGGAAGCCGGTTGGAAAGAGAGCATAATACAATAATGATGACAACAACAACAATAATAATGCAGTCCTGGAGCTGGAAGGGACCCCAAAGGCCATCCAGTCCAGCCCTTCTGCTAGGGAGGAAGACACAATCAAATCTCTCTCTGCAGATGGTCACACGGCCTCTGCTTCATAAGAATGATGATACAATAATAATAAACACAATAATGACAACAATAATAATGCAATCCTAGAGCTGGAAGGGACCCCAAAGGCCATCCAGTCCAGCCCTTCTGCTAGGGAGGAAGACACAATCAAAGTCTTCTTGACAGGTGGCCACGCAGCCTCTGCATCATAAGAATGCTGATACAATAATAATAACACAATAATGACAACAAAAATAATGCAATCCTAGAGCTGGAAGGGACCCCAAAGGCCATCCAGTTTGGCCTCATTCTGTCAGGGAGGAAGGCACCGCCAAAGCCCTCCTGGCAGACGGCCACGCAGCCTGAACTCCCTACCGGAAGCCTTGTCCCCCAGCTTGATGTAGGCCGCCTTCCCCTTGGCGGTGATGTGCATGCGCCTGCTCCAGGCCGACTGGTCAAGCTGCCACTCCGCCGCCCTGAGTGAGTGAAGAGGGGAAGGAGGCGGAAGGGACGGGCTTCGCTTCCTTTCTCTCTGGATTCACCGGAAGCCTCGGTTGGAGGCCCTGGGCGTGGACCTCGGGCTTGACGCACAGCACTGACTCGTACTCCTCCTCCTCCCCCAAGCAGCAGCAGCAGGAGTTCGGCAGGAGGGGGAAGAAAGGGGGGAAGAGAGGTTTTCTCATGGCACACCAGGTGATTGCTCACGGAACACTAGTGTGCCGCGGAACAGCGGTTGAGAAACACCGACATAGAGGGCCTGAGTTGTAGTCCTGGCGATCGATGGCCCAGCAGATTGATGAAAAGATGCTGACTCTATGACAGGGGTGGGCAACTATTTTTTCCAAGGGGCCACACGAGAGCCAAAAAATATTATGGAGGGCCGCACCTAAAGGCGGAACTACATGCTAATCTACATTATTTATTTATTTATTCACTTACTATATTTACTATATATTACACATCATTAATATTAACATATTAATATATCAAGAAATATTCATATATTATTAGTATTAATATCATAATTATTATATTATAGTATATATATATAAACATAATATATTGAAATTATAATATATCTTATAACATTATATTATAATATTTATTATATTATTTTATTATTGTTATAAAATTATTATACAATAATAATAAAAACCACTAAAATAAAATAATGCTTCCTTATAGTCCCCTTCTCTAGAGATTTTTATGCAGAGGCCAGGCAGGGGAGGCAAGGCAGGGGCCCTTAGGCGGGCCGGATAGAATCAGCCAAAGGGCCGCATCCGGCCCCCGGGCCACAGTTTGCCCACCCCTGCTCTATGAGTTGAAGCTTGTATATAGCACAAAATATAATCCTAAGGTTATGTTTGGGAAGATCAAGCCCCAGTCAAAGGCAGGAGAGGTGCCACTGGATCAACAAATAATAGTAAAAATAACCGGAGGATTGCGGGCGGGCGGAGAAGCAATGGAGGGAGTTAAAGACTCTATCAGCGGATAGCCGGACAATCGATTGGTGAGCCGCTAAGTGTATATCTGCGCCCCCTTGTTGTGGGGGAGAGGCTTGCATACCCTAATGAAGTTGTGAGCTATGCTGGTGGTGGCATAATAGCCACCGGTAGGGCCTCCCATGCCAGACAGGTCACAACCGAAGGGTCTGACAAAGAGCGTCAAAGGGCAGGATGGTCTCTCTAGCCTTTTGGCAACCATCCTAGGAGAAGGAAAACTCTGATTTCAAACCCGGGCAGACAATGCTCGTTTAACCCTGTAAGGTCAACCATCTAGAGAAGGAAACTTGAACCAAACCTATGACCGGAGCCGGAGGACCTTGCTGCCACCGTCCTAAGCTTGCTAGGCCCCAGCAGACAACCTTTGGCTTGAACGGTGAGGCCAGTTCTGTGCACGATGTGCCCCACCAGAAAAATCCATTGCCCAGGCTCGAAGGACACATCCAACCTTCGAATCATCAATGCGCTTGTAGAAAGCGTGTGATGAGTCCTTTCTGAATCTTCGTCGCGAAGAAAAGCCAAGAAGAGAAGAAGATATATCTTGTCTAATTGTTTATACATATCATTCCAAATCTTATGAGTTCTTTTTTTTCTTTTTTAGTTAAGAATCTTCATTCTGATGAATGACCAAAACCAAGCTATGCGAAATCTTGAACTTTTTCGGTGCCTTCATTTTCTGCTGTAAAGCTATATAAATAATCTGTGGTCATTAGTTTTGTTATCGTAATGTTCAACTCCAAAACTGCCTTTGTACTGTCTTCCTTAACCTTCTCCAGTATTTTTTTGTTATTTTCTGCTAGTAGTATGGTATGGTATCCTCTGCATATCTTCGATTGTTAATGTTGCTTCCTCCAATGTTCATTCCTTCTTCCTCCAAGCGTAATCATGCTTTACATATGATATGTTCAGTGTACAAGTTAAACAGATAGGATTGTAAAACGCAGGTTGCCAATTGGAAAGCATTCTATTTGTATCTGTTTGAGGGGTAGCCTCTTGTCCTGTGTACAGATTATGCATCAGGGGAATCAAATGTTGTGGTGAACACTTTTCTTTAAGAGCAATTCATAATTTTTGATGATCTGTGCAACTGGTTCCCAACCTTTGTTCCTCCAGGTGTTTTAGACTTCAGCTCCCCCAATTTCTAACAGCTGGTCAGCTGGCTGGGAGTTGAAATCCAAAACATCTGGTGGACCAAAGGTTGAGAACCACCGATCTTGCAATGAAAGACTTTGGTATAAACTATAGAGGGCAGGTTGATTTTCTTCTGAAATTCTTTATTGTGCCATGTCAATCATAGTGCCTCTTCCTTTCCAGAACCCAGCTCAGATATCCAGTATTTCTTACTAAATATATGGTCAATTTATTAAGTATAAATGCCCCCCCCCGGTGGTGCAACAGGTTAAGCTGCTGAGCTGCTTAACTTGCTGACCGAAAGGTCAGCGGTTTGAACCCGGGGAGTGGGGTGAGCTCCTGCTGCTAGGCCCAGCTTCTGCCAACCTAGCAGGTTGAAAACATGCAATTGTGAGTAGATCAACAGGTAGCACTTCTGCGGGAAGATAACTGTGCTCCATGCAGTCATGCTGGCCACATGACCTTGGAGGTGTCTATGAACAACAATGACATTTCAGCTTAGAAATGGAGATGAGCACCAGCCCCCGGAGTTGGACACGACTAGACTTAATGTCAGGGGAAGACTTTACCTTTACCTGTATAGTCAGTTTAGAATTTTTGAGCATCACTTCGCTTGCATAGCAAATTAATAGAATTGCAATCCCTGGTGTCCCCTTTCTTGAGGACAGGAATGTATATTGAGTGTTTCCAATCTGGGCCATTGTTTATTTTTTCATAATTGGTGATGGATTTTAGTTAGAACTAGAGTTGTTTCTGTTTCTATATGCCGTCTGTTCTCAGTGATTTAGTTCTCCCAAGTGCTTTGAGTGCAGCTTTCACCTCTCTTAACATTTTATGTTCATCTTTAAATTGTTCTTCCTTGAATGAATTTGTCACCCTTTCCTCTCTTTCATACATGTATTCAATGTATTGTTTCCGTCATCATTTTTATTTGTACTTTTAACGTCTTCCCCTACTGGTTGTATGGCATCGTCATTCTTTGATTTCTCAGATCATATGGAAGAGGTCTCTTGTTCTTCCTTTCTTGATGTCATTTTATATTTCCTTGCATTGACTATTCTGTTATTTTTCTTTGTCCCTGAACACAAGTCGCTAAACAGTAACATCTGACCCTATTTCTGTTCTCTTTTATGTTTGTTTCTCACCCGTCCTTAACTGCTTGAAGAGCTTCATCTGGTGGTATTAATTATAATGTCCCAAGGTAAATAATGTATCTGTATTTTAATGGTGTTTAAACATAACAACATCTGAAAAATTCTATTGCCAATTTATTCTTAAATAATTGAATAATAGTAACCGGGGGGGGGGGGCTGGGAAACAATGATAGTAAATGTTAGGTTTCTCTTTGTTTTTAAATCAAAGTGAATTCTGCTTCATGTTGCAAAAAAAATTTGTTTAAGCCGTGCGGTTTGAAACTCTGTCTACTTCTATTTGTACATTTACAGTCGGTCCTCTGCATTCACTGAGATTAGTAGCACAGGACCTCCATGACAGTGAAAAAACATGACTAAAGAAATTGCTTTTTTTTTTTTACATGAGAGAGTACCTCTTTAGGACTTTCCCAGTTTTCCAGCATGATTTCGTGTTGACTTCTTTTGGAAGCTGACCATAGAATCATAGAACAGCGTCCAGAAATTTCTAGAGAGCTGTTCTTTCTTGACTGGAAAATTTAACCTAGAGAGAATATTTTGAGAAAATCCATGAATCAAATTCCCAAAAGTATTGGGATCTGCTAATTTAATAATCTAGTCTCTCTAGAAATAGCCTTCTGTTTCTAAATTTATTCCACCTGCTAAGTATGGTTGTTGTCTTACCTGGATGAGGCCTTTTTGTTTCAGACGTGCTTTGTTTACACAATGGCATCAACTTGAGCTCTTGTATAGCTTTAGGTCATGCTTTTTGATCTTGCCTTTGCTATTTGAGTATGGTTGTTACCAGGCCTGTAGCCAAAAATTTTATTCGGGGCTGAGTTTGATTTGGGGGGGGCTGAGTCTGAGTAAGAGAAGGTCTATCCTAGCAAACCTTTTGTATCGTTATCCCAATACCCCCATGCATATGGGATATATTGAGCATGATGATCAGATCATGATATGAATAAACGTAATAGTTTAAATAATGTACCAGTAAACCTTCTCGGAAGCCCTTCAACCCCCCACCCTGTCTACATGCCTGGTTGTTACTTAGTCCTGCCTTCTGGTTTGTCCTGTGGTCCTTCTGCCTCCCTGCTTCGCCCCAGAGTCCAGTGGCTCTTAAGTCTCTCTTGCTGAAGACTGCTGCCCAGCTCTGATTTCCTTGCAGGGGAAAATGCTTATTAATGGCAGAGCAGAAGTCTCTCTCCAATCTTCACTCCGCTTTCCTGTAACAGGTAGCATTAATAGACCTCGCATGTCTATGTCAGGTTTAGATTGTTGACATTTCCTCTCAGTCTTATCTAACTCACCCTCATGACACAGAACAATAGTTGGAAGGTTTTACATGTGTGTTTTTTTTCAATTTGAATGTCTATGGGTATTGCTTGTTAGCATGTAAGGCAAGAGTGGGCAATCATTTTTGGGTCTTCAGCCAAACTGGCCCAGGGCCAGGATGTAGCTGCATGCCAACATGGGGAGGGCTGTCTTCCAAAGGGAGCAGAGCTGTGGCTGGCATGGATCTCCCCTTCCAGATCTTCATGCAATGAGCTGTGGAACGAAAGTGGATCAAATGGTTACGCTTTCTCCCATTCCAGACATGGAGTAGAGAAAAGGATTTCTCTCCAGTCTGTCACAGATCAGATGCACTTCATTTCCTTTGCTTACAGAAAAAGTCTTTAGAATAGCAATAAAAGTTTGTCTCTGGTCAGGGACGAGGGCAGAGCTTGAAGAAAAAGATTTAGTAGGCTGAGACTTATCAGCATAGAATATAGGAAAATTGCTTTGGTTATTTCCTGTTTTATTGTACCTTATTTGTTTCCTGTCTGGTCCCTCTTTTCTCTTCATGTTTAATACATATTTTTAAAATTGGATCCTGAAGTTTGTGTGCCTAGGTTGTTGTAGGTTTTTCGGGCTGTATGACCATGTTCTAGGAGCATTCTCTCCTGACGTTTCACCTGCATCTGTGGCAAGCATCCTCAGAGGTTGTGAGGTTGTGAGAGAATACTTCCAGCACATGGCCATACAGCCCGAAAAACCTACAGCAACCCAGTGATTCCAGCCATGAAAATCTTTGACAATTCTTGGTGTGCCTACCTTAATCAAATTAGGGGTAATCTGTTATTTGCCAAATACTGTGTGTATTGATACTGTTGCCGATACTGTGTGTATTGATCTAAAGTGGACAAGTGAGTATGGACTGAATGTTCTCATCATTTACCCTCGGCTCATGTTAACAGCCCTCGGTTTCTAGGGATTCACCTCTCTTCATAAAGCAGAAGGTTTTTCACAGTAAGTGGTAGATTTGACAAACCAGAAACCTTTTATGTAACT
Organism: Anolis apletophallus; assembly: GCA_030556195.1. NCBI lineage: Eukaryota > Metazoa > Chordata > Lepidosauria > Squamata > Anolidae > Anolis > Anolis apletophallus. The sequence continues at coordinate 75,282,044 of JARBWK010000007.1, read as the reverse complement.
TTCCTTCAATATTGTTTGATATCCATCTTCATAAATTATAGCTAGGAGGTCCAGGGTAATCAGCAGGTCACGCTTTTGTCTCTTCTGGCATTTTTCCTACATTGGGGTGGAGAAAATATGTCCCTTCAGCTATGTTGGTTAATAGTTCATATCAGTTCCAGCAACAACATCTTGGACATGCCCATCCCTATTTTTAAAGATGAATAAAGCAAGTTCCTTATAAAAAGGAAGCTTGATTTCCAAATGAAATAGATTTAGAAAATCAATATAATCAAGGAGCACATAAAGTTAGTTGGCAACCAATTGCTCAGGAAGAGAATGTATAATGCCCAGTAAATAGTTGTTCACAGATTAAAGGAAAGGATATGACGGAGGTAGTTGATGTGCATGTTGTGATTCTTATTCTGAGAATATCTTGTAAATTAGCACAAGCAGCTTTGTAATTTGATTATCCTTTCCTTGCAGTCATATGTCTAGGGTTAAGTGCAGCTGAAAGAGAAATTGTACATTTCAGATGAGGCTGCATATCACCACTGGAAAAATATTTTGGCATAGGGCAAATATGAGATGCAGCCGTGCTCAACTGTGCATCTCTGCTCTTACTGAAGCGGACAAAATTGAGACATTGGAAGCAGACTGTGCTGACCTCCGTTTTCCTTGCACCACTGCTCCACTCTCACCTGCCTTCCAGCCCTCCAGAGAACAGAGGAGCCAACTTAGAGGTCAGGGAGGGGGAAACTGGTGGAGGGCTTCAAGATGGGAAAGGTCCATGTCTTAGTGTCCACATGTGTAAAGTGAATTTATCCCAGTATAATAATATTTACAATCATTGTGATTGTAGCTACCGAGTCCTGACCTCGAGATTTCTCTTGGGCATGGATATGGGGTTATTTAACTTAGGACCCTTCCGCACAGCCCTCTATCCCAGAATGTCAAGGCAGGAAATCCCACAGTATCTGCTTTGAACTGGCTTATCTGGGGGTCCTTTCACACAGCCCTCTATCCCAGAATATCAAGGCAGAAAACCCCACATTATCTGACTGTGGATTCAGACAACCCAGTTCAAAGCAGATCTTTTGGGATTTTCTGCCTTGGTATTCTGAAATATAGGGCTGTGTGGAAAGGTCCCTTGGGCGTTTCTGAAATTTGTATTTGTTTCATGTGATATCGTAGAGCCGGCCTAACCCCCCTCATTTGATGGAGAGTAGTCTGCTTAAATATGGGAGGACACAGTAAGCTACAATAGAAAAATGCGTGCTTATGTAAGGGATATCGAGCAATGTTAGAGACTGAAAATATCTGATGACTTGAGCTAGGCCGAACTTTCTCTGTGCATTGTATGAGTTCATATTTCAGGATGGTGCATCAAAATGGATTCTGTGTCTCGAAATCACATTTTTTTGAAAGGGCAATACTGGAATCCACCTTGATTTGGCATAGATGTAAAACCAGCAGCTGATGTGGATTCTTTCCTTTTGTCCTTCGGCTTTATTTGACAGCACCCCATTGAAGGATTTATTGTCAAAATGTAGCAGGAGTGAGCACAGCCCCTGGAGCCAGCTCCCTCCCCTTTCTGCCTTCACTTCTGCAGCATTTGTACTTTGACTGCTTCCTGGTCTCACAGAAAGAGGCAGTGCTGAGTTAGAAAGACAAAAATAGACCTTTACAGAGAAATATAAGGATTGCAACTGTGTGTGCATGCGCGTGCCCGTGTTTCCCCAATGTGTGTGTGCGTTTGTGTGTGTGCGCGCGCATGGTGGTGGTGGTGGTGCTGCTGCTGCTGCTAAGAGGAAGGCAGCACTTCTGTCTTTTCCACTGTGTGTTAGGCATTTTGTACAGATTTTTTGCTTTGCTTTTTTAAAAAAAACAAAAACACCTCTTCCGGAAGCTCTTTGCATCTCTTTGGGGGAGGCAAAAAGGAACTGTGCTCAGAAAACGACCAGAGACCATTTTTATTGGAACAACTGGTGGGGAAGAAAGCGGAGAGATACCATCACAGGGATATAATTATCATCTGTTAAAATCATTGCTCTGGACAGCATTATAGATCACTAGTGCAATCTGACAACCACCCTAAGGGACAGCGATGGGGTGTTTGGGCAACAGCAAAACGGAGGATCAGCGTATTGATGAGAAAGCACAGCGAGAAGCCAACAAAAAAATAGAGAAGCAGTTGCAGAAAGAGCGACTGGCTTATAAAGCCACACACCGTTTGCTTCTGCTGGGTAAGAACGAAGGGCGTCTTGGTGGGGAAGAAGGGAGAGGAGGAGGAGGGTGCAGTGGTGCAGTTCAGCTTCCCATGGCAGGCAGGGAAGAGAAGAGGGGGAACTGGGCTGTTTATGAGGCAGGGAGCATCAAGGGGGAAATGCAGACCAGGGTTATTAAATGCACAGATTGACCAAGATGTGTGCATGAGGGGCTTGGAGGAAGAAAGAGGTTTTCGCCCTGTCTTCCCCATTTTCCCTTCTTCCAAATGTATACATCACATATTTCCCCCCCTTCCCTTTTTTTCTATTTCAGGAGCTGGTGAGTCAGGAAAAAGCACTATTGTCAAGCAAATGAGGATCTTGCATGTAAACGGATTTAATTCAGAGTAAGAATTATTACTATTTGTGGGGGAACGATGAAAAAGAAAGGGGCACCTGAATAATAAATATGTATTTAAAATACACTAACCTGAGCCGAAGGATTTTTCTCAGTGTTTGCTTGGAGGTTGTTGGTGATTTGCATTTACCAGCCCAACCCAAAAGCATAAAAATTATTGCTGATATACATCCAGAGAATAATTTGTACATCCCTCCCCACATAGTCTGCTGCCTCTACTGTATTTTTACACTGTTGCTACTGCAGTGCTTAATAGGGCCTTGTATAGGGACAACATGGCGACTTCTTATATCAGCAAATACTAAATAATTTCTGTGCATGTTGGGATCAAAGAGATACATAATGCACATATTTCAAATGTTTGTCATTTTCCAGTTAATAAAAAAACCCACGTAACAGGATTGCAATATATTATGAAGTGTTTTAGACTGTATTGTTTATTTCAGAAATCCCTATTTTAGAATTTAGTATAAACAGTAGAATAACAGCTATTTGTGGTATGTTAGAACATCGGCAGTTAAACACAGTTTATAGCATAATTGAGCACATGACTTCCAACCCTTTATATGCACCCCCAAAAGGCATTTATATATAGTAATGATATGATGTGTCATGTGATAATACTGTAAGTAATCTCTTTTAATGAAACGCATATGTTAATTTTCATTATGATATGTTGTGTGCATATTAGGAAGAAAATAGCTATTAAAATGTGATTTTTACAACCTTAAGGGTAGATGAATATTGGATGAGAATTTCTTAAAACAGCTTCAGTAAATTGATTTGTGTGTGTGTGCTTTACCTGATACAGAGAGAAGAAACAGAAAATTCTGGATATTCGGAAAAATGTGAAAGATGCGATTGTGGTAAGAAGACTTTTTTTGTTTTAATTGCTATTCTTAGTTATTGGCTTGTGCATGTAAAGAAAAATCTAGTTTTACTGTGTGGTCATATCATCCTCTAGCAATTATATGTTTGTGTAAAACAGTAATATGTCTTGGTCCTGTGTTTTTCTTATTTTAGACTATAGTTTCAGCAATGAGCACTTTAATACCTCCAGTTCCATTGGCCAACCAAGAAAACCAATTCCGAGCTGACTACATCAAGAGCATAGCCCCACTTTCGGACTTTGAATATACGCAGGTAAGATTTAAAAGTCCTCTCCCTCTTTCGTCCGTCCGGAAAATTTCAAAAATTATGGCATTACTTTTTTACCATTTCATAGTTCTAATTTTTATGATGATGACCTTATTGTTCTCAGCCATGGTATTATACAGAAGACATGTGGTCTATACTATTTTTTTCTTGAAACTATTTGGAGCATTATATAATGAAACTAGCCTAATCATGAGCTGTGGACACTTTCAAGATCATGGATTTTTACATGTTGTGAGATTATGTGTTGCATTATTTCACAAAAGGGCTATGATGGTGTGCCAGTGTTATTTGGTAGGATGCTGATGGAAATCATTGTGAATAAATACTGTAATACTGTGTATGGAGTTTTAAGATTCTTTAATTGTTTTTCTTGGTTTGCTTTTCATGGCAAGAAGTGATGGTCAGATACAGTTTTTGATGGCAACCATGTTTCTGTATTTAAATAATTTGTCTGTTATTCTACATCACATATCTGGGAATAAGGCCCTATGAATTCAGCAAATCAATATATCCACCATTGCATTGATAGACCCTAATCCCCTATAATCCCCTGAAAAAACATCTCTGAGCACAGAAGCATGACTGAAGAATATGAGTTGGACATTGAGGGCTATATGATGTGTGGAAAGCTTTCTTTTTGTGGTCTTCTTTCCATTGTCTTTGCGTGGGATCTGAACTTTGCTATACGTGACTTGAATATCATGAAGATGTTCTTTCTGAGATGTTTTTCTGAGATTGGCATAGAGAAATCCTAAGGAAATTACTCTGGTAGCTATTTTGAACTGAGTTTTATGTAGTTCCCTCTATAATGATTCAAATTTTCTACAGATTGTGTTGGTTTGAATTTCGATTTCAATTTTTTGTTTAGCAAAAGGCAATTTGAGTAGCTAGCCTTTCTTTGCTTATACATATATAGGTAACCGTTTCCCTCAATTCTCAGTCACTGGGAGGCCTGGACTTTTTTGGCTTTAAAAAAAATAGTTGGATTTTTTGTCTCTTCTCCTCTCACTACACTATTACCCATTTAGTTGGTTTGTGGAGGAACATCTTCGGATTATCCTGGAAGAAAGGGATTAGACAGAGAATGATTATCTTGTATCATATTTTACAAATTCACAATTTGTATATTTCTTATTTTGAAAATTCAGGGTGTTTTAAAAACAAAATACAGCTTCACTGTTCCCCATATACAATTGGATAATTTCTGTAAATTGACAGCTTTTATTAAAATTGTGAACTTGATTAAAAATTATGAAATTTATAGTCAATATCTTGTGTTGATTTAATTGCCACAGAACATGATGAATGAAGACTTTCAGCTTTTTTGCACTATTTCTAATATTGAGTATGATTTTCCTCATATAAATGTTGGTAGCCATTATTTTCTTAACCTTTTGTTGTATCTTTTTAATAATCTGGTCCAAAGGCCTTCTTCATGGCTCTTTTTGGTGTTACTAAATTATACATGGATTGTCTTTTCATAGAAATTGATTTTAGGTGGTAGAATTGTAGGCCCAAGAGGGCAATTTGTTGTGTGATAATTTGCTTGTTGTATGGATTTGAGGAGTACTTTAAACAAATATAAACATCTTCAAACAGAGATGAAACATCTCTATGTGTTTTCTTTTTAAATAAAGGTAGACACTAGTTCTTTTCTGGCAGCATGCTGGGCCAGGATATCAAGGTTGGTCTTCTAGTCTCATATTGAGATTTGGATTGTGCACCTTTTGGCAAAAAGTAAAGGAACAGAGTATGACATATTCCTCTAAACAAAATAATTTTGGTAGATTAATTTTGATTTATGTATTGGGAAATACACTTGTAAAAATAGTTGTACAAATGAAACCATGCTTATTTAGAGAGGAGGAAATTCACCAGTAATTTGGCTGTAGTTTGGTGATGTTATGTGTGCGTAAATCTCATTGAAGTCAGCTTCTCTTGATTATACGTTTGAATATGATTGCTGCATTTGTTCTGTATTGTGTTAGTTATTTTAAAATACAACTCTTGCACTTGCTGATTAAAAAGTCTTTCTTGAGCAGCACATATCCAAAAACACAGTTCTTCCAACCAGGTCAATCAGCTAAAAGAAGTTGGAAATACTATTTTGAAGAGTTGCCCCCTACATCTGTATCTCCTATGCCAGTGTTTCTCAACCAGTGTGCCGTGACAGACCTCCTGCTGTGCCGTGAGAAAAGCTCTCTGCCCCCCTTCCTTCCCCCCTCCTCCTGCCGAACTCCTGCTGCTTGGGGGAGGAGGAGGAAGGGCCGGGCGGTGACGAAGAAAAAAAAGGGGCCAGGGCGCCGTCTCCTTCAGCCATTTTTCCAGCCAGCCTCCAATCCGCCATGACTCTCGCCCCTCGCTCGCTGAAGCCGCGTGGAGCAGCCCCGCCCACTGAAGCCCATCCACCGCTCATGCTCCTCCATGGGAGAGCTGAAGCTGGGGGGAGGGGAGGGGCATGGTGCGGCCTGGCTCTGCCCCCTCCCCCAGCTTTGGCACACCCAGCAGCTGCTCCAGCCTTGAGGGGACAGTGCCAAGCCAGCATTGTCCTGGCTCTGGCACCGCTGGCTTGGCACTGCCCCCTCAAGGCTGGAGCAGCTGCTGGGAGAGGTGAAGCCAGGGAGTGGGCGGGGCATGGTGCGGCCTGGCTCCTCCCCCTCCCCCAGCTTCGGCACTCCCAGCAGCTGCTCCCAGCAGGCCACCATCCCCCAGCCGTTCTTTACTGTGTTAGAGTGTCATTTTGTGTCATTTTGGTTGGTGGTGTGCCCCCGGATTTTTTTAATGTTAAAAGTGTGCCGCGGCTCAAAAAAGGTTGGGAAACACTGTCCTATGCCACGATATGGCTTTTACATATCTGAAAATGAAATAAGTGCGCAAAGCCGTTCGAAATAATGTCTTGGAATCCTAACAAAGATATATTTGATATGAACATGATATTAACTTTTTTAAGGAGGAAGTCTCAAACGTCTAAACTCTGATATAATTACGTCATGGGTTATTAATGTAGTAATGCTTGATAAGTGGGATATGGGTATTTCAAACACAGCTGTACATCTGAAACAAATTGTTAGTGTTCCAGAATTGTTTTAAATACTGAGTTATTACTGTATACAATTTGCCTGTAATGTAGTATGTAGTAATTTAAATTGGATAAAGTAATTATTTTCTTTCTGAGTAAAATCTTCACCTAAGAATATACTGGTTTTTATTACAATAGGTGGCAAAGCTTGCTGTGGTTTTATCCTGTTTATTTTTTATATTACAAGTTTTTCAGATTTGGAAATATTTTATGATATGACACGTTATGCATTATAATCCTTATGCATTAAAATCCAAGCCTACTCTTGTTCCTACAGCTGGGTTTCTTAGCCAGGATTTCCTAGAACTTCAGAGTTCATTGAGGGATCACAAAAGGTTCCATGATTGATCATGACTTTAAAAAAAACATTTTGAGCTATAGATATAATGCTTTTTTGTTCAGGGACCTGTAATTTCATGCAGGGTTTCCTTGAAACCTGATATTTATTTTGAGGCTTTCGCAAGGATAAAAAGGCTAAGAAACACTGTCCCGTAGATTTCAAGTACAGCCTCTACCATGCAGGCAGGCGTAACTCTAAAGTCTGGAGACCAAACATTGGAAGGGGTTATGGAGCATATGTTTGTGTATAATCTGAATTTCCTTTTACCAAGTTGCATTATTGTGTTGTGTGTACAGTTGGCCATCCCTATCCGTAGATTCTGTATACTTGGGTGCAACCATTCCTGGCTTGAAAGTATTCGCCTTCCCCCTCAAAAAATAAATCCAAAAAGCAAGTATTGATTTTGCCATTTTATATAAGTGACACCATTGTATACAATGAGACTTGAGAATCCATGGGTTTTGTACCCACAGAAGCTCCTGGAACCAAACTCTAGCACAGGGGTGGGCAATTACCGGCTTTCCAGGTGCTTTGGACTTCAACTCCCAGAAATCCCAGCCAGTTTACCAGCTGTTAGGATTTCTGGGAGTTGAAGTCCAAAACACCTGGAGGGCCGGTAATTGCCCACCCCTGCTCTAGCATGTACCCTGCTCTAGCCTTGGCTCTAGCCTTGGCACTACTGTATATGCCCATGCAAGTATTTACATTGACAGGGATGAAATCTAGAAAAGGCACAATCCAAACCTAGAATAGTAGAATCTAGTAGAAATAGACAGGGGCGGATCTTAGTGAAGGCAAAATAAGCGGCCGCCTCAGGGCGCCACGTGGCCAAGGGCGCATCCGGCCGCAGCCACCAGGTTCAGCGCATCATGCCGCGCCATTGCTGCGGGCAGCTGGCACGCAGGCGGGAGGTTCCGCCCCGGCTGCAAAATTTTCCCTGGCTTGTCCTTTTCATCCTCTTGGGAGTGCTCTGTTTTAATAGCGCATGCGCGAAACTTTCACGCATGCGCTATTGGGACCGAGCACTTCTGGTGGAGGGAGTTGCCCTGGCTACAAGGGGCTGCCCTGGCTGCAAAATGTTCCCCCCTCCTTTTCATCCTCTTGGGAGTGTGTTTCGCTACTCCCTCCACCAGAAGTGCTCGGTCCCAATAGTGAATGCTCGAAACTAGCTGTTTGCGCGCATGCGTGCTCATGCCATCATCACCACACTGAAAACCTAGGGGGCGCCAAAAAAAGGTTGGCTTACTATAATTTTTTGCCTTCGTCCGGCCCTGGAAATAGAGGTAGTGATTTATTCTTCTTACTGCACCTATCTGTGCACCCTAGATAAGTGCTCCAAAAGGCTGAGGATTGCAGCACATGGAGAAGGGAAATATGTTCTGTTGCAATGGCATTGGATTAAGGAATAACGGCCTAATCGTATTCATGTTTACTTCCAGGTTAATGTAAATAATGGTCATACCTTAATGAACAAAAACCCGAGGAAAAAAGAATTTGAAAAGAAATGTAAGAATAAAACTTGAAGGAAGCATTTCATAATCTTTTTGCCATGTACGAATTATGAAGTAATTTTCAGATCTCAGAGAATCCTTGTATAATTTTTTAAATCTCTAGCTTGTGTCTATAGTATGTTAATGTGATCAGTAGGCTATAGATCCACACACTGTGCTTGTCAGTATTCTCTAGAGTAGTTATAATTTTTCTGTCAATCAGATTATTTCAGCCAATGTATTAGCTCCCCCCCCCCCCCCTTGCCCTCAAGAGACGCAGTGTGGTTTGAGCATTAGACTACAGCCCTGCTCAGCCATGGAAACCCACTGGGGAACCTGGGGCAAGTCACATTCTCAACTTCAAAGGAAGGCAAAGGCAAACCTCCTCTGAACAAATCTTGCCAAGAAAGCCCCATGATAGGGTCATCTTTAGGTCGTCATAAGCCAAAAACTATTTGAAGGCACACAACAACAACCCTCCCTACAAAGGATATCAGTTTAACACAAGCCAAATGTGTAGGTAGAAAAAAGTTCTGTTTTCCCTTTGTAATTTTTTACTTGATCAATTTAAATCTTCTACAAGTAGGCCCAAAAGTCTTATCAGAAATTTATATTCTAGTGTGGTATGATATGAGCAAGAATAGGTTCTTACTAGTCAACCTCTCTCTTTTTTTAAGGCAATAAACTTAGTTTACCTGTTTTCCTGTTTTTTTCCTCTTTCATAACTTTTTAACTTGGCTTAAGCAAAAATTGTATTGAATTTTCTAAATGTAGATTTGATATAGGCTGGATTTTAAAAGAGAGAGCTAGTGAAACCACCTTTGCATATTCCTTGCCTACCAAAACCTTCATGGGTTTGCCATAAGTAAACAGATGACTCGAAGTTAGATATATTTAATTTTAATGTTGTCTATTGATACTTAGAATAGGAACATTTATTGCCAATTTTGAATATTGAAGCTATGAAAACCATAAGTCAAAGCAGTGTTAAAAATAGATGGAAGACAGAATTCCTTATTTCAAATGAAGATTTCCTTCCAGTTCACTACTACATTTTTATTTATCGTATCAGGAGTGAAGCAAGGGTACAGTAGTAATGTATTTTTTAAAAATCACAAAGTTCAAAAACCTGACATTATATTAAATGTCCTTTGACCAGTAGCTGACCACTTGGAGTGCCTCTGGTGTTGCTATAAGGAGGTCCTCCATTGTGCATGTGGCAGGACTCCGATTGCATTGTAATAGGTGGTCTGTGGTTTGCCCTTCTCCACACTTGCATGTTGTGGACTCCACTTTGTGGCCCCATTTCTTAAAGTTGGCTCTGTATCTCATAGTGCCAGAGCGCAGTCTGTTCAGCGCCTTACTACTAGAATGATTGAGCTTGTTCACTCCCATAAGTAAGTTGGTAAGGCATCTAGCGAGTTTGGTGGGGGGGGGGGGGGTGATTCAGAAGGAAGAGGACAACATTATAAGTCTACTGTGCTCTACTTCGTGCTTTTTTGTGATTACTTATGATCAGAAGCCCCTATATGGTATCAAAACTGGACTCAACCATTCTCTACTATCCTCTGCCATATGGGGCTCTAAGAACTTCAAAAATTGTGAAGTGGGCTACTCAGTCACCACTAGCCTGCTCTAAGCAGCTGAAAATAAACATACTGTTTTGGTATAAAATACAGCATATATTTTGAATTTTGATTTTAAACAGATGTTCTTAACCCCTGGTGTCCATGGATGACCCTCCAGGATCTGTGAACAAATGCTACAAACACACATGCACCTACCCTTCACTGTTTTCTTTGTTACTTTGAAAATTATGTTCAAATTCATTTTTATGCGGAACTGTACTTATACAGGGATGGACAGACTCAATGACATTCAAAAAGACTGAACCACTGTTCTGGACAATACTTTATAAATAGTACGTAAGCATTTAAAAATACAGTGCCTGAACAAAATGTATTAACACTTCTCTGCCACTATATCTTCAGTATGGGTTAAAGGGCCTCTGTCCTTGCATAAACACATGTGATTCTTTTCACATAGGGAAAGGGTATACATAAGATCTTTTATGCAGAGGAAGGTTATATAAGGCCTTCTATAGAGAATCTAGGATTGACATTTATCAACTTGCCATTGAAGTCTACGTTTCTTTGCCTCAAAATCGTTGTATATTCTCCTATTAGCCTTTTTAATGTGTATAAATTATGAAATCGCTGGATTTGTTCATGTTATCATGAGTATTTATTATATATTGGGTATTGATTATTATCTAGAATCTCCATTCAGTCTGTACTGATGTTTTTATTAAAATAATTGGTTATCTAGGTAAAAAGTTAATAGTTTTCCATCGGCACGTGGGAAATGTATTCCTATGAACTCAAGTATATAGTTTTGCAACTTTTCATTCAAGGGCTGTGTTAGTATGTTGCAGCAAAGACAACGAAGAGGGTTGTACTAACTAAAAATGTATTTATTTATCCATTAGGCTGTAGTCCATAATAGCTTATGTTGTAATAAATGTGTCAATCTTTCAGGTGACATAAAACTTTGTTTTACAGATTATTATGAAAACATTAGTTTTCTTTTAGCTTAAACAGATTTAATTGCAGTAGTTCTGACCACAGCGGCAGAACTGTTGTTGTATCTTCACTTTTATTAATATATGAATACTTCATTCAGTTCAATATGTTCTACATCAGGGGTGCCCATTAGGTAGATCGCGATCCACTGGTAGATCGCGTAGGCCGTCCTGGTAGATCACAGGCAGGGTGGGAGGAAGGCTCAGTCAATTCATCCAGTAGTAAGAAATCAGTTTGTGTGTGTCAACTGTAAAATAGTATGTGTGGAAGGGCCCTGAGTTATCTGACGTCCTTTCCACACAGTTGAATAAAATCCCATGTTATCTGATTTGAATCAGATTATATGGCAGTGTGGACTCAGAAAACCCAGTTCAAAGCAGATATTTTGTTATATGTTTCACATTTTTGTAGTTGACTTGGTTGTTTTATAAGTAGCTCGCATGCTGAAAAAGTGTGAGCACCCCTGTTCTACATAGTGTGTTTTTAGAGCATTTCCTATGTTCAAATATCTTCTTTTAGCCTTTATGAAAAACTCTGAAGGTTTTGAAAGAATTTTCTGATAAATTGATTAACAATATATGTATATTTGAAATGAAATGGATGTCTTCTACAGAAGATTTACAGTACTGTGTTTCTACTCTTAAACCTTGAGAGCAGATTTTCCATAGTAGAGTGTTGTATTAACTTACAGGCAGTTTAAGAAAAATGCTAATCATAATTAGCTGCATGCATAGATAACAGTGTCTTCAAAAAGATTTGCATTAGAAATAGAAACATGACTATTTGAGAGGGACACTGGGGCAGAAAAATTATTGACATTATTTAAAGTTAACAGAAATTGACTTGTGCCATTTTTAATCTCGTATTGATGGTTGTTTTGTCCTTTGTGTGTCAGAGTAAACATATTAAGGGCATATAACTCTACTAGCTGTGGACAAATGTAACATCTGTTATATAAGTTTATATTTGTGAAAGTATGTTTTGAGCATTTAAAAAATTCAACACTGCATACAAACATAATTAATTCAGCATTATTTTAGCTATTTAGAATATATTTCTAGAAGTAAAGAACAGTTGGCGTTTATAAACATAGAAACATTATTTAAATCTCTAGGGACATATACTTGTGTATTAAAAAAGAAGACCATAAAACACCTCAGTTCTGTATCAAGTTACCTAAAAAATACATTCCATTTAAATCAGTGGGTTTTTCTTTTGAGTAGATAACTTACAGATCTATATTGTTGTCATGGCATTATCTTGGATAATGCCATGCCAAGCTCTGCTTGTTTACTCAAGACTAAGGATTCATGAGTAGTGATGAATTGCCTGAGGCTAAAAGCTTCTGCCACTGGTGCAGTTGAGATGCCCCAATGAAGTTAGTAGGGGACATTGCTTGGAAAAGTTAAAAATTGGATCACAACTTTCAGAGTCCCTCTTGCTGTGCTAGCTGCAATTTTGTTTTTGAAGTACCATTTCCAAGCTCCTTGAGGAATAGCAGCTCCTAGCTTATCATTTTGGCACCTTTCTCTGCCACTTTGGCTTATGCTGTACATTGTATACACTACTTTGCATTTGGAGAGGTCTTATTACAACTCTTTGCTGCACCCTTGCTTGCTGGTAAAATGTGGGGCACATTATTCTGCGGCACCCCATTCACTAGCCATCAGAATCCCTTCACTTGATACTCCTGTCTGACTTTTAAGGTAGGTTTTAGGGGCATTGGCAATCATGACAATAGTGTCGTAATCATATGTATGAATACCAAGCAGATACATGGTCATAAGTCTACTCTATGACATCATGCTTGAGGTCCCAGGACTGAAACTCTGTAGGCTCTCTAGCACGCAGCAGAGAGCGTTTTCGGTAGCTGTGCCGGTCTTATGGAATTCGCTTGCGGCGGAGACGCGAGCCCTGCGGGACCTAATGACCTTCCGCAGGTCCTACAAGACCTGGCTGTTTAGGCAGGCATTTGGTGTTTGACCGGCGCCTGATTAACATCTGCCACCCTGCTGTGCTACCACTGTTCTTGTATGAATCAGCTGTGTCCTGATTCGCTATGGTTTTAAGGGGTGTAAGGGGTGGGATTGTTAACTGTTTTATGAGGTTTTGTGATGTTTTTAAATTTGTGTATCTTACATGTTGGAAATCGCCCTGAGCTTCGGGAAGGGCGATCCATTAAATCGAAATAATAAATAAATAAATAAATAACTGCCTCACAGGATGCCATCCTCTGTCTTGTATTTGAGCCTAAACAAAAGTATTTGAAAACATATCATAGCTGCAATACCTAATTTTACTTTTTCCCTAAAATTATAATACGATGTTAAATAATTTTAATATTTATTGAGAGAATGCATTATCTTTACAACCATAGGGGGAAAGCCAGGACTTACAAACCATTTCTCTTTACTCCTTTCTATTGGCTACGGGAATAGCGGACATCGTTTGTGAGCAAAGTCCTTAGTGTAAGTAAGAAAATTTGATGGGGTATAGGTGATCAGTCCATGTTCCACTATCGTGATTGATGATGAATGCTATATGATAGCAAAACAAAAGAACAGCTGGAGTATATAAGGAGAGATCATGCAGATAAGTGTGCCTGGAAGGGAATGGATCATTCCTGTGATTACTAGACATAATCTCGTTAAAACAAGAACTCATGAGGTTTAAAGGCTAAGACATTATCAGCTGTGAATCCAGCCAGAAGTACCCAGTTCAAATCCTTAGATATATGTTAATAGGTTTAGGTAAGCCGTGATCTCTCTGCAGCAGACCCTCCCCACCTCTACCATTTGCCATCTGGAATAATAAGGCTAATATATGGCATAGGATTATTGTCTTAATTAGTAGAAATATTGTGAAATAGTCTGTATAATCAAGAAGTGATGTATAGATAACAAAATGGTGATGATCACAAATTAATCCTTAACAAAATGTAGCCACATTTGAAAACTAACAAAAAGTGGCTACATTCAGTATCCATTTAAATGATGCGGAAAATAAACATAATCCATTATCTTGAGACCATTAATCTGTTTCGTTTCTATAAATTGTGCAGATTAGGAATCCTGAAAAGCTCATAAATTTACTTTAAGGAAAAGATGAGAGATATAAAGAGACAATGTAGATTTAATTTGATCTCTCACATATTTAAATCATTATTCTTTTAGAGAAGATGCAAACTCAGTGAACAAGATCTTACAGTGTTTGCTGGAGCACATTTCAGGCATTATTGTAATAAGATACTTGTCTCTTAATAATAGCTGTAGGCAATAATCCTATATGTAATATCCAGTTATATCCTCCCACCTTGAAATGGCATCTGTCAGCAAAAATGTAGAGGGGGTCAAACAAGTGATATGCCCAGCTATGGTAATTTTCTAGCTGCTGCCTCATACAATGTACAAGGAGTCTTCAAATAGTTTCCGCACTTTTAAAAACTATTTATTAAGAATTTTTAAAACAAATCACATCACTGTTCTACATTGTCATCTTACTTTGCAGTGCATTTTCCCAGCATTGTGCTAGGTATTTTTTAGCCACGGATACACCAGTCCTGCCACATCATTCGCTTGTTGCTTGCTCTTGTGCTCCTCTATCAGTTGCTTAAGCACCTACCTGGCAGACACTTAACTGAACTTAACGCCATCATGAATCAGAACATAGGCAGATTCAACACTCACATTCAGCTTTCCTGCAATTTCTTTGACTGTTGTTCTTCTGGTTTTGTTAATCAGTTCCAGGATTCTTTCTTCATTCCTCATTGTTATGACCTTAGCTGGGTCCATAGCGGTCTGCATCCATCACACTAGTATGGTCATTTTCAAACATTTTCAATCCACTCATAGATGACTACAAGAGAGAACTTGATCCCCTTACTGAGCACACATGCAGAGATGAAGTTGTGCTCCCGGCTCACCTTCTGCCCACAAAAAATGTACAGCAGAACGCTATTCCTCTTTGGTGCAATTTGTAAGTTTCCCAGCCATCTTGACCACAGCATGACCACTCATATACTAAACTGCAAGGTTGGCCAGCTTGCCAGTCAAACTAGTTACATGACACTTTCAGACATGACCAATTACAACTCCTCCCATCTTCACCGTTTCCAACTAAAATATAAAAGTTAGGGAACTTTTTGAAGACCCCTCGTATATTTGGGAAAATCATCTAAATTTCAGTCCTGTTTTATGCATTTAAATTCACTGTTTTATGAAACTTAATCCTATTTTTTAAATTTGGTTCTAGTTAAATACAGGTGAGGAGGAAGTCTGGGATGTCTCCTGGCCCCAGCAGAGTTCTACACTGAGACCGCACTGCAGATTTGGGTTAAATAGTTCAGTAAATGTGGTCCTGGTTATTCCATTGCCTTTTACTTACCACTTTCTGCGGCAGTCTTTAATGTGCATATTTATATATTGACAACATTCTTAATTCTGCCCAAAAGATAAGCATTGTAAGAAAAATAGACAATAACCAGCCCTCTGCATTTATGAGTTTGACTTTTGTGGATGTGATGATTCATAGATTTGATTCAAATGTCATCTCTAAGAATTTCTAGGTCTTCCACTGTAACTTTGTAGTCAATTTCTGCTGGAAACTGACATAGCATAAAGCAGACATCCTCAAACTGTGGCCCTCCAGCTGTTTGGGCTTCCAACTCCCAGAAGCCCTAACGAGCTTGTTCAGTTGTCAGGAATTCTGGGAGTTGAAGACCTAAACAGCTGGAGGGCCGCAGTTTGAGGATGCCTGGCATAGAGACATGTTGGAATGCCTAGAGATTCCTAGAAAAAAACACATCTCTCTAGGAATCTCTAGGTACTCCAGTATGATTCTTGGTCAGCCTCTGGTGGAAGTTACCCATAGAGTCATGGAATCAGCCAGAACTTGATTGGCAGTTGTCAACCAGATGCCTTTTTGTTGGCCCCTCAAGAATGTGGAATGACATATTCAAACAGATTTGACTACTGAATAGAAGTAAAGCAAGCCTACCCAGTCAATTGTAAACTATGACTTTAAACTGGCACTTTACTGGTAGGAATGATTTTAATGTGTTTTAATTTTCTGTCTATGTTTTTAATACACACATTTTAATGTGGAAACTCAATGTTGCTTCTGTACCTTTAATGTTTACATGGAAAAGAGAATTTTCGCAGTGTTTTTGTTACTAGGCCCTTCTATAAAACTATTGGAAGTATAGGAGTCTGCTCCAATTTTCAATGGGGCAACTCTGTTTTTGTCAGCTCCTGCTTCAGTATAGACCACTTGGACAACCCACAGCAGAAAGTTTGGATGTCTTAACGCCCTTGCGGTTCAACAAACCAGAGTTCAGATTGTTGTTTATGTATGGTTGACAAAGGCAGAGGAAGTTTTAACATTTTATAAAAAGCAAGATTTCAACGAACCATGGCTGCTCATGATGTGTAGATGGAATCACTATGTTTAAGTCATATGAGTCTAAAGGTTATTTTAATAGCCTTTTGGCTTGAGGGTAAAACTAAACATAGAACATTTTCAGGGTACATAGTAAAACCATTGTAGACTATTTTTATGTAATTGAAAGAACTCTTTTTAAACATTTTATATTTAAATAAAGAAATGCCTTCTGGTAAAATATCACCTTACTGGAAGAGCATTTTATTTTTCATAATTATAAATGTATGTAGGCAGATTTTCCAAGCATTGTGTTGTGGGATTCTGAGGGCCCATCTAGACAGGGCCCAAAATGTATGAGCTCACATGCTTTTACCAGAGGCATCCAAACGATGCCTCTGGTAAAACTGAATTAATTTGAGACAAAACAGGAAAACCCTACTTTGTCCCGAACTAATTTGATACCTGGTAAGACCTGGATCATTGATAAGATCCAGATCTTTCCAGGTATGAGCCCAGTGTGGATTGGGTCTGGGGTCCGCGTGATGCAAAGAGCCTGTGAAAATTAAAACCACTTACCCGGCCACCATTAAAGTATTTCTGGACTCTTCCTGGCACATAGAAAAATGTGCCAGGAGATGGGGGGTGACAAGGAAAATTGCTCCCAGTCTCCTGGCACGTCATTTCTATGTGCAAGGAGGACTTTAGAAGTACTTTAATGGCAGCCAGATAAGTTGTTTTAATTTTTATGAGCATTTGGGGGGGGGGGACTTCTCGTGTTAGAGTGCCCTCCTGAAAGGTACTAGAGGGCATCTAAACACCCCTCCAGGAAAACATGGGTTTTGGGGGAAGGTGTGGAGACTTAAACGTGCACTTGATCAGGTTTCTTAAACCCACTTTGGCACATGTTTAAATGAAGACTGGAAGCACCCTGAGTTGGCCTATGAAAAAGTAACTTTCCTAGCTCTGTCTTGGTAAAATGTTGAACCATTCATTTCAAGTTGGCTTCAATCTGGCAGCTACTTCTCATCTTTTTTGGGTGGGTTCTGTGGTGCATTCTAGTGCAATGTCTCTTCTGTAATAGCTGCACCACATTACTTCAGATAAGAGGGTAGATGAGATATTTACCGTTTGCAGTCCTCTACTTTGAATCCTTGCCCAACCAAGAAAACCAGTTGGGTGCCTTTCGGCAAGTCACACGCTCTCAGCCCCAGAAGATCCTGTGATAGTGTTGCCCCGGGCTCATCATAAGTTGAAAACAACTTGAAAGCACACAACAGCAAGAAAGTTCAGGGTGTGATTATTCACAGATTGAAATGAGCCTTTCTTCCACTATACTCTTGAATTAGAATCCTTGACTTTTCTTTCAGGTCTTTTGTCTAACTTTATCACTGTTGCTTTCTGCTGATGTGTTTGTAACAAAACAATAAACGCGTAAGAAAGCCCATCCTATACTGTCTATGACTGCTGTCTGGGATGCCCTAGTCATCAGGCTGGTTTGACTCCAAGTACTAAAATATGACAATGCAATAATTAGAGAGTGCTTTTTAAATGTACAGAGCGCTTCACTTACATTAATGTTTCCAACAAATCTAGGTAGATGGGTGTTATTATCTTTCAACTAGAGTTTGGAAGGGAAGGACCTCCTGAGGCTGAGGATAACTTGCCTGTTGAGATTTGTTCTTTATGGAATTTCCCAGATCATACTCTTACCCTGCTCATTACACCAACTTTCCATATGGTTTGCTTTATGGCAGTGGTTCTCAACCTGTGGGTCCCCAGGTGTTATGGCCTACAACTCCCAGAAATCCCAGCCAGTTCTGGGGACCCACAGGTTGAGAACCACTGCTTTATGGAGTCCTGTCGTTATGTACTTATTGACCGAGTTCCTGTCTGTGCTGCCATGTAATGCAGTTTGAAACTGCATTGTATAGTCAGTGTAGATTCATATAATGCAGTTTAACGAACTGTATTATATGAGTCTAACCAGGCATGGGCAAACTTTGGCCCTCAAGATGTTTTGGACTCAGAGGGTAAAGCGTTAATGGAAACAGACTGGACATTATTCAAGGAATATATAAAGTCCTGACAGAACTCTTAAAAATATTAGGAATAATAAGAATAAAAATAACACAAAGAAGAAGAAGTTGAAAGAAAGGAGCGACTAAGGACATTAATATAAATAATGGACTGGACCAGTAAAACAAGGCAAAAACCGGCAAAGAAAAGATGGAAGTCAACAAAATACCCCCTTTCTATCTTTTCTCACTATCCCATCCCAATATTTTCCTTCCAGGATTCCTTATTAAACACTACCCCAAAACATCCATCTCATTTGCCCTTCCTATTACCCCCCAAATCCCTGCCCAGATACCTAAGTCTTTCCATCCCCAAACCTTTTTCTTCCTTTTATTCATTTGTATTTAAAACTTTCAATAAAAATCTAATTTTTAAAAAAAAGATGTTTTGGACTCCAACTCTCACAATTCCTAACAGCTGGTTAGGAATTGTGGAAGTTGAAATCCAAAACACCTGGAAGACCAAAGTTTGCCCAAGCCTGGTCTAAACTGACCATGTAATTCAGTTTCAAATTGCATTATATGGCAGTATAGTTGGCTTCTAAGAGAAGTTGAGCAGAGAGATTTTGCAGCCAGTAATTCATAGCCTAAGCTGAGCTGGCTGACATGAAACCACTCTGTTTGCATGTTCCGTTTTTGCTTTGTTTATAAGTTCAAGGAAATTGGCATCCACTCTGCCAAATATCAATATACTGTATATGTCGGAAGACCTTACTGACATTTGGCTTTGTATTAACCCATGGTGATTGCTTTAGTATCCATGCCTCAGTTTACATGCTTAGCTAAATTGCAGCAGAGCCAAAGACACAGTTGACTGGCGCTTCATGAGTAGTACCCTTGGCTGGTTTCGTCATTACAGTTTGATGAGCGTCTCTCTTCAGGAAGTCAAGGAACTTGGCAATATCAGCACTGTAGATGTATAACTGAAATGACTTGGACGCACTGATGACATTATGAGGAAGAAATCAAAAGCTGCCACTTCTCTTTTTAACAAACTGCGGTTACTTATTAATGGAGGGCTGCAATTACTACTCTAGGTAACTTGAGAGAAAAGCCAGGATACTTAATATGATCTGATAGCAGCATGTTTGGGTTCAGGCTCAGCAAGTTACTTCAGTTGGCTGAAGATGGAAGTGAAACCTCCCACTCTTCCTTCTGCATGGTTGCAAGAAAAGAAAGGCATTTCAACCCAGGCACTTGTGCACATCACACCTAGCTGTCATTTTGGGGTTTTATGGCTGTGTTAACCAGGCCTGGGACTTTCCCACTTAAGCTTATGGAGTAGATCAGTGGTTCTCAACCTGTGGTTCCCCAAGTGTTTTGGCCTACAACTCCCAGAAATCCCACCCGGTTTACCAGCTGTTAGGATTTTGGGAGCTGAAGGGTAAAACATCTGGGGACCCACAGGTTGAGAACAACTGGAGTAGATAGATGCATCCCAGCTCCAGGAAAACCTCGACTGTGACTAGCAACGAGATTCATCAGTTGCTTTTAGCATTCCTCACTCGTTTTTCATGCCCTACTATGCTTTCTCGTCCTCTCTTCTGTTTCTGGATTTCTGAAATCTCTGCTTTTGGGGGAAGGGGAAAGGAACCATAAACATGTGGCGCTATTACATATCAATAACCTTTCTAGGCTATGTAGCCTGGAAGCAGTAAGAATACATTAGCCGATTGCCTAGCAACAGCTATGCTTATCCATACACAGGTGTTTCAGGAAGTAGTGGAGTGGGAAGATCAGGAGAGACTTCCTCTCTCGCTTGTATCAGCTGCCACATATCACTCTCTTTTTCTCTGGCCCGACTGTTCGGCATGTTTGCTTATTCCAATGAAGCACAAGGCGTGGCTGTTGTAAGCAGCAGCAAATGATGGCATACTAAAAGTAGTCACTATTTTCGTAAGATGCTTTGGCCTGTGAATGTTTGGGACACTAAATACAGATCCTACAATTCCAAAATACGTTGGACTCTAATCCCATATTGTGTTGCTGTCCCTTCTGAAAATTAATTTCCTTTTTCTGTTCTTACTGGGTTTATTGATGCCTTTGTAGTTTTTCAACATGCCCTTTAGTTGTTTTCTCAGCTTGATTTCAGAAAGAAGCATTTTGTCTGTGCCTTCTATAGATCTAGTTTGTATGAGGGCCTAAAATGCTCTTGCTGAATGCTTTCTATCTGCGGAACATCATCATTCTTCTTCTATTATTATTATTATGTTTATGTTTATTTATACCCTGCTTTTTCTCTCCACAAGGAGACTCTACGCTGCGTACATTAAAAGCGTTTTAATATGGTTGAAAATCTACAGATATATAAATGTTAAACCAAAATGAAATATCTTTGGTATTTTTTTAAAAAATCAGTTAAAATCCATAAAAATAAGTCCTATGAGGAGCGGCTTAAAGAGCTGGGCCTGTTTAGCCTGCAGAAGAGAAGGCTGAGAGGAGACATGATGGCCATGTATAAACATGTGTGGGGAAATCATAGGGAGGAGGGAGCAAGCTGCCCTGGAGACTAGGACGCAGAAAAGTAGCTTCAAATTACAGGAAAGGAGATTCCACCTGAACATTAGGAAGAACTGCTAAACTGTGAGAGCTGTTCAGCAGTGGAACCCTCTGCTCCAGAGTGTGGTGGAGGCTTCTTTGGAGGCTTTGAAACAGAGGCTGGATGGCCATCTGTCGGGGGTGCTTTGAATGCGATTTTCCTGCTTCTTGGCAGGGGGTAGGACTGGATGGCCCACGAGGTCTCTTCCAATTCATCGATTCAATGATTCTATGTGCAGGTCGTGGCTACCTTAGAAATTAGTAATTTCATGAGTTACAGTAATAAAGACTTCAATATCCCAACTCCTGCCTATCTTGTTTAGCAAAATCTAATACTTTTTAATGATGCAATTCCTACTTTGGGCCCAAAGTGAGAAGTAGCATGATTAAAAGGTATTACTACTTCATTACACTAGAGAAAATCGACTTAAAATCCAGTTTCTGCCTTCTGCAGAATTCTGAAGTTTGTAGTTTAGGGAGGAGCCGTTAACAGCCTCACTAAACTACAAACCCCAGAATTCTGTAGAAGGCAGAAACTGGATTTTAAGTGGATTTTTTTCTCTACCATGATGAAGATTTTGCTAAACAAAATAGGCAGGAGTTGGGATATGGAAGTCTTTTTTATTGTAGTTCATGAAATTACTATTTTCTTAGACTTCATGGATGAACTCCATAGCTTACCCGAAGACTGCGTAAGTCTATCCTGCTCTTTAGTGTCCTCACCATTTTAAATCATTTAAGTTTATTGGGAGTAGCGAGGGAACACTGTAGCTTTTCAATGAGTATCTCATAGACTCTCAATCAATTCAACATTAGGACCCCCCCCCCCCCGGTGGCGCAGTGGGTTAACCCTTGTGCTGGCAGGACTGAAGAATTACATGTCAGAGGTTCAAATCTGGGGAGAGTGTGAATGAGCTCCCTCTGTCAGCTCCAGCTCCTCATGCAGGGACATGAGAGAAGCCTCCCACAAGGATAGTAAAACATCTAAAACATTTGGTGTCTCCTGGGCAATGTCCTTGCAGACGGCCAATTTTCTCACACCAGAAGCGACTTGCAGTTTCTCAAGTCGCTCCTGACACAGAAAAAAAATCAACATAGTTTGTGGCAGCCATAAACACAAAGTTTCTGGAGTATAACAACTACTTTCAAAATAAGTAATGCACAATTAAACAGGAAACAACACTTTCTAACCAGGGACAGACATTTTTCAAATGTTGTTACTTAGTGTTATTAGTGTTCATGACAGTGAATTGAAATTTCAATATTTAATAGTTAACATCAATTAATCAAAATTCAGACCTACAATTTAGAGCAAGCCTGGACAAACTTCGGCCCTACAGGTTTTTTGGACTTCAACTCCTACAATTCCTAACAGCCTACCGGCTGTTAGGAATTATGGGAGTTGGAGCCCAAAACACCTGGAGGGCCGAAGTTTGCCCAGGTCTGATTTAGAGCATGAATATGTTGGCAATCATACGAACACCTTTTCAATATTTGTACAGACAAAGATATAGAAGTATTGTGGGCGAGGCTATACCAAGAGATGTTTTCCCATCCTGTTGCACTTTCCTTCATAATGTATTTGCAGATCTTTCCTTGCAGACCTCTACTTCTTTTCTTTTTAACTTGTTTTCTAAAACAAAATTCTATGCTGAATTTTTATGCTTCTGGTACTATTGTATTAGATTCCAATTTCCTTAAATATTCCTATATCCTCTTGTATAATCTATACCAGGCATGGGCAAACTCTGACCCTCCAAGTGTTTTAGACGTCAACTCCCACAATCCCTAACTGCTAGTAGGCTGTTAGGAATTGTGGGAGTTGGAGTCCAAAACACCAGAGGGCCCAAGTTTGCCCATGTCTGATCTATAGTAATACAATTTTTGCATTAAAGAATAAATGGAAATACGTCTTTCTTGCATTGACCAGTACATAGGCATTACTATACTAAGCACAGAACAGATAAAAGAATGCCTTAATTTTGTGTAATATCATTTACCACGACTTTTTTTAATGGGATCAAGGAATGATTTAAGGAGCATTATTTTTTACTATAAAATTAGAAATTAGCCTCACTGAAATAAATTAGAACAACTGATTAAATTTAATTGATCTGGTCTAAAAATGTCGGGTGCATATACACTCCTGAATGAGAGATCTTGCAAGTCATAATTTGACAATCAGAAGCAACCCACTGAACCAGCATTCTTCCACTTTCTTCAACGTAGTTTGTTCATTTTGAGTGTAACAGCAAGCAATGGCTTCATGAAATCAGAAAGTGGTGAGGGCAGAGTACATGGAGAAAAATGGGGGAACACAGAAACAGATAGTTGAACCATATTTCAGATATGAAAACGTGGTTAACATGTGACTAAAACAACTGTGGTTTCAAAGTTGTCTTAGTCTAGTTACCTGTTACATTAGAAATTGGTAGAAAAGTAACTCAGAATGGTGTATGAAATTGACGCATGTACTGTATAACATGAAGTATCGATGCGGAGAAGGCTTTTGACAAAATCAATTGGGAATATTTAAAATTGCTAATTAGAAAATTAGATATGGGATATTATTTTCAAAATACAATAGAAGCATTATATACAAACAAAGAAGCCACTCTAATAATAAATAGTCAAGAAAAACACAAAAAAATACAAATTGATAGGGGGGATACGCCAAGGTTGGCCTTCCGTCACCACTGCTTTTTATTTTAGTTATGGAGACACTAGTCAAGGATATCAATAAGGACGATGAACTTAAAGGAACACATATACTCACACAAACATATAAGTTAAGAGTATATGCAGTCTGCATAATAGAAAACCCAATACCCAGTATTAATAAATGGATAAACAAATTTGAGAGTTTTGGTAATCTTGCGGTTTTGAAACTGAATAAACAAAAAACTAAGCTACTAACAAAACACCTCAGCAATAAAGAAAAAGAATTACTTCAAACATGAAGTACTAGAATGCATTTGTCTCTGATTTGTTTGAGGATATTTATGAACATTCACTTACCTTTTTGACATTCCAAATATAGATATATTGTGCTAATTCAGAAATTAGTGAATATGGATTAAACTATAAACAAAGGAAGAGAATTGATTAGTGTATACTTTAAAATCTGTTAATATACATTTTTTAAATGCGGGATTTTTAGTGAAATCTTTCTACTCCACTTCTTAGGTATCAAGATGAAAGAAAAGTAGTACCAATCAGTTGCTAAGACCCTCTGAAATAGTATACAATAGCCCTGTATGATGCAGAATGCACAACGGATGCGGCTTTGTTAAAATTCTGTAGGCTGTAATGTGAAATTACTTGCTTCAATGCTGCTTTGCAAAGTTGCTGTGAAGCAATTTGCCCTTCTCTGTAGTCATTGCTTTTGTGTGATTGTAGAGTTGTGCTTCTGTGTAAAGCTGTTACTCTTTATGCTTGTTGCTCTATAGCCAGTTGTTACAAAGCAGCTGTTCATGTCAACAACTTGTTCTGGCTTTCATCGTCATATGCCCTTGGCGCTCTGCCACTGTAGCATTGCTGGGCCTTTTCTACCTTAAATCCTAGCACAACGGCTGGGGAATATCACTCCTTGAGAAATGGTGTGTGTTGGAGGAACAGCATTAGCTGGTAGTACACTTGGTGGAGAATTGAGGGTACGTGATGCACTTTGCACTGGGAAACACCACCTATATTTACTCGAGCTTCTCAGAAAAGGCTAATAAATGACACAACCTTATTTTTAAGCATTAACTTGGTAACCATTGACTACCTTGAACTTCTTGCAGATGACCTAGCCACAGTATTGTCTGCACTCGTTATTTTGAGACTGGGCTAATGTAGACGCTGTACACAGGGCTACCACTGTCACCATTATCCAGGCTGATTGCTTCTAGAAGTCTGAGGCCACATATACACTGCCATATCATCCAGTTTCTGATCCCGGATTATCTACTCTGAAATGCATTATAATAATAATAATAATAATAATTGATGTTGCAATCCCAGGTGACAGCAGGATTAAAGAGAAACAACTGAAAAAGCTGACAAGATACGATTTATGTATGTTTTCAGTGTGTTTGAAAGACCTGGCAGATGTTTTATGCATTTTCATTTATCCTATTACTTAGACTCTGAAGTGCACTCACCCCCCAGACACACACACAAAAATAACCGTCTCTGAAAACAGCATGCATCTTAGAATTGCGGGTGTAATTTTTTCTGTTGGTGGTAATAAAATTAGTATGCATACAAACTACAGGAAAGGGCATTCCACCTGAACATTAGGAAGATCTTCCTGACTGTGATAGCTATTCGGCAGTGGAACACTCTGCCCCAGAGTTCTTCTTTGGAGGCTTTTAAACAAAAGGCTGGATGGCCATCTGTCGGGGGTGCTTCTTGACGGGGGTTGAACTGGCTGGAAACCACTGAGCTGCTGAACTTGCTGACTGAAAAGTTGACAGTTTGAATCCAGGGAGCGGGGTGAGCTTCCACTGTCAACCCCAACTTCTGCCAACCTAGCAGCTTGAAAACATGCAAATGTGAATAGATCAATAGGTACCTTATGCTGGAAGGTAACGGCGTTCCATGCAGTAATGCCAGCCACATGAACTTGGAGGTGTCTACGGACAACGCCAGCTCTTTGGCTTAGAAATAGAGATGAGCACCATCATCCCGAGTCATACACGACTAGACTTAATGTCAAGGGAAACCTTTACCTTTAAACAATGCAATAAAGCTGCAAATAGGGAAGAATGAGAGTCTGCTTTTGCTGATCCACCTGTAACTTTGTACACTTGCCTACAGCAGACATAGTAAACTGAAGCACCTCCAGAATCCATTTTCAAGCCTGTATTAACTGCAAAATAAGGAGAAAGTGGGAGAGCAGATAAGTCTGCCTTACTAACTATATCCTACATATTAAAAACACATATATCTATCAGTTCAGCCATCAAATCCGAAATAAAAGGTGAGGTTGGTGAATAAAAAACATCAGTTCTGAAGGCATTGTAAAAAAAAGTGGTTTCTAAGCAGTTCAAAACATTTTTGTTTGTTGAAGCCAGGCTTACCTGTTCACATCAACATATTGTTTAGTTTTGAATATAAAGTTTGCTGAAATAGATCATAATCTCTGCATTTAATTTCCAAGTTATTTCTGGAAAGTACCAATTTTTCTATGAAAGAAGTAATGCCGAGGGACATATTTAATTTGTTAATGTGGTATGCCTGTATATAAGATCCATAAATAGTTGATTGAGGGGTTTTTTGCCCTTTCTCTACTCCCAAAATAGAAATGAAACACACTACAGGTCAAGAAAAGCCCCCTCCATGCTGAGCATGGAAATGCAACTCCTTTTTCCTTCCTCTGCCAGTCCTCAGCAGACTCATTGTATGTTAATTTTATTATTTCTGGAATTACACCATAATTTTATAGCTTCATAGGATGTTGCCTTGTGGATAAATGTTAGTTGTGGGAAAGTCACATACTTGAATCGCCAGTTCCTAATCCTGCCTACTTTCTCAGGGTCAGAAATATCATCCTTTATTCCCATGATGGATCATAGTGTGACTGGTGATGACGACCTGAAGCTGTTGATGATTCACACACATGGATTGTGTCTCACTCCTTAGAGCAATGTATGAGGGCGGGTCAATAAGTCCATAACTTTTCGAATGAAACACAAGTTTTTTGATTTTAAAAATCATTTTATTTTTCAACGTAGTCTCCTTTGAGCTCTATACACTTTGTCCAACGTTTCTCCAATTTTTTTATCCCTTCCAAAAAATAAGATTTATCGAGGTCATCAAAATAGGTATTTGTTTGTGAGATGATTTCATTGTTGGAGTCAAATCTCTTTCCGCCGAGCCATTTCTTCAGGTTTGGAAACAAGAAATAGTCACTCGGAGCTAAATCCAGAGAATAGGGCAGATGAGGGAGCAATTTGTATCCCAATTCATGGATTGTTGCCATGGAAACTGCACGTGTGCACCCTTGCATTGTCCTGCATTGTGAGCAAACGTGGCACCCATCTTACGGAAAGCTTTCTCATACCCAAGTGATCATTTAAAATTGAAACCACTGAGCCATGTGAGATGCCTATGGCTTCCACAATCTCTCACACTTTCAATCTCCAGTCGCCCAACACCAGATCATGAATTTTTTCAATTGTTTTGGGTGTAGAGACCTCAACTGGACGTCCAGAATATTTGACATCTTCCGTGCTTGTACAGCCACAACAAAATTTAGTAAACCACTTTTTTACAATTAAAATTGATGGGGCAGAGTCCCCATAGTATTTATCAAGCTGAGCCTTGGTTTGAGTGATTGGGGGGAGGGTTGCAAAAAATAATGCTTAATGAGCACACAAAATTCACTTTTTTCCATTTTCTCCTCAAATCATGGGGTAATCTGCTATCAATGGCTGTCAAACACAAACTAAATGACGCA
The DNA here is from genome assembly GCA_030556195.1 of Anolis apletophallus. Classification (NCBI taxonomy): domain Eukaryota; kingdom Metazoa; phylum Chordata; class Lepidosauria; order Squamata; family Anolidae; genus Anolis; species Anolis apletophallus. The sequence continues at coordinate 75,254,354 of JARBWK010000007.1, read as the reverse complement.
GCTTGTTCACATTTTGACAGGAGTCAACTGACAGATGCCTATTGACAGGAGCAGTGTTGCCCTTTCAGTTAAGAGGTGGGAAATTCAAAAAGTCACGGACTTATTGACTCGCCCTCGTACTATGAAAGAGTGGCTCTGAAGTGTGGCCTCGGCCTGTTTTCCTACTAGAATGCAACTTGTGCCCCCAAATTGAAGAAGTACTCTTAATCAGACTCATCAGACTCCATTTTACCCAAGTATTAAGCATACCACTGTTATATTCCAACCTTCATTGATAATTTTTCTTTCCTTATTGCTGCTATATGATACATGCACCTTACTCACTAGCTCTACCCTCTATTGTTGTGGCACCAGTCCACCCACCCACGACAAGACACTGAATTTTACCATTAGTTGTTTTCCCTGATGTTTTGCTATATATATTGTTTATTATTGTTGTTTTTATTCTGTTATATTGCTTTTGTTATTATTTTGTTAATGTTATTTTAATGTGTTATGTTTTAACAGTACTATTGGGCCTGTCCCCATGTCAGCTGCCCTGAGTCCCTTCAAGGATATGGAGGCAGGGTATAAAAACAAAGTTGTTGTTGTTGTTGCTCTTCTTCTTCTTATTATTATTATTATTAAAAATGTGCAAAACTGTGTTGTTCAGGCTTGCCTTTGATTGAAGCCCCTGGATACTGTAACTGTCTACTATTACTGTCGTTGCATTATTTGCAATTTTTATTTTTTGTTGTTTTTATGATGTACCACTGTCTTACAGTGCATTTTAATATGTATGTGAACCGTCCCGAGCCAGCCGGGAAGGGCGGAATATAAGATTGAACAAACAAATAAATAAATTATTATTATTATTATTGGCCTGACTATCAGCAGTTGAAAGATATTAGTGATGCTACTTTCCAAAGCCTTGGGAAACAGGGAAAGAAATATAACAGCACTGAGTGGGATCATACAACCTTTGAAATGTCATCGTTTTCTGCTTGAGAATTGGCCACTATAAAAGTCTGGAATGTCCAAATGAAGCAAGCGTTTAGTATTTTTTACTAATGGAAACTATGCTATTTTAAAATAGTCACTTTGTAGTTGTTTTCCTGTTTTGGAAAGGTGTAGAAATCAAGAGGAAATGTTTAAAATAATATTTGACAAAATAGGAAGTTAGCCAAAACTGTTCAAGTGTATTTGACAGCATATTAATTCTTCTTATTTGTATTTGATCCTGTATTTCCTCCTATTTTCATTTCATTATATCTTCCTTTGCACACAGTAATTAACATAAGAAAAAAGGGAATTCCTTTATTCTGGTAAGAAATTGCTTAATACGTCTAGGAAAAAGGTGAAACTTGGTTGGTTTTTCTTTTCATTTGGTCTTCTCTCGCCCAAATCTTCATATGTATACCAGGGAGCAATCACGCTCTTTCATCAAAACAGCCCCCAGCAGAGAAATGGTGTGGTGATGGGAAATCATCACATTTGCTAGAGCGTTAATTTAAAAAACCCATGTGGAAGGAGCTTCTATTCTACTCTCAGTAATATGTGAATTGGCCTGACATAATGTGCTTATTTTCTGTATTCATTTTTACTTGTTAATTATGTTGTGAGCACAATGTCTTAAAAATACACACAGAATGAGGAGAACAAACATGGGTCAGTCTTCTAATTGCTAAAACTCTTTGGTAGATGAACCCATTTTGTAATGATACATACTCAACAATGTGAGTTTAATTCAGCTGAAGGGTCAGCATAAGGTTGCATTTGTGCCGTCCTCTCTGTCTTATTAACATTTTTATTTATATTGCTTAAGGAAAGTTAGTGTCACATGCATTTCTATATTGTGTTGCAAGATCCTGGCAAGAACTGCACCTCATTTTAACAAATCATTAGACAAGATAATAAATTTCCCCATAGAATCGTTTGTTATTCAAAACAAGCCCTTCAGGGAAGGAAGTTCACAGCAGTTAGTAACTGTTCCTGTGGATACCAGAGAACTTTGCACAATACACAGTACATTGCACTAAACCTAGCTTAGAAACTTTACTTGCAACAAGTCTTTGTGAGATCTGATGGGGGTGTCAATGTTAGTGACAGTTCGTAATCCTTGGAAATGGATTGGGTTACCTGATAGTACTAGAAAAGTTTTGGAGAATGCAATGGATAGGGTCCTCTGAAGGCAGCTAGGAAACATTTTTGACAAATGGAGTGTACTATGATGGATGTATCTTGATTATAGAATCACATAACCCCAGTCGAGCATTTATAGTAGTAGTATTTTATTTCTTGCCTGGCTCTCCTAATGGCTCGAGGTGGGTTACAACATTGTAAAACACACATTCACATAAAACATTCTTTAAAATTAACATATTAAAACATATTTCCATACGATGTGTATTAAAATACACAAGACCAAGATTAACCATAAAATGCAAGTTTAAAATTTGTCATGGGTAGGCCTGCCCAAAGAGATAGGTCTTCATTTGTGTCTTAAATTGCGACAGCTGATCTAGCTGTTGGAGCTCTATCGACAGGTCATTCCACAGTTGTGGGGCAGCCAATGAAAAGGTCCTCTGGGTGATGGTCGCCAATCAGATTCTGGCAGGCTGGAGCAGACGCTCCCCCCGGAGGACCTCAGTGTGCAGGACAGATTATACAGGAGAAGGCAATTCTGTAGGTAATCTAAATCCAAACCATAGATTCCATGTTTAAAGGGAACAGCGCTGTGAAACTGTTTTTAGGTTCAGGTATACTCACATCCATCAAATCCATTTCAGTGGTCATCACAATTAAAATGAACATTATATTTAGAATTGTTTGTGTTACTTATATCCTGCAAGTATTTTCAAATTTTTAATGTATTGTTTAGGAAATTGGGAGGAGCAGAGGTTCTTCTTCTCCCAGAATATTGATGAAAAGGATACAACTTCCAATTCAAGAAAGTGGGTTTGGTTTTCCAGACTTTGCCACATAGCATGGGACATTGTTGCAGTTATAAACTATATTTTGGACATATTTACCCAGAGTAGGCAATTCACCATGGTCACTTTGGGAACTTTCTTTTTGATACCTGTATCTAAACTGACAGCACTAGGTAATTTATTTGGTAAAAGAAATAGAAGGTTACCTACATATGGCAGCTAGAGCCATATGTCAAATCTCTCTCTGGCATTACTTCGCGAACAAAGATTCTTAGGGGACTCACCCCTTTTTACAAGCTTGTTGATGACTAAAAAGACCAATCCGGGATAGGCAAGTCCTGTTGCAGAAAGCACAGCAGAAAGTCTCCTTGGGTGATGTTGTTTCCAAGTTGCGGTTCTTTCTGCGTTGTCGTTTCTCTTCGAGACCCATTTGGCGTGACTTCTCGAAAGGGGCCGCAGCATTATGGATAGTGCATCTCCATGCCTCCCGATGTGAGGCCAGGGTGGACCATTGACCATATGTCAAATATCATCACACGAATTACAATCTGATCTATGTGTTTATGCTAAACTGACCTTACAGGGAACTCCCGATCTCGGGATGGGGGGGGGGGGAATTCTGTAGAAGACATGGACAGAAAACAGGATTTCTACCATAAATTAATTATTAGATGTTGATGAATTTATGTTCTTTTGTTTTCAAGATAAATGTAATTTATCTTTAGTGACTAAACTGCAGTATTTACCATTGCAGTACTTATTAGAAGTTAGATTTGGTCCAGTATTTCTCAGTGCCTTTAATTTTAGAAACATTTATTGAAGCTGATCAAGTATTTGAGCCAGCAAGCTATATATGTATTTTTATTACCAATAGAAAGTATGCCTTGCAAGATTTACAGTAAGAATGCAATCGAGAATTAAAATGCCTAATTTGAGCCAAACAATGATCAGTAGTTTTAACATCTATATCAAGTATGACTATAGATCTCCAATTACATCTTAAATGTCTATTCCGAGTGTACTGGACACCACATCTTTTAAATAAAGGTCCATCTAAATAATCTCTGTTGGAAATGTAATAGTCTTAATGTTTCTTTAACCCATAACTTTTAGTGAAACCTCATAGTTGCCCTCATTTGGGCGGGAGGTGAAATCAGACAAATAAATTTGGTATTAAACATTGTTTGTTATTCAGTGATGCATATATTTTGTTAAACTGTTTAGCCACATCTTGGAATATAACACACACTCAGCAGAAATTGAGCTTTCGTGATATTTATACAGCTAAAATAGAATAATATTCCAGTATCAGAAAAATGACGTGCAATGGCTGTTATGCAATGGATAAAGGATTTAAAACATTTGCAACATTTTAAAGACTGATGCACCCATGTAATTTACAAATGGATTTATATTCATATACTTGGTCTGCTTTTATTGTATAAGTAACGTTTTCCCTTTTTAATCCCTTCATTCTTTTTTGTTATAATATCATGATATATCACTGAGAACCTTACAATATAATTGTGCCTGCTAATCGTGGCCCTGTGTGATATCTCTGGGAAAGAAAGGCGCCATGCATATGAGGGGAAGCAAGGAAAAGAGGGAGGGAGGAAAGAGCCACAAAGAGAGCCATGCTGCCATGGAGACATTGTGACACCTTCTCAGAGCTGGAGAACGGAGAAAGAGGAGGAGAAGGAAAGGAAAGAAAGTGAAAGGAGAAGAAAGAGAGGGAGGGGAAGAAAGAAAAAGGAGGACAGGAAGGAACATGGAAGGGAAAAGATATCAGGGGAAGGGAAGAGAAAGAAAGGATGAAAGCACCTGGGTGCCAGGTAGATATGTTAGTCCCATTCTACAATTTTAGAAATTTAATAGTGCTGATCGCTTGCTACAAAAGGTTGATCACACACACACACACACACACACACACACACACACACACTGTGATTTGAAATACATACAGTATATTACCACAGATTGCCTAAGGCAGGCCCTGTCTGTTTACCTAAGCTTCTTTGGTCTCTTCTCCCATAAGATCTTAGCAAGCAGAGGTTCTGCGGCATACAATTCTTTTTGACTATCTTGTCATCAGACAGCCAAGATGGATTGGTGTCAGTCAGAATAGCATTCTACCAGAAAAGGGGCATTTCTGAAAAGAATACGTGCTTGATCATAATCCTAACCCCACCACAAGCAGCAGACCTTCAGATTACTCTGCCTAGCATGTTCACATATACATTTTTCTATGTGCACTTTATTCTATCGTTCACTTTTTGTAAAGTCTGAATATCTGAATGCAAAGTGCATCCAGTTTGCATCCGTTTTTGAGCAGGTTAGAACAGGGAAATGTGCACAATAACTTTGGCAGAGCTGATTCCCAAATAGTTTGAAAACTTAGGTTTATTTATTACATACAGAGATGTGCCTATTAAAAGGAAAACTTATATGGTGCATTGAGACCTACCTTATGACAAGTCCCAGTAAAGCCTGTAATCATATTACAGCTGGAAATAATTGTGTCTTCCAAACTAGGGAGAAAAAGATGAACATGTCATAATTATAACTAAGAGACATTACGTACGGAAATTATGTGTTTTTATTATTCCTTTTTATTAAACAGTAAATGCATTCAAGTCTATATACTCAGTTGCCTGGGAATAAGGCCCACTGAACTCAGTAATTATTCTGAGTAGATACTGGTATGTGTAGTATATTGTATGTCTTGTATTACAGTGTATATACACATATAGATGGATATGATACTAAAAATAATAACTTTATTCTTATGCCCTGCGACCATCTCCCCGAAGGGACTCGGGACTGCTTACATATGGGTCAAAATGCACACAAGACATAAAAGCAACACAGTCCCCTTAAAGCAATAACACAATTAAAATAAGAGCATAGAAAAATATAATCCAGATAAAAACACCATTAGATAAAACATAAGAATATAAAACAGCAACATTGAAACTCAAAACAATGCTCAACAAAACCAATGACGCAAAGGACATGACCAGGCTATAAAAAGGGCCAGGCGTGGGATAGCGCAAAACGGTCTACCATAGGGCTGGGGTATTGGATTAAGTGCAGAGAACGAAATATTTTCAGGCGACCTAGGGACTGGGCATTTATAACTAAGGACTAGCTGTTCTCAAATGCTAGCTGAAACATCCAGGTTTTCAAATCCCTGTGAAAGGAGGACAGTATGCGGGGTTGCCTACTCTCCCAGGGGAGGGAGTTCCAAAGTTGGGAGGACACCACCAAGATGGTCCTCTCCCTTCTCCCCAGCAACTGTGCTTGTGACGGTGGTGGGAGTGAGAGGAGGGCCTCCCCATTGGATCTTAGAGCTTGCACCAGTTCATAGGGGGAGATGCGGTCACGAAGATAGGCAGGACGCAAACCGTTTAGGGTTTTGTAAGTCATAACTTGCGCCTTGAATTGGGACTGTAAACTTATTGGCAACCAGTGGAGCTGCTTTAATAGGGGCTTCATGCTCTCCCTATAATTAGCTCCAGTTAGAAGCCTGTAACATTGGTTTGAATGAAGAAGATTTAAGCATGTATAATTTTTGATTTAACATCTGAAGAATTTGGATTATGCTTGCTCTTTGATCTTCCACAATGATATCTCTGTTAAATGATCTTTAGATCATCCCTGGAGGAAAAAGTGCATTGAATTTAGATTTAAAATGGGGGTCTCTATAAGTAAATAGGGAAAGATTTTTTTATAGTGCAACTGTGGTTTTGTTTTTAAGTTTCTGAACATCTTTTTCATAATAACTAAGTTGTACTTTGATATAAAAACAGCATGTCAAAATCAGAATAATCTTAGCTGATATCGAATCTGAAGAGAAAATTATATCTTTAAAATATCCCCCAAAATTGTCAAAAATCATGTTCTCGTGTAAATAATTTCACAGTTAGGGACTTCATGCAGAATGTACAGTACATGTAAATGTTTTTCACAGAAAATAGTATCTCCTTCACTGGAGATAACATTCTGCAAAAAAAATTCTGTTTTCTAGTCAAAACAATCATTCGTGAATTTTATCCAGAATGCATTCTTGCTTGTGAGAAGAAGATAGCTATAATTACTGATTACTTTAAAAAAAAGAAAATTAGTGAAGAATTGCATCCCTACTGTATTGATACAACATAATCTTAAATTAAACTAGTTTCCAAACATTTTTCTCACTAATAAATCAACTAAAGGTAAAGGTTTCCCCTTCACATTAAGTCTAGTCATATCCGACTCTAAGGGGTGATGCTCATCTCTATTTCTAAGCCGAAGAGCCAGAATTGTCCGCAGACACCTCCAAGGTCATCTGGCTGGTGTGACTGCATGGAATGCCATTACCTTCCCGCCAAAGTGGTACCTATTGATCTAATCACATTTGCATGTTTTCAAACTGCTAGGTTGGCAGAAGCTGGAGCTAACAACGGGAGCTCACTCTGTCCCATGAATTTGGACCACCAGCCTTTCAGTCAGCAAGTTCAGCAGCTCAGCGGTTTAACCCACTGCGCTTCTGGGGTTTTAATAAATCAACTAGTCATTATAAATGAAGTGGTTTGAAAAACAGGACACGGTGGAGTGTGTAACATCCTGAGAACTAATCTCATAAAACATGCTTTACAGTTTTGCTTTAGAGCAAGCAAACATATAATTAAAAGAAAAGTTTACTAAAAAAAATAACAGTCCTGTGAACAAGGCTTCTGTTTTCTGCAGTGTCACGGTGCCTAATGCCTGGCCCTGTGTTCAAGGGCATGTCTCCTTCATCCGGCCCAGTCCGCTTGTGTAAAAATACTTTTTACCATTTATCATGGTTTTCCCAAGGAAACTGAAAAATCCATTATTTCACCATAACCCTCACTGGATCGTGGATTGGCGGATAAAAGGAGAATGTTGCAATTGTTTTTCATGTTTATTTTTGGAGGAAAAAGACACATGATTATTTGGTATGTTTAGCTTCATAAAAACAATTTTATAAATGCAGTAAATGTCCATTTAATGCTTGATTCATATAAAGTTAAGGGAAAGTATATAAGATTGTACCCTTCACATGTTTTGGACATGCTGGCTGATGCTCATGAAAGCTGTAGTCTGAAACATCAGTAGGGATGTACGTACAGATGACCTTTTGCTGTGCTAGCTTTTTATCTGCACATGGGGTCTTTCAGCAGTTGCCAGAGCATGGATTTAAAAAAACTTTTCAGGGGCTAAAAATGATAAATAAAAATGTTTCACTGAAAACTGTCATCATTATAGCAGTGATTTCAAGAGTTCAGCGATAGATGAAAAGAGAACACTAGAAAACAATGGCTGAGATCCAGCGTTAGTGCCCTAACTGTGACAATGGAGCTCTGTCATTGTAGCTATTTATACTGCTGCTTCTTCCTTTCCCTTTAATAAAACTCCCTACCTCTTTAAACAGGCAGTACCACAATCAAAGGGTTTCTGAGGCACTGCTGATCAGCGAAAGGGAAATGACTTCAGGACTCTTGGGACCAGCCACAGATGATGTCTCCATGAACCCCATGACCTGCAGGACACAGAAAGCCTCATTCCCAGTTTCTGTGTCTCGATTTTTTTGACTAAAGTTTCTAGACTTACCAATGAGTTTATACAGAATTCATTAACTCCTTCCCATGCCATATCAAAAGAGATGCCCAAGAGCTTTGTAGTAGTACCATAACTCCTAACTTGGGCATTTCTTTCCAATTTCTTTGCTGACAATATCAGCTTATTTTCCTTAACCTATAGGGTGACGTGGATATAGGTTCAGTGGATATGCTGGGCCTCTGTATCCACCCTGAACTATCAGAAAATAGTTCCCTATATACATTTAACAGCGTTATGAACCTGAATCTTCATAAGAAAATTATCATCGTGAACTTTATCCACTCTACTTCCTCATGTTTCCACTTGGTCCCAATGGGATTTGTGTGTGTGCGTGTGTGTGTGTGTGTCAGGAGCAACTTGAGAAACTGCAAGTCGCTTCTGGTGTGAGAGAATTGGCCGTCTGCAAGGATGTTATCCAGGGGATACCCGGATGTTTAATGTGGGAGGCTTCACTCATGTACCCGCGTGGGGAGTTGGAGCTGATCGAGGGAGCTTATCCGCGCTTTCCCCGGATTTGAACCTGCGACCTGTCAGTCTTCAATCCTGCTGGCACAAGTGTTTAACTCACTGTGCTACCGGGGGCTCCCCCAATGGGATAAACTACAGGTGTTGCTTCCACGTACACACAGTAAGACCCTCTTATCAGCCAGTAAGCTTTCCACAGTTTCAGTCATCTGCAATCACCGCTACTAAAAAAAAAAACATGTTTGTGAGCATTTCTCAGTCTTTTGGTGCAAAGACTGAGAGATAATACTTGGGCCAGAAACAGACTTGCAAGCATTTGTTGAGGAAGATGGGCCAGTGCAGGGCGAACCCAGGAGGGGGCAAGGCCAGGAGTGGATCACCCTCATGCTTTCTTCTCAGCTGCTTGCCCCATCCTTATTCTGGGAAGAAAGTGAGGCTTTTGAGGTCCCGAGGTCCCTGCCTGCCCATCCATTCTGCCAGCATCAGGACAGGGCCTCATCCTGACACCAGGAGAAAGGAGAGATGGGCAAGGTGGCTTTGGAGCCACTTTGCATGCCGCTTGCCTCTTTGCCAGGTGGGGCTTCTCACAGCATCTGGACAGGACCTCGCCTTGTCCTGACACTGGGAGGGGGGAGAGGCAGGCAGCGGGCAAGGCAGCTTTGGCCACCTGCCTCCTCCCCTATGCCGGGCTTCTTCTGGCATCGGGACAGGGCCACTTGCCAGGAGAAGGCCTGAGGAAGTCAAGTTGCGACTGAGAACACTCTAGGGCAGTGATTTTCAACCAGTGTGCCGTGAAAGATCATCAGGTGTGCCGTGGGAAATTATTTCCGAACTTCGTTCATATATAAACTATAAGAGGTATCTGTCCCCTTTAAAAATGGAACCATAGCACTCTCGCATCACCTAAGAAGTGACGCGAGAGTGCTATGGTCGCGCCATCTTGGATTCGCTCAGACGCGGCTAAGTAAACAAAGTTAGAGTTAGTGCTGCAGCTGCGCATCAAGTGACAGTGGCAATTTGGGATCACAGCAAGATAAGTGAGTGACAGTGATGGAGAAGTTTTTGAGAAGGGAAAATGCAAATGAACAGGGCCCTGGACAAAATTATGACACAGTTGAAGGCCCTAACATGAGTGGTGGACAAAAGAAAAAAAGAAAAGACGTTGAGCTCGAGGCAATACTGCCAGGATATCTATTTTGTGTTCATCAAAACAGGCCCAGGTTTCACACTGAGTGTATAAATACATTTGAAAACATATTAACTCTATGGGAATTTCACCAAAATGAGAAAAATTGTAAAGAACAAACTAAAAGGAGCAGTAAAAAAAATCAAATCCCTCCAAAATGCTTGGAAACTGTTTAAAAAATACCTTAAAACAGGCCGAACTAAAATGCATTCCAATAAAAAAGAAAGAGGCATGGAAAGTCCAAAAGGACACCAGTATGGCTTACAAACGAAGTAAAAGATGTGATTGGAAAGAAGAAAAACTCATTTAAGAAATGGAAGGCTCTTCCTACCGAGGAGAACAGAAAGGAACACAAGCTCTGGCAAACTAAATGCAAAGCAACAGTCAGGAAAGCCAAGAGAGATTTTGAGGCACACATAGCAAAGAATATTTAAAAAAACAACAAAAACTTCTTTAAGTACATCAGAAGCAGGAACCCAACTAGAAAAGCAGTTGGGCCACTCGACGACAATGGCCAGAAAGGGAAAATCAGCGAAGACAAAGAGATTGCTGAGCGGCTAAATGACTTCTTTGCCTCCGTTTTCACACAGGAGGACAGACAACATATGCCTTCAGCTGAGTCAGTTTTTTCAGGGAGGGAATTAAAAGAATTAAAACAGATAGAGATAAACAAGGAGGATGTTCTCATATGCCTTACTAAACTAAATGTCAACAAATCACCAGGTCCAGACGGCATCCACCCCAGAGTTCTTAAGGAACTCAAGTGTGAAATTGCTGAACTTCTAGCTAAGATATATAACCTTTCTCTAAGATCAGGCACTGTACCCGAGGACTGGAGGGAGGCAAATGTAACACCGATCTTCAAGAAAGGATCCAGAGGTGATCCAGGAAATTATAGACCAGTCAGTTTAACCTCAGTTCCAGGCAAAATGATGGAAACCGTTATTAAAGAAAAAAAAATTACTAGGCACATAGAAGAACAGGCATTGCTGAAAGAAAATCAACATGGTTTCTGCAAAGGCAAATCATGTCTTACTAACTTGTTAGAATTCTTTGAGGTGTAAATAAACACATAGATAAAGGGGACCCAATTGATATTGTTTACCTTGACTTTCAAAAGGCTTTTGACAAAGTCCCTCACCAAAGGCTCCAAAATAAGCTCTTCAGCCATGGAATCAGGGGACAGGTCTTGTCCTGGATTGGAACCTGGCTAAACTGTAGGAAACAAAGGGTGGTAATAAATGGACACTTCTCTGGGTGGAAAGAGGTGGGAAGTGGCGTACCCCAAGGTTCAGTTTTGGGTCCGTTACTTTTTAATTTATTCATTAATGATCTGGATGTAGGAGTGAATTCTGAGGTAGCAAAGTTTGCAGACGACACTAAATTGTTCAGGGTAGTTAAAAATGAAACTGATTGTAAAGAGCTCCAGAAAGATCTCTCGAAATTGAGTGAATGGGCAACAAAGTGGCAAATGCATTTTAACCTAAACAAGTGTAAAGTCATGCACATCGGGCAAAGAACCCCAACTACACTTATCAACTGATGGGGTCAAAGCTTTCCGAGACAAACCAGGAAAGGGATCTTGGGGTTTTGGTGGACAGCTCAATGAAGATGTCAACCCAGTGCGCTGCAGCAGTGAAAAAGCAAATTCTATGCTAGGCATGATCAGAAAGGGAATCGAAAATAGGTCAGCAAATGTTGTATTACCTCTCTACAAATCTATGGTAAGGCCACATTTGGAGTACTGTGTACAATTCTGGTCTCCGCACCTTAAGAAGGATATAACGGAACTGGAAAAGGTACAGAAAAGGGCAACAAGAATGATCCAAGGGATGGAGCGGCTGCCTTATGAAACCAGGTTGGAACGCCTTGGTCTTTTCAGCCTTGAAAGACGGCGTTTAAGAGGTGACTTGATCGAAGTGTATAAAATCATGCATGGGATAGAAAAGGTGAATAAAGAAAAATTATTTTCCTTGTCACAAAACACTAGGACTAGAGGGCACTCCTGAAGCTCAAAGGTAGGAAAATTAGGACTAATAAAGGAAATATTTCTTCACCCAGAGGGTCATTGGGTTATGGAACTCACTTCCAGAAGAGGTTGTGACAGCTGTCAGCCTGAACAACTTCAAGGCAGGATTAGACAGATTCATGGATACCAAGTGTATCGGTAGTTACTGAAAAGGACATTCAAGTGCCACCTCGGAGTTGGTTGAGGTAGGCAGGATTTCCCTGGTACTGGTTGTGGGGGTCGGGAGCAGGTCAGGGTTTTTGCCTCCCTTCTGCTCGAGATCCCCGTGTACAACTGGTGGGCCACTGTGTGATACAGAATGCTGGACTAGATGGGCTGAGGTCCGATTCAGCATGGCTCTTCTTATGTTCTTATGTTCTTATGTAGTACTGTGTTAGAGTGTCATTTTGTGTCATTTTTGTTGATGGTGTAGAGCAGTGTTTCCCAACCTTTTTTGAGCCGTGGCACACTTTTAACATTAAAAAAATCCGGGGGCACACCACCAACAAAAATGACACAAAATGACGCTCTTGACACATAAAGAACGGCTGGGGGTTGGTGGCCTGCTAGGAGCAGCTGCTGGGAGTGCCAAAGCTGGGGAGGGGGCGGAGCCAGGCTGTGCCATGCCCCACCCCCTACCCCTGGCTTCACCTCTCCCAGCAGCTGCTCCAGCCTTGAGGGGGGCGGCTTCAGCGAGCGAGGGGCGAGAGTCATGGTGGGAGTCATGGCGGATTGGAGGCTGGATGGGGAAATGGCCGAAGGAGGCGGCGCCCCAGCCCCTTCTTCTTTTTCTTCGCCACTGCCTCGCCCTTCCTCCTCCTCCCCCAAGCAGCAGGAGTTCGGCAGGAGGGGGGAGGAAAGGGGGGCAGAGAGCTTTTCTCGCGGCACAGCAGGAGGTCCGTCACGGCACACTGGTTGAGAAAGACTGCTCTAGAGGACTCTGAGCCGCTGCATGCCTTCCTCCTTCGTCCTTTCAGCATAAAGATGTGGCTGGCTGCTGCCCAGAGGATGGGGGAAATCTTGACGGCTGGACACAAGGGCCCAGAGGGCTGTATCCGACCCACGGTCCTTAGCTTGCCCATGCCTGATCCAGATCAACTCAGTGTTAATCCAAGATAATATAGGAACAGCCAGGATGTCGAAATGACAAGTTGTAAAATGATTAATACAAATGTAAACCATAAATTACCTAAAACAGATCCTTGTACATACATATTTAACATAATTTGAACTATTGACAGCTTTATACGATTCAAATGAATTATTTTAGTATTCCAGGATTCTCACAGCATAATTCACTGTGACCTATTCTTAGAAAGAACAGCATTTCCAAGGCAACAATTTCTGGTGGTATCTTAAAAGAATAAGAAGAGTGTCAAATGATTTATATGGGCAAAGACAAGTTGACTTACAACGACGACTAACACATTCTGGAAAACACCCCCTTTTTAGAAGCTTGATTAAAATCTTGATCCTGATTTTCAGCCTTGTTAATTTGCTCACCAGATAATGATCTTTAACAATACAACACACAGTCTTCATTTCCTGCAACAGATCCTGAAGCAGCCTGGGAATGTGTGACTTTTAGGGTGTGTGACTATGTGTGTGCAGATATTTATGCAGACAGTATTTCTCAATTATTACTGCAAAACATTTTTATAGGCTGTTTTGTCTTCTTTTCTTTACTTACACATTTTACTTGGCTATTGGGTTTTTTAAAACTCTAGCTTCTGTGTAAAATATTTCAGTTAAACTTTTAATTTTTTTCAATGATTTTTGAAGGTTTGTAATAGGCAAATTACAATATTAATAGGACATGTTTTGTAAGTAAACATTGTATATAGGTATCTGTACCTATAAATAATACTCAATACTAATATACAATGGGAAGAATTGTATTTGTGTCATAAATATGTCCAAGTTTCCTTACACATACTTTTACATCTTTTTTAGTCATAGTGCAATGATGTATTGCATTAATGCAGTTCCAGAACTGTAGCGAAAGGGAAGCTAAGAACATACACTACAACCTATTTTACCTGATGCAAAGATTGTACTCTGTGCTGGCATTATCTTTTGCAGAGGCTGAAGCCTGGGTCAGACTAGATGGCCTTTGGGTCCCTCATTCTGTGACTTCAGTGTGCCGTTTTATTTACTGGGATTACAGGAACAGCCATCATAAGTTCCCTATTGCAAAATGGGAAAATAAACACCTGCATGGGTTGTGAAGAAAGGGTTAATTTGCTGATGAAGGTTGGTGAAAAAATAACCAGTCAGAACTTTACAATATTCAGAAAGGCTCCTTTATCTAATACAGTATTTGTCAACCTGGGGGTCAGGTCACGAGGGGGTGTCAGAGGAGTCACCAAAGACGACCAGAAAACATCGTATTTTTTGTTGGTCATGAGGGTGTGTGGGAAGTTTGGCCCAATTCTATAATTGTTGGGGTTCAGAATGCTTTTTGATTGTAGGTGAACTATAAATCCCAGCAACTACAACTCCCAAATGTCAATGTCTATTTTCCTCAAACTCCACCAGTGCTCGCATTTGGGCATATTGAGTATTTGTGCCAAGTTTGGTCCAGGTCCATCATTGTTTGAGTACACAGTGCTCTCTGGATGTAGGTGAACTACAACTCCAAAACTCAAGGTCAATGCCCACCAAACCTTTCCAGAATTTTCTTTTAGTCATGGGAGTTCTGTTTACCAAGTTTGGTTCAATTCCATCATTGGTGGAGTTCAGAATGCTCTTTGATTGTAGGTTTACTATAAATACCAGCAATTACAACTCCCAAATGACAAAATCACACACACACACACCCAACCCCACCAGTATTCCAATTTGGGCGTATCACGTATTTGTGCCAAATTTGGTCCAGTGAATTAAAATATATCCTGCATATCAGATATGTACATTAGTATTCAGACAAAGTAGGCTTTCCGAATAAAACTGTTTCAGACTTAATAACACTCTTCACTTCCAGAGTGATTAAAAGACTATACGAAGTGTGTGGAATTAAACATATAACATCTCTTCCATACCATTGTTTTGACTAATGGACTAACAGAAAGATTCAGTGGAAATTTGGGCACAATTCTGAAAGAATAAGTAGCTACTGATCTGAATAACCAAGGCATAAATGTTAACATCTGTTACTTGTATACAGAGAAGTTCCACAGGAAAACGATGGATTCAGTCCGAGTTTTTATATGGATGGAGAATGTGAGGATCCATGAACCTGATCACACAAAATGGAGGAGGAACAGAATTACAGCTAGAGGATCTTATAATCTATTCTAGGTTATGAATATTTAGATTTCGTTAAGAGACACTATGCCGTTAAGAGGAGAATAGTTTCAGGAACATAAGCAAGACAAAAGTATTGCAATAACCAGAGTTCCACTGAGCATATCTATGATCCTGGAGATGTTGAACTGATACTGAAACTAGGGAACAGACATAAATTACAACTCAAGGGTGAAGGCCCTGAGAAGGTTCAGTTGAAAATCAATGACTTGTAGTTCTTAATAAATTTGGAGGGGGGGGGGACAATCAACTTAAAATGTACACATTATTATACTTAAACTGCAATACAGAAAAGAAAACCTAATATTATAAGCATTAGGTCTGTGCAAAATTATCGTTAATCCTGTAAATCATTAGTAATTTGTTAGATTTTGTGCAAACAAATTACTATTAAGAAACATGCAACAACAACAAAAACAGGAGAGAAAATTTTATGAATTGAAACATTCATTAAGATTCTGTAACCTTCTGAAGCCTCCCAAAGTCAGTTTGATTTTCAATATAAGCATCAAACAATTTTGGTAAACCAAAGAGGCCATTGCTAGACCGAGGCTGCTTGCCGATCACCATAAGGAAGAGCAGCTAGCTGGGCTGGGCGGGAGACTGAGAACACAGCATTCTGAGAAATGTAGTTTGGGAAGGGAAAGCCCCTGTGGCAGAGAATTCAAAAGGCCCTGCCCTAAACTACATTTTCCAGAATGCAATGTTCAGCATCAGAAAGTCCAATGAGAGCTGCAGCAGCCTAATAATAATAAATAAAATTATTGAATCTGCAAAGAGGACTAAAGTAATAGTATAAATCTGTGCTAAGTTTAAGTTCTATGGATATTTGTGTGCCATATAGACACACTGTTAGACATTCAAGGTGTGGCTTTTTGGGGGATAAATGTTTTTGTCTAAACTTTTTTTAATCCTCAAAATTAGTAGTTTCTTTCTGAAACTTCCAGGGTTTGATGCCCTGGTTATCTTGTGCATTGTATATAACATTCAAATAGAAAGCACTTTTAGGTTTTTTAAAAACACATTGTTTGTAAAAAAAAAAATCCCCAAAAATTAGAGTTGCTGAGCCCCTCTTGTGGGGAGAAGAGCGAGATAGAAATATACAAAATAAATAAATAGTGGATGAGTGTAACGTTCTGAAATTTGGTGGACTAAAAGTGGAAAATGTGTAGCACAATTATTGCAAGTTTCATCACAATAGCTCCAAAAATGAGGGAGAAAGGATCCTCTGATGTTTGCTCAATTACTTAACAAAAAAACACGAAAAATTGTTACTTTGTTATAGTTACTAAAAAATTAGATCCATAATTTCGGAAGCACCCTCAAAAAATACTTACACACCCCAATTTCATAATGAGTATTGAAACATTTTTTTTCATTGATCACACAGCCCTAATAAGGATGCATGGAAAAGTATAGAGAAGAAATGTATTTATGTATACATTGAGTTTGTTCTGAATGTTTTGCTGTTTTAGGGGTGACCTAGATTTTACTATCCACTTTCTCTATATACCCTAAACATACAGTTATATGTGCTCCATGTGGGGTGCTGGGAAATGGACTTCAAAAGGTACGTTTTACAAGCTCTGCTTCTTCTGCTTTGTCTTCAAGTCTTGTTATCACCTTTTTGAGGAACAGCAACTAGAACCAGATAAAGTATTCGAATGTGGACACATCATAATCTTTTTGATGTTCTTCATAGCTGGAACAACCCATTGCTGCCCTAGAGGGGAAGGGAACCATGGAGTTAGTGGTTACATAGACTAAAAGCCTTGGTACAGCCTAAGGAATGGATCCAAATATTGGATGGTCCACCTGTGAAATCTAGGACGGCAACCACTATGTCATTCTCCTTCAACCTTGAGAGGACATGGTCTGCGCCAGCCACCAAGGCAGGGAACCTCTCCTTGAAATGAGATATGCATCCATCATGCCCCAATCGCTGCTTGGAATGTGACAAGTTGAAAAGAGAATGTTAGAGGACAGGTAACAAAGATGAATTTGTGGACAAAATGTGGTGTTAGTAGGAATGAAAGTGTCAACAAATGTTAAGTATATTTAAGTGCAGTTTATTTTAATAGGAAAAGTAAACACAACTTATCTCTCTCTAATTGAAAATAATGAACAATAGAAATGCTTAGGCCTGCTAAATGTTTGTTTAGGTAGTGTAACCCTGGAGTAGTTTAAATAGCTTGTTGGGCAAACTAGCTTGGAAACCACTCTGCTTGTGCAAATATATTTTTAAAAAAATATTTCATTTCAGTTTGTCTCATCTTACCATGAAGGCTCAGGATGAGGTAGACGGTATGTTGAAAGGATTGTTTAAATAACTGGCTGCTAGTATCATCCCCAGCAAAGTATAATATGTGGCTGAATTGTGATACAAATGTTGTGTCTAACGATAAAAAGGCTGATTGCTTACATTATTCTGTGGCATGATGGACTGGTTTGACCTATATTGAATAAAAGGTCTTTGTTAGCGATTTGTTGTTAAGCTTTAGGATTTTGCAATGTGTACTTTCTAATCAATTCATTCTTTTGTTCTGGTTTTTTTTAAAAGAAAGAAATCTATATTACTAGACAAAATATGAAAATAGATGGAGGAGGCAATTCGTTGATAACTGGGTCACTATATTTTTAAAAGTATTATTTAATTCATTCATTTACGATGCATTGCAGTGGTATCTTCTGCAAGCTAATAATTGAATATCCAGGTTGAATGTTCAGTGTCAATTTTATCTTACTTTAAATGGTTTAGACCAGGGCTGTCCAACTGGCGGCCCGGGGGCTGTATACGGCCCCCCAGCCCCTTCCCTACGGCCCCCTACTCTTTTGGAAAAGAAATAGGCTGTTTAAAAAAAATTTTAAAAAAATTCGCAGCGGGGAGGGGCGGGGCGTGGCAGGGAGGAGGAGCAGGCTTCCTCCTACTCCCTCCCCCCCGCCAATCGGCGCGCTCCATCTTTGTGAGGCGGAGATGGCGCAGCTGCGGCGGAGATGGGCAGGAAGAGAGGCGCCGATCCCCGGCCTCTGCGCCTCTCTTCTTGCTTCTCTCCCTGATCAGGGAGAAAAGCAGGAAGAGAGGCCCCTGGCCTCTGCGCCTCTCTTCTTGCTGCCCTCCCTGATGACGGAGAAACGCAGGAAGAGAGGCGCCCAGCCCCGGCCTCTGCGCCTCTCTTCTTGCTTTTCTCCCTGATCAGGAGAGAAGCAGGAAGAGAGGTGCCCAGCCCGCCTCTGCGCCTCTCTTCTTGCTTTTCTCCTGATCAGGAGAGAAGCAAGAAGAGAGGCGCCCAGCCCCTGCCTCTGCGCCTCTCTTCTTGCTTCTCTCCCTGATGACGGAGAAAAACAGGAAGAGAGGCGCCCAGCCCCGGCCTCTGCGCCTCTCTTCTTGCTTCTCTCCCTGATCAGCCCCGGCCTCTGCGCCTCTCTTCTTGCTTCTCGCCCTGATCAGCCCCGGCCTCTGCGCCTCTCTTCTTGCTTTTCTCCCTGATCAGGGAGAGAGGAAAGAAGAGAGGAGCCCAGCCCCGGCCTCTGCGCCTCTCTTCTTGCTTCTCTCCCTGATGACGGAGAAAAGCAGGAAGAGAGGCGCCCAGTCCCAGCCTCTGCGCCTCTCTTCTTGCTTCTCTCCGTGATTTGGAAATAAAGGGAAGAGGGGGGTGGGAATATATGGGGCGGAAATATAATAATACTAGCTGTACCCGGCACGCGTTGCTGTGCCCTTTTTAGGAGATGCGAGAAAGCCCAATCATCCACGTTGTGCCCTCCTCTAAACTGCAGTTGGATGGAGTGTGGGTCATGGGGGGCATGGTGTGCCAAGTTGGGTCTTTATCGGTCTTGGTTCTTGGACACAGTGGTCTGTGGGGAATGATGGGTTTTGAAGTACTACAAATCCCATTTTCCATGGTGGTACTTCAAGTCCCATCATGCATGGTCGGGGTTCTGTGTGCCAAGGTAGGTTACTGTAAATTCAGGCCATACACAATGTCCCATGAGCTGAGGCCTAGTTAGGAACAGCAAGTTAATGAAGCCTTACTGTCAATTCAGGCCATACACAATGTCCAATGAGCTGAGGCCTAGTCGGGAGAATCAAGTTAATGAAGTCTTACTGTCAATTCAGAGCGTAAACAGCTTCCCAGTAAGTGAGGGCTAGTTAGGGAAATCAAGTTAATGAAGTCTTACTGTCAATTTAGAGCGTAAACAGCTTCCCAGTAAGTGAGGGCTAGTTAGGGAAATCAAGTTAATGAAGCCTTACTGTCAATTTTGGGCGTGGTCTGTGATTTTTTGGGGTGTAAATTTTTGCCCTTATTGGCAGCCAATCATGTTGTTCAGAATGTAGAGGCTGGGTGAGTCTTTGGCTGCCCCGAGGATGCTGGTAAATGTTTTATTTTTACTCGTTGTTTTGGGGCCTTTTAGGTTTTGGGGGAAGTTTCTTTGCTACAAACGTTACCTAGCTTGAGGCCTAAATCTGTAGGCAAGTATGGTGTTTCTGCGTTGTAAGGTTTCTTTGTTTGAGGTATACATCACATGACGTGAACCCATTTATATAATAGATAATAATTGTTTAATTATGCCCCCCCCCCCCCATGTGTTGCATTCCCTCCCTCTCCCCTTATGTTAATATTAAATATATGGAATTGGAGCCCGGGGAGGGGGCGGGGCTGGAGCCGGGGAGGGGGTGGGGCCAGGAGAGGAGGCGGGGGCAGAGGCAGACCCTTAGGCCCCCCAGGTGATCACTGACCGGAACTCAGGCCCCCGGTCCGGTAGAAGTTGGACAGCCCTGGTTTAGACCAATGGTTTAGACCAGGCATGTTCAAAGTCTGGCCGGGGGACCAATTGCAGCCCCTGTTCAAATTTCCATTGGCCCTCTCTCTCCAGGCCTCCCTCCCTTGCTTCTTCCTCTCTCCCTTCCTTGGCTTCCTTTCTCTCTTCGTTCATTTGTTCCTTCCTTTCTTCTTGGATATCCAGGCTCAGGAAAAGGCAGGCTCCTTGGGAAGAGAGAGAGAGATGGTGACCTCTTGCATTCCTTTGCCCTATTTAAGCCTCACCTTCTCCTCAGCTGGCTCCGGCCTTGGGCATCCTATCCAAGTGGCCCCTTGCCTCTCTCTCTCTCTCCCTCAACAAATTTTTCTTTATCTCTGCAAAGGAAAGCTCCTCAATTACCATGCTTGCCCCAGGCGCTAGCTGCTCCCGGCACCGGTATTGCTGCGTGGCCGGGAAAGATGTGCCCTGAAGGCCGAGTGCCTGCCAGGCTTCCCTCTCTTCCTTCTCCGCCCTGCCTTTCTCCCGTATCACCGCCTCATGTTTTCCAAAAAGGCTGCCCTTCGCTGCGGCTCTTCCCTTGGGAAGAAATGGGGAGAGCCAGGCAGCAACTATAAACCCCCTCCCCGTCACAATCAATGCCCTCCCGACAGATGGCCATGCCGCCTCTGCTGAAAAACCTCCAGAGAAGGTGACTCCACCAGACGCTAAGGTAGAATACGCCACTGTCTGAAACAACTTGAAGGCATACAACAATACCACTCCTAATTAACTTTACACTCTCCTCAGCCAAAAGCTGGCCCACACTTCCCATTGAAATACTAGTACATTTAGTGGGTTGCTGTGAGTTTTCCGGGCTGTATGGCCATGTTCCAGAAGCATTCTCTCCTGACGTTTCACCCACATCAATGGCAGGTATCCTCAGAGGTTGTGAGGTATATTGGAAAATAAGAAAGGGAGATTTATATAACTGTGGAAGGTCCAGGGTGAGAGAAAGAACATTCACACTTTCCTCCAACAGACAACAATTAGTTCACACAAGCATTCTCCATCCATCTGCCACTTGTCCAACCCATCTGTCAAATTTTAAAATGCAATGTGACCCCTGTGTCTAAAAGATTATTAGGGCTCGACGAGAAACTCTTCCTTCAGAAAGGACTCTGCGGCTTTAAAAGTTTGGGAGCCTCTGGTTTGGACCTTTCCTCCCAATCCTTTTTGTATGTTTTCACAAAAATTAGCACTATGTCAATTAGAAGTCATTTTCTTAGGATAATGTGCTGATTTTCAGAATCTCTAAACATTGATGTTACATTCTTCATATGTGGGGAACAAAGAACAGTGTGTCTATATAATAGCAAACATATCTATCCAATGGGCTTTTATTTTAAAAATCCCTGAATGTTTGGAATACTTGTTTTTCGTGTGTGTGTGTGTGTGTGTGTGTGTGTGTATCTTTTATTGCTATTTGATTTTGTGTAAATGCACTGATTCTAAGCAACCATGATGAAGATATGTACTTTCATTATTGCTGTGTGCCTTCAGGTGATTTCTGACTTACGGGGACCCCGAAGCAAAGCTATCAAATGGTTTTCTTCACAAGATTTGTTCAGATGGATGCCTTTTTCTTCCTCTGAGATTGAGAGAGTGTGAGTTGCCCAAGATCTTAAGATATGCATACTTATTAGGGCAGTGCAAAAAATGTAAGATGGTATAAATCATAACTATTTCATTGAATTCGTACTTACGACTGAATTCACGATCCCCAGACACACACACCCCAGTCAAACAGAAACAAATCAAAACACTCATGTCTTGAGTTTTAGTTAAAAAAATAATTTGGTTCGTATGTCCTTTATCTCTATCTCTCCCTCCACCTTCCTCTCCCTTCTCGTGCCCTCGGGGTGGCCCTGCCCTCCGCTGGGTCTGGGGTGAGCCGTATGCCTGACAGGGGAGGAGGTCCCACCAAAGGCCTCCCATACTAATGCTACCTCTTGCGAGAGACCTTAGCATGGCTTACCCCAGCCCTGGCGCAGGGCACGTCTCCTTACATCCATCAGCAGGGCCTCCTCTTGTCGGGTGCACAGCTCACCCCAGCTGAAGACAGGGTCTGCTTGCCTATGGCCAGGCAGCGGACGGAGCAAGCAGGCCCTGCTCTTTGCCGGACAGAAGAGGAGGTCCCACCGAAGACCACAGGTTCTGCTGAAGATGGAGCCTGCTTGCATAAGGCCTAGCGACGGATGAAGATAAACTGCTCCAAATCCCGCGGGGCTTAGCTTCTGTAGGTTTTTAAAATAACATAACAAAAAAACAAACAAACATTTTTGAAACTTCGTAGTAGATATGACATGGACCTCTTGCAGAATTTTCAAAACATTTTGGAATCAAAATAGGAGCCACAGGAAGTTCGTAAATACAAACAAGGCAGATTTTTGGCTTCGCACACACCTCTAATACTTAAAGTAAATAGTAACACTTGAAAAACATTGTAGTATTTGCTTCCTCTAGCTATAGGGATGTCCAGTAGCAAGAGGAAATAATTTTTGGCAGAATATGTATTGATTATTAAATGAATCCCTTCACATTCTATACTAAATTAATCCTCTGTATTGAATCTCTGAATGTATGTTAGAACAACATATATTTTCATGTATTATTTTTATGCTTTTTCCAAATATATGCACCTCAATCTTCATAAATGTGGTGTGACAACCATTTTAACTAATTCTGCACCACCTGTCTATTTTGAAATCCTCAGTCTATTAGTATGTATAAGACCTGAACACATCAACACTGATTCTAATGAAGATGCATGTGCATTTTTTGTAAACTGTTATTAATGTCTTCTTTATTTTATACTAGCTTGGGGACCCGGCCCTGCCCGGGTTATTTGAGACGCGCAGCAGGATGTAGAGTGGGTCATGGGGGCTCTGTGTGCCAAGTTTGGTCTTGATCCATCATTATTGGGAGTTGCAGTGGTATCATGAAATTACTGAAGGTAGTGCAAGTCCCATCATCTCTGCCCCCAAAGTGTAGTAGGATGTAGATTGGGTCATGGGGGCTCTGTGTGCTAAGTTTGGTCTGTATTGGTGAATGGATGAGGGATGCATTCTTTTTCGGAAGTGAGTGAAGGTACTTCAAGTCCCATCATCCGTGGTCCGTCTCACAGTAAACTGCACCAGGCTGTAGAGTGGGTCATGAGGGCTCTGTGTGCCAGATTTGGTGTTGATCAGTCATTGGATTAGGTTTGTAGCAGGATTGGGAAGTGAGGGAAGGTACTTCAAGTCCCATCATCCATGTTCTGTCCCCCTCCAAATTTCAGTAGGATGTAGAGTGGGTCACTGGGGCTCTGTGTGCCAAGTGTGGTCTTTATCGGTGTTTTTTGGGGGCCACAGTGGTCTGTGGGAACAGAGGGGTGTGAAAATACTACAAATTCCATCATCCATTGTCAGTCCTCCCCCAAACCTCACCAGGACGTGAAGGCAGTCATGGGGGTTATGTGTGCCAAGTTTGGTCTCAATCGGTAATTGGATGAGGGTCACAGCAGACTTGGGAAGTGAGTAGAGGTACTTCAAGTCCCATCATCCATGGTCCACCCTCCTCCAAAGTGCACCAGAATGTAGAGTGGGTCATGAGGGCTCTGTGTGGCAAGTTTGGTGTTGATCAATCATAGGATTAGGTTTGTAGCAATCTTGGAAAGTGAGGGAAGGTACTGCAAGACCCATCATCCATGTTCTGTCCCCCTCCAAACTTCAGTAGGATGTGGACTGGGTCACTGGGGCTCTGTGTGCCAAGTGTGGTCTTTATCAGTGTTTGTTGGGGGCCACAGTGGTCTGTGGGAACAGAGGGTGTAAAAAAGTACTACAAATCCCATCATCCATTGTCAGTCCTCCCCCAAACCTCACCAGGACGTGAAGGCAGTCATGGGGGTTATGTGTGCCAAGTTTGGTCTCTATCAGTGATTGGATGAGGGTTGCAGCAAACTTGGGAAGTGAGTAGAGGCACTTCAAGTCCCATCATCCATGGTCCACCCTCCTCCGAACTGCACCAGGACGTAGAGTGGGTCATGGGGGCTGTGTGTGCTGAGTGTGGTCTGTATTGGTCCTTTTTGGTGGCCTCAGTGGTCTGTGGGAACCAAAGTGTTGGAAAGTACTACAAATCCCATAATCCATGGGTCATGTCCCTCCCGCGCCAGGGCGTAAAGGGGTTAGGGGTTATGTGTACCAAGTTTGGTGCAGGTCCATCACCCGCGCTGGTCGCTGTGGCCTGTGAAAGTGGCTGCCACATATCCGCCCTGGCCTGTGAAAGTGGCTGCCACATATCCACCCTGGCCTGTGAAAGTGGCTGCCACATATCCGCCCTGGCCTGTGAAAGTGGCTGCCACATATCCGCCCTGGCCTGTGAAAGTGGCTGCCACATATCCGCCCTGGCCTGTGAAAGTGGCTGCTTCCGCCCTCTGCATACACACATACCCGCATACCCACATACACACATACAAACATTCCGTTTTATAAAGGTATACAGATTTAACTTATGTAATGTACCATACTTCTTATTACTGTTGCAAATGTGATATAGCCTGCAAATTAGAACTATAGAGATGACTTCAAGTATTGTGTGTGTATGTTTTCCCCTAAAATATTTGTTTTCTGTTACGGTATTAGCATTGCCCTGTGTTAAAATCATGTACTATTGCAAAATAATTTTTCAAGTAGATAATTATTTGATTGTTTCTGTGAATCATTAGGAGTTGTTGAAATCTCACATTAATATTTGTGTAAATTAGTTAAATTGATTATGGAAAATATGCTAGAGCTGAATGTGATGATGAAGTTAAAACAAAGTTACATTATTTCCTTATATGGTTTGTTGACAGAGATAATTCATGGAGCTCCTAGGGAAGCAGGCAAACTTAATATAGCATATATTCATAACATTTTATGGATATAGTCCAAACAATTCCACCAATATTAGCCCAAGTACAAAAATTAAACACATTTGTGAGCTATTAAAGTCACTATTTAATCTTTATTTAAAAATAATCAGTAACATTTATATACGTTCAAAGATTCACTGCCTTTAAGTATGAATGGTAATTTAGTTACCATGACTAATTCCGCAATAAAGTAGCATATAATGAGGAAAACGTCTTTGATAGAACTTTAAATAATGAACAATTTACAAAATAATCAAAACATCTCTGTCCCAAGATTTAAATGAAATATTTTTAAATAAATATTAGGCCACACTATGCAGGCTCAAATCCAGGGAGCGAGGTGAGCTCCGCTGTGAGACCCAGCTTCTGCCAATCTAGCAGTTTGAAAACATGCAAATGTGAGTAGATCAATAGGTACCACTTCTGCGGGAATGTAACGGTGCTCCATGCAGTCATGACCTTGTGCTAGAAATGGAGATGAGCACCACCCCTCAGAGTCGGACATGACTAGACTTAATGTTAAGGGAAAACCTTTACCTTTTACCTTTACTCACATTGATTGACACATGGATACATTGACCCAGGCTTTTTGGGTAGATTTATTTTTACTACAGTTTCTCAGGTAAGAGGGCACTAGTAATAATACTTGTTGATCTTCTTATGCATGCAATTCACATTTTAGTGCAGGCATGGGCAAACTTAAGCCTTCCAGGTGTTTTGGACTCCAACTCTCTGTTAGGAATTGTGGGAGTTGAAGTCCAAAACACCTGAAAGGCCGAAGTTTGCCTATGCCTGTTTTAGAGCATGGGGTACAAACATTTATAGAAGGAGTTTCCACAATAAATCTGATGACTTTGCTTTGGAGCCTTCCACCTGACCCTGAAATCATTCTTGAATTAGTAAAAGTTTTTGGAACTGTCCTCCAAAAAAAATTGGTCAGAAAATAAAATGGACACTGAATCTTTTCTGAGTGACTTAATGACCCTAAAGGTCAGTCAGGGAGAGATACTGCTTTCTAAACTATTCTAGCAATAAATGATTTGTTATTCTTTTATGTTTACATATGTCCTGCTTCTCCTGACACTATGTCTTCTTTTCTTTCATTGCTAGTGTGGTATATATAGCAAGTAAAAAAGACCACCAGAAGCAGACACATAGTGCTGTTGTTGCTGTTGTTTTTTATCGTATCAGGAGCAAGCCGAGGATACAGTTGTAATGTATTTTTTAAAAACACAAAGTTTGAAAAACTTTGCATTACATTAAATGTCCTTTGACCAGTAGCTGGCCACTTGGAGTGTCTCTGGTGTGGCTATAAGAAGGTCCTCCGTTGTACATGTGGCAGGGCTCAGGCTGCAGTGTAATAGGGGATCTGTGGTTTGCTCTTCTTCACACAATCATGTCGTGGACTCCAGTTTGTGGCCCCATTTCTTAAGGTTGGCTCTGTATCTTGTGGTGCCAGAGCGCAGTCTGTTCAGCTCCTTCCAAGTCACCCAGTCCTCTGTGTGCCCAGGGGAAGTCTCTCATTTGATATCAGCCATGGATTGAGGTTCCATGTTTTAGTCTGCCACTTTTGGACTCTTGCATGCTTAGGTGTTCCTGTGAGTATCTTTGTAGATTTTAGAAAACTAATTATTGATTTAAGGTGTTGGTGTGCTGGCTGATATCCGAACAGGGGATGGGCCGGAGATGCCACTGCCTTGGTCCCTTCATTATTCACTGCTACTTCCCAACAGATGTCATGTGGTGCAGTATCAGCTAAACAGTATAATTTCTCCAGTGGTGTAGGGCGTAGACATCCTGTGATAATGCAGCATGTCTCATTAAGAGCCACATCCATTGTTTTAATGTGGTGAGATGTGTTCCACACTGGGCAAGTGTACTCAGCAGCAGAGTAGCAAAGCGCAACCAGAAGTGACACATACTGTGATTTTGCATTAAGGAATTATTGATCCTAAAAATTCGAGAGTTAGAAAAGAATGTATATATGAAGGTCATAGATCACTTGAAGGACTGCAACTGTTCAAATAAATTATTCATTATAAATTTGTTTGAATGCATGGAAACATTTCTGTACTGGATCTTATGGATACTTACAGTAGCCTGGTTGTCTCTTAAAATCTCTTCTGTATATCGCTGTCTCCACATAATTGAGGAAACGTTTTGATTGCTGTGTGGTTTGGCCAGATTTCATGGTAAATACACTTGCTGCTGACTCCTTAAAAAGCCACTTTTCTGGATTGAGATCCTATCTTGCTGGCCAGGGCAGTAAGCAGTTCCGGTTTCAAACCAGTGCCAGATTGCAAAGGAGTCCCAAGAAAGCATGCCACACCGGGCACTTGAATCAGCAACACAGGCAGCCCCCAAGTTATGAACAAAGTAGGTTATGTAGGTTCGTTCTTAAGTTTCTGTGTAAGTCAAAACAAATTCATTTTTAAGTGTAACACCAGCTTGACATATATATTATTTTAGCTTTGCATAGCATAGGGAAGGGTTAACACCCTGTGGCATTTATTTTGCTGTCTCTGTCTCTGTTCAGAAGACTTCAACTCACTTTCTGTCTCTGTGACAATTGGATTTTTTTAATTTAAAAAAATGGCTTGTTGTGGAAACAAGGATTGGTGATAAAGCCTAAGTGGAGTGAATTTCCCTTCTTAGGGGTAGATTTCTCTCACTTCCTGTTGTTTCACCCCCGTTTGTAACTATGAGTTGTTTATAAGTCAGATGTTTGTATCTCGGGGACTGACTGTATTTACCTTTTCAGTATTGAATGTAGTTTTAAAATCAAGTGGAGCTGTGTGGATGCTGGTTCTGCAGTTTCTGAAAAAATATTGTAAAATTTTGTGTATTTACAAAATATTTGAAAATGCATTCGGCTTTCCATATTTGTAGATTTAACTTTTACAGATTCAATTCGCGGATTTAGTTTAAATGTACTTTCAGCAAGAGTTGACCATACAGTCAGCCTGGGGGACCTAGTAATTCTTCTAGAGACATATTCTTTCATGTAAAAAATAGTGCTTTTTTATTCACATGTTTCCACTTGTATGGGGATCTTTCTTTGCATGCATTCCAGCTTATTGATATCCTTCTTGAACTGAGGAGAATAAAATCATATTCCAGATGAGGTCTGATAAAAGCAGAATTAAGTGGTACTACTTCATCTGGAGACTATATTCACAGTGTATTTTATTCCAGGCTGTACTACCTATCAGAAAATCTGATTTGTTAAGATTATAGGTAAACATTCTAAGAGTTGACCCATTGTTTATGCAAATAAACATGCTTAACCTGATGAATAGGGTTCCATTTTTTTAAAAAAATGATGATAAAAGTGCTGTTTTGTTACTTCAAAAAATATTTTATTTTGATTGTAATTTGATGTCCCACTCATTACGTAGTTGGGTGCTGTATACGTTTTATTTAAATATAACTTTACTTTCCTGTTTCTCAAAACAGGTAGCGTGGGTGTCTTCAGTTATTTGTTCTTCTTGATGTTTTTTTAGATATCTGAATGTTTCATGCCACTGGTTTATGGTAGACAAGGGTAGTGTCCTGATGATCTCTTACATTCCTACCATACTGTATGTAGGAAAATGATTTGTTACTACTGCTCCTAAATTTGATCACCTCTAAAGTACTCTTAACCTCATTGGAGTGCTTAAGAGGAATCAAGGGATTGTTTTGGGCTTATGACCTGTAACTCTGTGCTCCAATTCAGAATGAATTAATGGGCAAGTAAATTGAAAGCCCATGTTTTGCTTGTACAGGGTAAAGGTTTCACCTGATATTAAGTCTAGTTGTGTTCAACTCTGGAGGGTAGTGCTCTTCTCTATTTCTAAGCCAAAGAGCCAGCATTGTCAGCAGACAAAGCTAACTTGCATAGACCGCCGTTACCTTCCCACAGAAGCGGTACCTATTGATCTACTCACACTTGCATGTTTTCGAACTGTTAGGTTGGCAGAAGTTGGGTCTAACAGCAGGAGCTCATCCTGCTCCCCGGATTCAAACTGCCAACTTTTTGGTGAACAAGTTCAGGAGCTCAGCGGTTTAACTTGCTGCCCCACCTGGGGGCTTACTGCATTATTTACTGTAAGGTTCTTTGTATGAATCCTGTCAGGGCAAGCCAAGGGAGCCCAAGAAATGTGTGCATGTTGCCCATAGCTTGCTGCCATCTCCACTCTTCCTTATGCCATTTATATACCTGTACTGTATTCCAAAATTCGAAATATGGAATTCTTCTGGTCCAAAGCTTTTCAGTTAAGGGATACTCAACCTGTATAACTTTTCTTACACTGCTGCATCACAAATGAACATTTCATAGTACTGTTCTCATTTATTGGGGTGGAGCGGGGGAACATAAACCAAAATGCCCAATTCTCTTCTAACTCCCATTGAAGAATTTTATACAAATGTTGAATGTCTAGTATTTGCGTCATTCTTGTTAATTTCTAGCTGTGACCTTGTATTAATAGAAATCTAAAGATCTATTGCTCAATAGCATATCCCACTAGATATACTGGTAATCTGGAACTTAATCCAGTTAGAAGGCATCAGATAGAAGAGCAGGATTGAGGTGTTGAAACAAGTTAGATATTAATGTAAGTAATAATACCAAATTCCTATGTAGAAGCCATGAAGAAAAGAGGTAGTATATATACTACAATGTATAAAACAAAAAGCAAATTTTGGGACCAAAATTATGGATTTTGATATGACTTGGATAAGGTTTCCTCTGAGAGGTGAACCTTACAAAACCAGCCACCCTGGTCACTGCACTCATTTTCCCACCCAAACATTTTAAGAGGTCTGAAGTGGTGCCACAGTGCGGAAAATAAAAGGGGTTGGTAGTTTTGGGATGATTTTAAAACTAAAATATCTGGACTTATACATGAGTATATACAGTAAAATCATGATTTCCTCCCAGAAGAAAAGTGAAAGGCTGGAATGTGTTGGTGTTCAGTGTTGGCCCATTGCACAAGCAGTTTCACTTTTACCCAGATCATGCAGCAGTTGCAAAGCAAATAAAGCAAACTAATCGTGTTCACTATCTGGAGAGAAATCCTGGAAGCTCCAATTCACTTATATATATTTTTTAATGTCTCACTTCTGGAGAGGTCATTGGTAGTAAGCTGCTTTGAAAGGCTGGCATGGAATAAAGGAGGTGGGCTGTTTGAAATAAATGCAATATTTTCTTTATAAAGTCTAAAATTATTTCACTACTTTTACACTAAAAACACAGTATTGTGTAGAACGCGGCCGCCAGGCTTCTCACAGGAACATCGATGAGATGCCACATTACACCATCTCTGCAGCGCCTGCACTGGCTGCCCGTTGAATATAGAGCCTTACACAAGACCTTGACCTTGGCTTTCAAAGCCCTACGGGGCCGGGGCCCAACATACCTAAAAGACCGCTTGTTGATGCCTGCTTACTCAAGGACCTGTTTTAAATGTGGTTTTATGTTTTTATGTTTTTATCAATTGTAGGGCCACATGTTGATATGTCACAACATGCCGCCCATGTATTTTTGCTGTGATCCGCCCCGAGCCTGCTGGGAGGAGCGGAATACAAAAGTGAATAATAAATAAATAAATAAAGGACCCCGCGGCCAGCAAACAAGAACCTTCTTCACGTACCAGGCTTGAAAGAGGCCCACCTGGAGACCACGAGACGGAGATCGTTTCTCCGTTGTGGCCCCGTTCTTTGGAACTTCGATGCCACCGGACCAGAGAGCCTCCCTCAACCTGCCCCAGTTCCTGACCGCTCTGAAGACCTGGCTATTTAGGAAAGCCCATGGTTAATGCAGAACCAGGAACTCAAATACCGAGCCTGGCCCCTGCATTTAACCACTGAATATTTTAATCTAGTTTTAAATACTCTATTTTAATTGTGGAATTTGTTGTGTGTAAGTCGCCCGGAGCACTAACGTGGAGGGCGACTCAGAAATAATAAAGTCAGTCAGTCAGTCAGTCAGTATCAACACATTAGCATTTGGCATGGCAATTTTAATTGTTAAAATATTTCTGGCCCACTCTGTTCAGTGAAGCTTAAGCCAAGACAAATGAGCATCTATCAGAATTATAAATGTTTTTATATGTTCCATATATACAAAGTTTTAGGGGGAAAGGTGGTGACACTTTCATTGTCTGCTGCCTAAGAACATTACCTTAATTTTGCTATCTTCAAAATTGGAAAAATAATACAGATACAAAATACAAACCACAGAATTTTCTGTAAATAAAAGATGTGCATTGTTTTGAAATAAACCATTCTACATAGTGACAGTATTTATGGTTACCAGCATATCTGATTATTAAATAAAATTTATATAATACTAGCCTTGCCCTGCAAAAAGTAAGAATTTTTGAAGTAGAGGTACCTACCTATTCCTTGCCCCTTTTCCTTTCACTTCTCCTTTTTTCTACTTTCTTCCTTCTCTACCTCTTTCTTTCATTGCTTCCTTCACTCTTGTTCCATCCTTCCTTCTCTCCTTCCCTCCCTCCCCCTTTTTCTCCTTGTTCCCTTCTCTCCTTCCTTCCCTCCCTGTTTCCTTCTTTCTTTCACTTTTTATTTCCTTTCCCCCTTCTTTCTTTCTTTACCTCTTTCCTGCTAGTCCTCCCCTTTTTCTTTCCTTTCTCTTTTCTTTTCTTCCTTCCTTCCTTTGGTACCTCTTTCTTTCCTTTCTTCTCTCCTTCCTTCCTTCCCTCTTTCCTTCCCTCCTTCATTTTTTCCCTCCCTCTTTCTTTCATTCCTTTCCTCTTTTCTTCCTTCCTTCTTCTGTCCTTCCCATCTTCTTTCTTTCATGTTAGGGAGGTCTTGGCTTTAGGTGTGTCTCCTGTTGTTTCTCCCTCCTATTGCTTTCTGCCTAAAGCCGAGGCGCCAAGGGCATCTTCCTCGTTCCCCTTCCCTTGTGCTCTGTGGCCACTTCTCCCACCGCCAACACCATCTTGGACTCCTTGGTAGCTCGCAGACAGTGCCCGCCAAGGCCAGAGCACATCGATAGCAGGCGGAGTGATCAATGGCAGTTGGTTGCCATCGATCACTCTGCCATCCGCTATTTATTTATTTATTTACATTATTTAGATTCCGCCCTTCTCACCCCGCAGGGGACTCAGGGTGGATCACAATACACATATACAGGCAAACATTCAATGCCATAGACCAGGGATCGGGAACCTTTTTGACTCAGAGAGCCATAGAAGCAAAATATTTGGAAATTTATTTCAGTGAGAGCCATATGATAAATATAATATATTTTAAGATTGAACTAAATGCGAGTATATACACATACTATGAGAAAAGGATTCCCCCGGCAGAATGACGGGACACTTCAGATCTCCGGGGACAATGAGACCAGGTCCACGGTGCCAGGGCCAGGCCCGCCTCTGGCGCCTCCCCCGAGGCCTATGGTGGAGGACAAAGAGGAAGACGAGGATGAGGCGCTGCCGCCACCACCGCCGGGCTCCGCCATCCCCGGCAAAGAGGGCGCAGTTCCCAAGAGCAGCGGGGGATGAGGAAGAGGCGGCGATGGTGGCGTGGAAGCGGCAGTTGCGGTGCATTTGCATCATTCCTCCCCGCTGCATGCTGGTAAACTAAGGCCCGAGCTGCTCTGGAGAGCCAGGTGCACTCATGAAAAGAGCCACATCTGGCTCCCGAGCCATAGGTTCCCTACCCCTGCCATAGACAGACAGACAATGAGCTACACAATTGGTCGAGAGCTCACCCCAACCCGGGCAGGCCTTGAACCCATGACCTTCTGGTCAGTGGAGATCTTATGCAGCTGACTCCCAACCAGCTGCACCACATTCCCGGTGCTATCCATCCTTGGAGTCCAAACAGAGGGAACAGAAGAGACAGAGCGGGAAATACTAAGTGTTTTGGACTTCAATTCCCGGATTCCTCATTGTCCAAGGTAGCAGAGGCTTCTGGGAGTTGTAGTCTAGTGTGTGGGAATCACTGTGAGGAGCTGAGCTTCCCTCCTTGGGCCTCATGGAGCCACTATGGTGGCTCCAGCTGCTGCTGGGGCTTGCCTCACCAAGCCTCCATGCTCTCCGTGGGGCCAGGCCTTCTCCTTCCTTCCCTCTTTCCTGTGTGTGTGTGCGCGCACACACACACACCCCGGTCCCTGTCCACTGGCGCAGTGGTTTTTTTAGGATTTGTAAGTCCCCCCCAGTGTTCTGAATGATGGGTTATTTATTTATCATGTCAGAAGCAAATTGAGAATACAATTAAAATGCATAAAACCCTAAACAAAGTTTAAAAACTTGACATTATACTAAATGTATGGTATAGTTGCAACTTGGAGTATGCAACCAAACTATGGGGTGAGGAGAAAGGAATCAGACAAGGGGAATAATTTTAATTTTCCCCCACCCAATTTTTGTTGTTTTCTTGTACCTTCACATCTCAAGATAAGACGCTGAGATCAATCAAATAAAAGCATGTGTTTCTGTGCAGCAAATATTATAAACTGTGCCTTCCAAAATTATTTAAAGAGCCCTCTAATACTGTCTACAGAGACAGAAAAAATATTTTAAAATATTTGTTTCGCTTTTATCTTAAACAAAGGCTTATTATTATTTTAGTGACACAAAACACAGTATGACACAGCAAATGAGATATATATGCTGGATTTCATATCACAAAATCACAAGTTGAACACTTCCCAAGCATCTAGGGTCATGTGACGTACTTTCAAATGATGCACGCAGATCCAAGTAAGGTGGCCTCTTACAGTTGACAGATCGTGATTTTGTCGATGTTTATTGTTTCCAAATGCCAGCTGAGATCTTTTGGCATGGCACCCAGTATGCCAATGGCTACTGGGACCACCTGTACTGGGTTATGCCAGAGCCTTTGCAGTTCGGTTTTGAAGTCCTGATAACAGCTGATTTTTTCGTGTTGTTTTTCCTCAATGCGACTGTCTCCTGGAATTATTATTATTATTGTTTTATTATAATGTACTTCATTTCTATCTTACTTTTCTCACCCCGCAGGGGACTCAAGGCAGCTTACAGACTCCTGCAAAATTCAATGCTTGGATGCAATTTTTGAAAAACTAAATGAATCAAGCTCTACTTAATATCTATATCCTCCATTATAGTAGTGGCAAAGATATACCATACTTTGTTTTCTCTTTGCCTTCACTATTTATCACTAAAACTAATTTTGTATGCCCATATTTGTGAGAAATGCTTCCCACCACCTGCTTTCTTGTATAATCGAGATTTATCCAGCAAGATAACAGATCAGATTGCCAGTTTTAATACATAAACAAAACAAGTCTGACAGCCATTTAAAGTACAGGTACACATTTTTATTATCATAATATTTCTGTCAAAATGAAGTGTTGAGAAAATTGCCAGAGGGATGGTCATATTTGTTAAATCAAAAACTAGATCCAGGGGATTGTCTACCGCAGGACCTATCTGGAACAGAATGTGACAAAACATTACATATGTCCCAAGTAAAACACCTCCATTGTATTATCAATTATTTACATCCTACCTGAAAAATATTTCCATCTTAGAGGACTTGTGTGGTATGTTTCGTCTCCTTGCAGATCTCATCTAACATTTAAAAAGTGACTAAAAGCAACAACAGACCACAAATGTAGTGGCTAGACCCTATCCAAACCTCAAGTACTGTAGTCATTACTATTACAGGACCTTTAATAGAGAATCACAGCAACAAGGGTTTGTTCACCTGCTTATCTTCCAGTGTGATCTCACTGTCTGCCAGCAATTTCATTCAGCATTCTATGTGGTCAGATATCTCGTGGAATATTTTGGTTTGGGTTTTTTTACATGAACTTTATACAAAAGGCTTCATAATAGGCAGTCCCATGTGGCCAAGTATGATTGTCCTCTAGAGGTAGAGTCTTGGTGGTGGGTTCATAAGTGGCCGTAGAGACCTATCCTAGATCCACATAGTCTGTAACAATGAGGGTATAGGTTTTCAGGTGGAAGGCAGTCACGACAAGGGTTTACTTGATGCACCTTCCTCTCAACACGTTTCTCACTTTCGCCCTTTATTCGTATTAGGGACAAAGTACTTGTATCAATCAGTGCTATCAATAATGTGTACCTAAGTGCAACTGAGTTTGAATGCTTAAGACCTGGTTATGTAAAAAAGGTAAAGGTTTCCCCTTGACATTAAGTCTAGTCCTGCCTGACTCTGGGGTGATGGTGCTCATCTCCATTTCTAAGCCTAAGAGCCGGCGTTGTCCATAGATGACTCCAAGGTCATGTGGCCAGTATGACTGCATGGAGTGCCATAACCATTCGATCAGCAAATTCAGCAACCACCAGGGTCTCCTTTAATAGCTTAGATATGGTCTATTAACAAATTAAAATAAGATATGATCATAGTGATTATATTGACAAATGTTGAACTATGTATGTTCTTTAAGCAGATATGTGCTAATGCTGATACACCTACATACAAGTAGAGGTAGTCCCCGAGTTACAAACATCCGACTTACATTCACACATATAAACAGCGTTTATTGGCATACAACAACAAAATCACAACACAGGCATATACAACAAGAGGAAGGGACAGATAAAAAGAAAAGTACACTACAAAAAATACTTCTAATGCAGATTATGCCTTATATAGAGTCCTCCTTTAAGTTTATAATGGCAAACAGACCATGGCTTTGTATAAGAAGCATGAAGTCATTTAAGAATCATTCTAATATACCAAAACATCAACCCTAAAATAGTTGTTTAAATCTCATTTGTTAAATCCCCTTTACTACATGATTTGGAAATGCTGATTTTTAGAAAAGCATATAAAGGTAAACACAAAAATATATACACAGTTAATATTTCAAATAAATAATCCTGGTCCCATGATGATCACACTTTTGTTAAGGAGACAGGAAAGGTCCTTTATGGCTTTACCATCACAATCTCTCAGTATTGTATGTACTCATTTTTTTCAAAACATCAGCTTATTTTGCAATGGGGACACAGCAGCTCACTTTCCAATCTATTAAGCTAGTAACAAAGACAAACACAGAGGTTGTAATACTAAAAGAAGAGTTTCTCTCTCGCCCCCACCCTTTGTTATTCAACACACCTTACAAGGAGAGCTTCATTAGTACACAACCTAAGGCACAACACTAATTAAAATCCATTTAGGAATAGTCAGCTTGGCAGCCAAGGGACATGCTTAACATGGTGCTCACTATCTTCTTGTACACCTGCTTTAGTGTACACTTAATTAGGATGCCAAACTTTGGGAGACAATAACATCAAGCCCCACTAGGGCATTATTTTTCGACAATAGTTTCCAGGTATACAGTAACCATGCAATTATCTTTCTAATTAAGAGAGCTATAATCTCTTTCAAGAGATTTTCTGAAGAAAAATATACCTTCAGATATATTCCATCACTGTCCACTTCGTCTCCAGCTCCTTAAAAACTTATTGAACTGTATGATGAAACTGCAGAAAATCCTGTTTTAATAAATCGAACATTAGCATGGAGCATCATTTAAACTGCACCCCTCCATCCTCCTCTGAACATATCTGTACATTTTCACCTTCTAACAGCAAGCTTCCACACCATGTTATCACAGATATATGTTGAAATATACCATCTCTTTTTTCAAACACAAAACAGTTTCTTTGTGTCTCTATATGCAGTGCAATCTATAAAGAGGGTTCGCTTGATGTCCTTTTACATTCTTCTATCAAGCAGTTGTGGTTGTGAGCTTTCTCTTCTGTTTCAACAGCAGTTTTACTGAACTCTTGCTGAATAGATTAATTAGCCAAAGTACATAACCAAGGAGCCCCCGGTGGCACAGGTGGTTAAATTGCTGAACTTGCTGGCTGAAAGGTCAGCGGTTAGAATCTGGGGAGCGGGTTGAACTCCCGCTGTTAGCCCCAGCTTCTGCCAGCCTAGCAGTTGAAAACATGCAAATGTGAGTAGATCAGTAAGTACTGCTACGGCAGAAAGGCAATGGTGCTCCATGCAGTCATGCCATGCCGGTCACATACAACTGGGCCGCCCGGTTGGTGGGGAGGCCCGACTGCCTAGCTTGGAAGCCAAGGCATTATGGCGGACATCCTCAGTTAAGAACCTTGGGGTCGTTTTTGACCCGTTGCTGTCGATGGAGGCCCAGGTCTCCAGCGTCAGCAAAACCACCTTTTTCCATCTGCGGCAAGCTAGGTGTCTGGCCCCCTACCTATCCAGAGACGACCTGGCCACGGTGCTCCAAGCCACGGTCATCTCGAAACTGGACTACTGTAATGTCCTTTACATCAGCCTGCCCTTGTCAGTGATCTGGAAACTTAAGCTTGTCCAGAATCCCGCTGCACGAGTTCTCACTGGGGCTCCAGTGAGATGTCACATAACACCTATCCTCCAGCAGCTCCATTGGCTTCCGGTTGAGCTTCAAGGTGATGGTGTTAACTTTCAAGGTTTTGCATGGTCTGGGGCCGCTATATCTGACGGACTGTCTTTCCCCCTATCAACCCCAGAGGTCACTTCATTCCGAACAAATGAACCTCCTTGAAGTACCGACCTTCAAAGCAATCCGTCTTACATCGACCTGGCGCAGAGCTTTTTCTGTACTGGCGCTGTTAATATGGAACACTCTTCCTAGCGATGTACGGGCCATGCAGGACCTTCTCTCCTTCCGCAAGGCCTTCAATACTCACCTTTTCGGGCAAGCCTTTGATTGCTAGGCCAGAAATCTTTTTTAAGCTAGTTTAATATGTATGCTTTTACCTCTGTGTGTTTTACCTGATTGTAAGCCGCTCCGAGCCCTCGAGGAGTGGCGGCGTATAAGTCCATATAATAATAATAATAATAAGAAGAAGAAGAAGAAGAAGAAGAAGAATAGGAGGAGGAGGAGTCTATGGACAACGCTGGCTCTTTGGTCTAGAAATGGAATTAAGCACAACCCCCCAAAGTCAGACATGACTAGACTTAATATCAAGGGGAAACCTTTACCTTTACATTTAAGCTATTAAAATACATTAAACATTTTTCAAAACTTTGAAAGAGAAATGTACTTTTAGAAAGTGCATGGCAAAAATGCAATCATTATAGTAAATAATGCAAATCTAAAAATGGTCACATGGCTGAATTGGTTCCTTCAGTTGTCCATTCCCTGCAGATCTGAGATATAATCTTTTCCTGCAATTAGCAGTGTGAACTGCAAATGGCAACCATCCAGGTAACACACTGCTTTATTTCTTGTAATAAGGAACTTAGTTTATAATTCATTTTCTAGTGCTTTGTTTTCTTTAATAAAAACGCCTAAATATGGTGTCCTCATGTCAAAGTAAATCTGACACTCAAAGAACTCGTAAAATGTGTTCTCCATTGCTGCATCTTCACATACACTTTATTTGTTTTGGGCCACAATAGCTAGGAATTTCCCTGTTGCTAGTCAAAACTTTCAAAAATGGAACACTTTGTTCAAAAGGCTATATATCATCAAGTTAATTGTTTTATTTTAAATTTATGTTAAGCTTTCTTCGGAATTCTTAAAATTAGAATATATTAATCCATAGTTATGAGAAAGAGAAGATGAAATGCTCTGAAACTATAAACTGCAGTACATCAATAAATTCTACTGCAAACTACACATTATGCAAGACATAATTGTTATGGATTCTTGTTGCACACTGAGGATATTTACAGACAGTACTGAAGCATCTGCTCTGAGCTGCAAAAAGTCTAAATTAGGAAATGTGAGAGTTTTCCCCTCTTCATTTGCCAAGTTCACCAGTTTTCAAAGACATGACTAGCATAGTAGCAAGGAGATAGCACAGTCTGTAGGATTTAAGGTGGTTTGCTGCCTAAAGTTGAGATGTTGTACACGTGCGCGGAGAACACAAATGATAGAGCAGATTTGTTTGCTATTGCTTGAGAAGATAGGCTCCAAGTCAATGGGCTGTATGAAAGGAAGGAAGGAAGGAAGGAAGGAAGGAAGGAAGGAAGGAAGGAAGGAAGGAACATTAAGAGCCCTTTCATTCAGCCATATAACCCAGGACAGTGTTTTTCAACCTTTCTTGAGCCGTGGCGCATTTTTTACATTTACAAAATCCTGGGGCACACCACCAACCAAAATGACACTCTAACACAGTAATACATATAGTTAATATGTTTTTAAATGTATTTATACACTCAGTGTGAAACCTGGGCCTGTTTTGATGAGCACAACATATATATGACTTCCTCTCACATACTTGGACATGGCTATCATGCCTTCTCTCAGCCTTCTCTTCTTCAGGCTAAACATGCCGCTCCTCATAGGGCTTGTTCTCCAGACCCTTGTGATATTTCACCCCGAGTGAAACTTGCTTCCAGTTAACTATGGATGTCATGAAGCTGTTATAAACAGTTCCTTGGGGGGGGGGGGGGATCTTTGATGGTGAGTTGGAAATAATATTGCAAAAAAGTCAAGGAAACTGTTTTCTTTCCCTCAAAATCTCATAACATGGATGGGAGAACAAAGGATAAATCATGGGTGACATTTTTCAGCGTTTACTATTTCCAGTAAAATAGTAAAAAAAAAAAAACCATTTCCAAGTGGAGAGGCTCAATTTGTTTCTTGGAAACCTGTGAATGCTTCAGCCTCCCGATGCTCCCAGGTTCGCTCACTGCCCAATTCACCGACGTAGGGCTTCCGGCTTTGGCTGTTCCCGTGAGAAATCCAAGCCAACGCGGAAACGCCGACTCAATCACTTCCGCCTAGTGCGGAATCACTTCCACCCAGGGAGGCAGCAAAAGAGGCCACACAGATCTATGAAACGTATGGGAGCATCAGGAGGCTGAAGCAGCCCTGAGCGGGAGCTGGAGCCATACTGAGTCGAGGCTCCTAAAGGCTTCCTCAAGGCGGGCCTGGCCCTGACATTCGGCAGAGCCCTTCCTTTGCCTCGGGGAGGATCTTTGGGGAGGGAAAGAGGAAGAAAGAGCTGCTAGGAGGGGGAAGAGTGCCAATTTCCCACGGCACACCTGATGATCGCCGCGGCACACTGGTTGGGAAACACTGACCCAGAATATCAAGGCAGATAATCCACAATATCTGTTTTGAACTGAGTTAGCTGAGTCCACACTGCCAAATAATCTAATTCAACGTGCATTTTATACAGCTGTGTGGAAGGGGCCTCAGAAACACATAATCGGGTAAAACTGATCAACTGTTTAGAAGACTACCACAGAAATAGTGGACTGTGTTTCATTAAACATTTTTAAGTAGAGACTGCATGACCACCTAGAAAGGTGTCAGTTTAGGATATCTACCATGGCAAGAGGTTGGCTTTAAAGTCACTCTCAACTTTTGTAGTCACTTCTAAGAGAATGTTTTATAGGCTTATTTCTGTGTAAAATATGAATGAAATCAGACAAACACGTTGTACTTGTAGTTCGAAAATCCCTTGTAGTATACTATACACAAATCATCATAGGGATGTTGGTTGGCCTTCTTATAGTTATTTAGAATAATCTAAGCAACTATTTCAGCTCGTGTTTAGCTGTTACATTTTCTGCTCCCTAGGCCATGACCAAAAGTCCCTCCAAATCACCACCTTGTATGTTTCACAGCCCACTACCCAAGATGGACGGTTCCAGATTGTTGGAGAGTGTATGCATTTACTTACCACATTTCAGCCTTCTCTTTAAAAATGGAAACTTTGATGAGGCGTTTAATCTCTAAGGTTGTGCTTTCCATTCTGGTCCTAATCTGTTTTTATTCTGTTTTTAACTACGTTGTGTTGTGTATTCATTGCTGTGAACCACCCTGAGCCTTTTTGGGAAGGGTGGTATATAAATCGAAATAATAAATAAATAAATAAACATTTGATGCACATTAGGATTTTAAATCTTGACAGAACTGCAACAATAAGAGATATTTAAAAGGGGGCCCTG
The DNA here is from genome assembly GCA_030556195.1 of Anolis apletophallus. Classification (NCBI taxonomy): domain Eukaryota; kingdom Metazoa; phylum Chordata; class Lepidosauria; order Squamata; family Anolidae; genus Anolis; species Anolis apletophallus. Next base: position 75,213,276 of record JARBWK010000007.1, on the reverse strand, counting down.
GTAAAGATAAGATTTAAAAATACTGCTTTCATGTGCCTCTTCTACCTCAAAAAACAAGTGATATTGTTCCATGGTAAACATGGAAGCTTGCGTGTATCAGCAAGGTAATCACATGAGAAAGCTGAGAGTAGTTTGATGGAGAGGGAGGATGGGGTGTAGAGGAAAGTAGGGAAGACGGGTAGTGTGTATATGAGTATGTGCGTGTTTGTATGGGCATATGAGGATGGACACAGCATCTTTGGAGGGGATAATAAGTGAAATATAGAAAAGACTGAGTGGGTTGAATGAGCCCTGCATGCTGAGGAGATGAAGTGAACACCGAGAGTGAGAATAGAGGAGTAGATGAACCAGAAAGATATGTATTTGCAAATATGTTGGAAGTTTTATCATACAGTGGGTTAATGAGACTGTCAAGTTGTGAACATTCCATGGCTGAGTTGCTGTAAGTTTTTTGGGCTGTATGGCCATGTTCCAGAAGCATATAGCCCAAAAAACTTACAGCAACCCAGTGATTTCGGCCATGAAAGCCTTCAACAACACATTCCATGGCTGTTTCAGTTTGGTGTGTTGCTAAAAAAAATGCTTTAGTGCTGTATTATTATTATTATTTTTGTATCAAAAGCATTGCATAAATTAGTATAAAACTGATTTTAAAAAATAGAAGGAGCACAAGCGGCTAAATGTCTTTTGACCAAAAACGGACAACAGCAACTTCTGTAGCCTCCAACAATTCTTCCTCTGTACATGAAGCAGGGCATAGTGGACAAGCATACAGATGTACAGTTTTCCGTTCTGCTCCACAGTCACACAAGGTGGGGGATTCTTTTAGGTAGTGTCATTTTGCCAAGTTGTTTTTGATCTGCCTCCTACACTTCTGAGTCTGTTCAGGGACTTCCAAGTTGCCCATTCTTGGTTTGCCCCTGGAGGAAGTCCCTTGTGGGGCCATCCAACTGAGATTTCCTGGTTTAGCTTCCCAGCGGGATACACATTCAATACTTTTAGCAGTATTAAAGCTGCCCAGAGCTTTAATACTGCTAAAAGTATTGAATTTGTAGCTACCACATTATGTATAGTGTCAGAAGTTAAGGTGGTGGGATTGTGGGTGGGTGGGTTGTGGGGTAATTGTACTGTGGGTGGTGGGTTGTCTACATATGTGTATGTGTATGTGTATATGTTTGGTGTATTTAAATAAACACTGTTAAAAATGTATTGTGTCAGACATAGAGAAAATCTTACATACATATAGTTTATTGCAGCTTTGCAAGTCCGCTCATCAAAGCAAACAAATCTTTTTAGTAGCCCACCTACCTACTAAGTAGCAAATACCTCAACTAGTGGCCTCTTACTTGTGACTCTTCAACATCCTGAAAGCAGATAAAGAACCAATTCTCCTCCAGTTGATAAAAATATTCTTGCCTGGTCACATGGAGTCAACTTACTTGCCACAGATGAATAGCAGCATTATAAAAATGATTAATAGAAATCACATTATTTTACTCACATATCTAAACCAAAATATCGTACATTAGGATTAATTTTTCTAGTCATTGGTTGGAATGTTTTTCTTCATTGTAAACTTAAAAGTAAAATTGACATTGACTGCAAGATCTACTGGGGTTTAGACCAGTAACAGGCAACTTGTGATGCTCCAGACATAGTTTGTCTGCAGGTTCCCTCAGCCTTAGTAAGTTAGCTAGTTGTGAAGGATCATGGAAGTTGCAGTTCAACAGCATCCTTGGGAATCTGTCTAAGCACACATGTCAACAATATACATTATTGGCAGGTCTATCATTTGGACATTAAATTGTTTTAACCCAGGGTGTTTGAACAGGTTTAATCGATTACTTGTATGCCCAACCCTTGCCTTCATTTCTTATTACATCCAATAGAGTGGGAACATCTTTCCAGGTTCAGGAAATTGTAAATTTCTTTGTCATGGAGCAGGTGATACTAGTTTCTTTACAAAATAAAGCAGTTATATTTCATTTGAAAGTAAGAATGTGATTTATTTCAGAATGGACTTGTAATTGCAAGTGGAAACAGTATGCAGTAAACTATTAGTTATTTCTGGTAAAAACTTGCTAGTGACAGAAGATGAGAAGAATATGTTTCCTAAATATTCAGTGTGAGATTTATTTTTATTGACTTGTGTAAATCTCTAGAAGTCTTATACAATAAAGTTGCTTGATTGATTATTTGTCTATGAATATTTACTATTTCTTTGCCCTAAGTTGAAGAAATTGTTGATTGCTCACAGTGGCCTAAGTTGGGATGGGTAAAATACAGACTGTGGTCTACATACATACCTGATCCCCTCATTTGCTACCCCCAAACCGGCTGCAAATGCAGTTGTATAGAGTGCCTATCCACCCCAGAACCAATCCTTTGACTGGAAACCAAATGTGGTATGATGTCACTTCAGTTGTATCTGCAAAGTACAGACCACCTACTGCAATGGAACCTGAGCCTTGCCACATACACAATGGAGGACCTTCTGACAGCGACACCAGAGGCACTCCAAGTGGCCAGCTTCTGGTCAAAGGATATTTAGCATAATGCCAACTTGTTAAATTTGTTTATGTTTTAACTGTAGCCTCCATTCACTTCTGACATTATAAATAAAGTTGTATCTGGTCACAGTGTTATGGCTGCAGGGGTCAAATATTGGCTCCCTCTCATATGCAAGTGCCAAACCCTACCCTAAGAGAAAATCAATTTATAGACGTTGTTCTTCTAAATTTCACCATGTGGTGTTAGTCAAAAGTTATTTAATTTTAATTTTAGAGTTAGAAAGAGGACCATTGTATTCTGCTTAGACTCTTCCAAGTTAGATTGCAGCCTGTTATATCATCTTTTACCAAACAACTAGTATGTTTGATAATGGTAAAGGGATGCCATTTCTCATGATATAGTTAGAGGAAGTGGGAGCAAGCTGACCCAAGTGCACATTTAAGATTCACTCTATAGTTAGTATTGCCACTTGCCAAGATAATTTTTCAACCATATGATTCAGGGCCCTTCCGCACAGCCCTGTATCCCAGAATATCAAGGCAGAAAATCCCACAGTACTAGCTTTGAACTGGGTTATCTGAATCCACTCTCAAATAATGTGGGATTTCCTGCTTTGATATTCTGGGATATAAGGATGTTTGGAAGGGCCCTCAGTGCAATTAATATTCCCAATACTCATGGTATGATTCAACACAAGTAAAGCTCCACAGCCAGCATCATGTAGTGGTTTGAGCATTGGATTGCGACTCTGGAAACCAGAGTTCGAATCTCCGTTCAGTCATGAAAGTCCACTGGGTGACCATGGAAATGCCATACTGTCAGCTTCAAAGAGAGCCAAGAAGCTCCATGATCAGTTTGCTTTTGGATTGCTATAAGTCAGTAACAACTTGAAATCATGCAACAAACGGGACATTTACTTATGTTTACATTTCTCAACTTTTTGATGAATGGATTGCTTTATCTTAGAACTGATATCTGTCACAAATTGGATGAATTACATTGATTGTAGCATTCCCTATTATTTTAATTTGAACTTTGTATGTGGAAATTAAACATAATTACTATTTTTCATTTAATACGAAATATATCTGTATTACGTCCTTTTATTTTCTTACTGTCTAAATCCAGACTATGTAAATTTGAAAATGGCATGTGAATTGATAAGATGTGTATAACAAATGGCATGTGATACAATTCTTAAGTCGATATATAATTACTGTACTCATAATACTTTTCTGTTAGAATACTTACATTCATAATGCCTTGAAGAGGCATTCGTTGTCTTTAAATTTTTCAAATTTTGTTGTGTTGCCACATAGAACTGAAACCAAAGCTTGTATTGTTTTTGTACAAAAGGTACACAACACCATGAAAGTACAATTTTTATGATGGTATAAACATTAACAAAACCTCAGTGGCACTTGGTGGTTTTATATGTATTTTACCCCTTTGCTGCCACACACACAAACACTGATGCATTTCATTGCTTCCAAAAATAAGCTGAGTTAGTCAATTGAATCCACCTATGTGTAATTCTAGAGCCAATGTTTAGTACTCATTTGAAAATTAAAATGAGACTGGAGATCAGGGCTTAATCCCCACTCAGCCATGGAAACCCACAGGGTGGCCTTGGGCAAGTCACTCTCTCAGATCCCATCTATACATGCTGTAAAATCCAGAATTATGTGCATTATTTGAGGCGGGGGCTATAAAATGCACACCCTAATGCGTATTGCGACACACATCCACATGAAAGACACATCTTTTAAAAAGTCACGGACAAGTCTGAAATCAGCAATACAATTCAACTTTCTGGGGTCTTTGAAAGTCTCTTTGGCCTCTGGTGCAAAGCAATTGTTATAAAGTGCCTTAATCTTCTTTCCTGTGAAGCTTAGGCTGTCCAAAAGCTTCTTTTGTCCTTTGGACTGGTGGTATAAAATACTGCTGAATGTAGCAGAAGCAAGTGCTAAGAATGCCTGTCATGGATTGCTAGGCCAAAGATTCCAGACAATATCCAGGCCTCTTAAGGGTCTACTACAGAAAAAAAGGAAGGGTCCAGCAAAGAGCTCTGAGGAAATGGAATAAACAAAATGGAATGACGTTATGACTGTTGAGGCTGGTTTATTGTTTAATGATGGTTTTATGAATGATTTTAATTATGTATGGTTTTAATTATGCTATGTTTATTTTGAGATTTTATTGTAATTGTTGAAATAGCCTCTAAATCAGATCAGACTTCCGAAGGTACGGGCGCAGCTGGCGCATGAGTCTTAACTGTGCAAAGCTCCCCTGGCCATCTCCGAGACCTGAGGTTCCAGGCTCAGCGGTGAATCCAGGATCACTCCCAAGCTGGGAACCTGTCTGTGTTCTGTGTACATCTATACAAGCGGCATTGAATGTTTGCCTTCGGGGTGAGAAGGGCGGATTATAAATAAAGTGTTATTATTATTATTACTGGCGAATGAGATTTTATTTGACCACAATCTGGACTGATTCTGATGTTTTTAACTTGGCGAACTGTTTTAATGTATATCTGACTTTTTAACTTGATTTTATTGTTAAATTGCTCTGTTTGTATTGTGAACCGCTCCGAGCCTTCGGGGAGTGGCAGTATAGAAATTGAAATAAATAAATAAATAAATAAATAAATAATGGGGCTCAGTGTAAGCCGCGCTGAGTCCCCCTTTGGGGGTTGAGAAGGACAGGATAGAAATATGGGAAATAAATAAATAAACTGAAGCAGGCCTCTGAGGGGTGTTTTAGGCTCTACCTAAAAAACGAATACAGAGGAAGGTCTACTATTGGGAAAGCCTATAAACAGGGGAAACTGAAGCAAAGGAGGAGAAGGCAAAACCAAGACTTCACACCAATGCAGTGTGCCTCCCACCCTGATCCACAGCTGTTTCAATACATTGCGATGTATCGGTGCTAAATTCGTAAATACAGTAATTACTACATAACATTACCATGTATTGAACTGCTTTTTCTATCAATTTGTTGTAAAACATGATGTTTTGGTGCTTAATTTATAAAATCATAACATAATTTGACATTTAATAGGGTTTTCCTTGATCCCTCCTTATTATCCAACATTTTCGCTTACCCAACGTTCTGCCGGGCCGTTTATGCTGGATAAGTGAGACTCTGCTATACTACCAACTAAATCCATTTCAATTTTGTTGTAACCCTGCAAAAAAAACCCACATAAAATCAAAGGGGGGGAGGAATACTGCAAGGCATAGTATAATAACAACCCTATTAGTACCACCCTTCCTTTTTATGTTATTAATAATTTTAATACATTTTCTTAAGTACATTGATTCTCTTAAGTTGCATACATACATCATTACATTCCATACTTTTGTATTTCACACTTAATTCGTTACATCAACTATATATGCATATATATCTTATATCTTATCATATTCACCCTTCCTTTTTAAAACAAGAACTTTATGCTAGCACCCCACCTTCTCCTAAGACCCATGTATGACTCAGGATAAGGTTACATTTTAAATGAGAATGTGATAGACAGCCCCTATAATTATAGCAATCTTTATCTTGCTGTTTGAACTGTCAGACTAGCCACTTAGTGCATAAAGTATTAGAAGTTGTACGGGAGGTTTATACATGCATTAAATTAATCTCTTGTAGCAACTTGTCTATTTAAAGCTAAAATATGTAATGAAAAAGCATTACCAAAGTATTTGTAAAACAAAATGAGGAAAGGCACCAATACATTCTTTTCTTCTGACTTTGAGTTTATTCACATAGCCAGATTTACTGCCTAGTTATGCTTCTGATAGTTTCACTTCAACCACATGATTACATATGAACTATTGTGGAAATGTCCTTATTAATCACAGAAATACAGTAGCCATCAGCACAAGCAAGTTGTTCTCCTGATTAGGCATCACATCACCTGATTATGTGAATTGGCTCTTTGAAATGATACACACCATATTTTCCAGATACAGCATCACTTATGTAAGTGAGCCTATTTTGGAAACCCAGTGGGAGTTGCTTTTTTCAAAGTGCTTTTATATGAAGATCAAAATTCCAACAAAAAAAAACTTAACCCTTATAAATAGAAATTAGTTTCCCTTTTTTAGTACATGTCTCCCTTCCAACCTATTTGAACTTGAATATCATGAAGATTCAGATATCATGAAGATAAAGTAAATATATAAAAATTGTGCTCTATACAATAAAATATAGTGTCGCCTAGCAGCTTAAAAAGTAAGCAAACATATTGGGAATTTTTAATGAGACCATTCTTAACTCCGAAAAAGGATATTAAAAGTGCATTTGGAGAAAAGCACTATGAGTGCAAGCTGCAACTCATTATTTAAGGCGCGATTTTACATGGGACCCATAATAATAATAATAATGATAATGTGTTATGTTTTTATTTGATTGATTTTATTGTGTTATTATTATTAATAATAACAACAACTACTACTTCTTTATTTTTATAACCAGCAACCAGCAGCCATCTCCCTGAAGAGATTTGGAGCAGCATACATAATGCCCACAAAACATAAAAGCAAAACAATCAATTAAAAAAACCCACACAATTAAAATAATAGCATAGCAAAATATAACAATCCAGATTTTAAAAAACACAATTAAATAAAACATAAGAATATAAAACAGTTGAAACTCAAAACAATGCTCAACAAAACCAATAACCAGTAATACAATGGATATGACCAGGCAATAAAAAGGGCCAGGCATGGGATAGTGCAAAATATAGGGATGGGGTATTGGATGAAGTTCGGAGAACAAAATATTATCGGGTGACCTAGGGACTGGGCATTTCTAACTAGGGACTGGAGCCCCCGGTGGCACAGTGGTTTAAACCCCTCTGCTGACAAGACTGAAGACTGATAGGTCGCAGATTCAAATCCGGGGAGAGCGCAGATGAGCTCCCTCTATCAGCTCCAGCTCCTCATGCGGGGACATGAGAGAAGCCTCCCACAAGGATGATAAAACATACATCTGGGCATCCCCTGGGCAATGTCCTTGCAGACGGCCAATTCTCTCACACCAGAAGCGACTTGCAGTTTCTCAAGTCGCTCCTGACACGACAAAACAAACAAACTAGGGACTAGAGGTTCTCAAATGCTAGCTGAAACATCCAGGTTTTCAAATCCCTGGGAATGGAAGACAGTGTGGGGGCTTGCCTAATCTCCCTGGGGAGGGAGTTCCAGAGCCAGGGGGCCACCACCGAGAAGGCCCTCTCTCTTGTCACCACTAATCATGCTTGTGGCTGTGGTGGGATCGAAGGGAGGGCCTCCGCGGCAGATCTTAGAGCCCTCACCGGTTCATAGGGGAAGATGCGGTCACGAGGATAGGCAGAACCCGAACCTTTTAGGGCTTTGTAAGTCATAATTTGCACCTTGAATTGGGACTGGAAACTTATCAGTAACCAGTGGAGCTGCTTTAATAATGGCGTCAACATAAAATATTGATTATGTGTCTTTTTAAAATGTTCTACAACGTGTGAAAAAGAATTAACATGTTTATGCATTTCCAATTTTCAGGAATTCTTTGAACATGCAAAAAAGCTCTGGGATGACGAAGGAGTAAAGGCGTGTTTTGAAAGATCGAATGAATACCAGTTGATTGATTGTGCACAATAGTAAGTGCTGCTTGCAGAAAAACATACTTTTAAAGTATTTCTCAGTGCATGAAAGAAATCCAACAGAAACTTGCTGTTTTGTTTTTGTTTCAAGGACATGTCTTTCTGTCAACCGTGGCTGGCTCATTAATGTGCCTTGTAGATCTATCTTATATGTATACTCTTTTGTCAATGCTCACTGATTTTATTTTATAGGACTATGGTGGTATTGCAAACATATGCATTCACTTTTCAGTGATGCGTTTGTCTTACAGGGGTGGAATTTGAATAAGAATGAAGATCTACATGTGTATTGGATTCTTTTCCTTTCAGCTCATTGGAATTTTGTTTAAGAAAAAGTCAAGTTAGTGTATAATAGAGGATTTATAATAAATGGAAAATCTGTGGCCAGGCAGGATATTTCTCTTGAGTTCATGTGTATTCGGTGTATCTTTAACAAAACCGGACACATTTTTCCCTCTAACAAAAACAGTTATACTGTTCGCTTACACTTGACACTGGAAAAATATTTTCATGCCAGAAAATTTTAAAAATACATATATTGCTGTAAAGCAAAACCCATAAACCCAGAATAAGATAATAGCCTGTGTTTGCTGAAAAGGTTTAGGAAGGAAGCTTCATTTAACAGCTTTTTGTTACATGTTTTGGCTATATGCAGTTAGGCGAGTTATTTGACAAGTGAAGAACAATTCTATAGGTATATATGGGTCTTTTTCATTGAAAATGGCTCCTTCCTTTAAAAAATTTATTCATGTGTGTGTGTATATATATAGAGAGAGAGAGTGTGTGTGTGTGTTTTATCCTCAGGTTGGAGGCAGAAGATAAATAAATAAATAAGATTGTATATATTTCGTTATGTACAATATGATTGTTTATTGCAACAAGACTTACTGTATATACTCGAGTATAAGCCTAGTTTTTCAGCCCTTTTTTAAGCTGAAAAAGCTCCCTTCGGCTTATATTTATTATTTATTTCTTTATTTCTTTGACTTCTAGGCCGCTACTCCCGGGAGGCTCGGGGCGGCTCACAATAAAACGAGATACAATAAAAACACAATTTAAAACAATACAACTATAAAATCTCAGAGTTAAGATTAAAACAACGATTTGCTGTAGAGGATACTTGAGTCAAGGTTATTTATTATTTTACTCTATTATTAGTATTCTTTTATTACATGTATTCGTTTACTCCATTTATTATTATTTTACTGACACAAAAACACAGTATGTCACAGCAAACGAGATATATATGCTGGATTTCGTATCACAAAATCACAAGTCAAGCACTATTATTATTATTACATTTACATTATTTTACTCCATTATTACATTTATTAGTTTACTCTATTATTATTGTTTTTTATTATTACATTTATTTTATTACATTTATTATTTTACTCTATTATTATTGAAAGGCTACATAAGCACATTTACATTGAAGAAGGTTAGAATAATGGTTTAATTAGAGTTGGACAGTCTTATCTTAAATTACAGTTTTATGTTAAGAATCAATAACATTGAACCTACGGATGCCTCAATTAATGTAATATTATTGTTATCTATTTTTATTTTGAAATTTCCCACCCTCGGCTTATACTCGAGTCAATACGTTTTCCCAGTTTTTTGTGGTAAAATTAGGTGCCTCGGCTTATATTCAAAGCTTATATTATCGGCTTATATTATCTGCTTTTGATTCCATCAATCCGCTCCTGCCATCTGTCCTCAACTAGGCAACGGGCCTTTTCGGTGGTAGCTCCAGGGCTCTGGAATTCCCTTCCAGGGGAGATTCGAGCCATCTCAGAGCTGATTCCCTTTCGGAGGGCCTGTAAAACTGCTTTATTTAGATCAGCCTTCGGCTAGGTCCCAGACCGGCCGATGATAGCATAACTTCCAGACCCAAGCCACCTTCTGTGTTTCCTCTTTACTACGCTGTGACATGTAATTTTTTTAATGTTTTAATTGTTTTATTGTAGGGCTGCATGTTGTTCCACGCTGCCCGTTTTATGTGTTGTAACCCGCCCCGAGCCTGCAGGGAGGGGCGGAGTATAAAACCAAATAATAAATAAATAAATAAATAAATAATATTTGGGTCGGCTTATACTCGAGCATATACAGTATTTGAAAGGTTTTATTTCTAGGTGACTGAAATGGCCAAACTCATTCACGTGAGCAGACATAACCATGGTCTCGGTTCTTTTCCTACATGTAAGATAGAATCATGAAATCATAGAATTGGAAGAGACTTTGTGGGCCATCCAGTACCACCTCCTGCCAAGAAGCAGGGCAATCGCATTCAAAGCACCTGTGACAGATGGCCATCCAGCCTCTGTTTAAAAACCTCCAAAGAAGGAGCCTCCACCACACTCCGGGGCAGAGAGTTCCACTGCTGAACAGCTCCCACAGTTTGTTTATTTATTTCACATATTTGTATCCCGTCCTTCTCACCCACAGAGAGGGACTCAGGGTGGCTTCACAACAGGCATTCATTCAATGCCAACAACAGTAACAAATGGGAAAAGCAATTAGAACATAAAATTACTAAAAATTTGTTTAAAATCATGCAAGTTTAAAATCATAGTCCTGTTCAATCCATCGTTATTCACACAAATTGGGTCTCATTCTAAATTGCTACCTCTACTGTTCGAATGCTTGGTCCCATAACCAGGCTTTCAGTTTTATTCTAAAGAACAAGAGAGAGCAGGGCAATGAAATGCCACTGGGTAGAGAGTTTCACAGTCCTTCCTAAAGTTCTTCCTAATGTTCAGGTGGAATCTCCTTTCCTGTAATTTGAAGCCATTGTTCTGTGCCCTAGTCTCCAGGGCAGCTCACTCCTCCCTAGGACTTCCCCTCACATATTTATATGTGGCCATCATGTCTCTTTTCAGCCTTCTCTTATGCAGGCTAAACATGCCCAGCTCTTTAAGTTGCTTCTCCAGACCCTTGATCATTTTAGTTGCCCTCCTCTGGACACATTCCAGCTTGTCGACATCTCACTTAAATTGCGGAGCCCAGAATCAAACTGGCAGACTAGTTTCAAGGCAGACTAGACGGGTAGCATGACTTCCCTGGATCTAGACACTATACTCCAGGGGTGCTCACACTTTTTCAGCATGCGAGCTACTTATAAAACAACCAAGTCAAAATGATCTACCTACCCACTACTCAGAGAGCCATAAAAGCAAAATATTTGGAAATTTATTTCAGTGAGAACCATATATTTTAAGACTGAATTCAACTAAATATGAGTATAATAAGCCCCTGAATTTATTCATAATAATAATGATAATAATAATATTCATTCAGCCTCTGCTACTACTAATAATAGTAACAACAACAACAATAGGTTCCTAAAGTAGAAGGAGACCTCTAAGGGCCATCCAGTCCAACCTCCTTCTGCCATAAGGGAAAAACACAATCAAAATATTCCTCACAGATGGCCATTCTGCCTCTGATGATAATAATAATAACAATGGGTTTATAGAATAGGAGGAGACCTCCAAGGGCCATCCAGTCCAACCTCCATCTGCACCTGGGTGGCGTCGGGAGCCTGCGGGGCGGGACTGAGCCTTCCTCTCACCCTGCCTGCGATCTACTAGGACGCCCTACACGATCTACCAGTAGATCGCGATCTACCTAATAAGCACCCCTGCTATACTCCTATTGATGCCAGCCAAAATCCCATTTGCTTTTTTAGCTGCCACATCCACAAGGGCTCCAAGAACTTTGTCACACATACTGCTGTCATTCCAGGCATTCCCCATTCTGTGTCTTTACATTTCATAGGATTGCGTTATGGAGTTCTGGCAGGCAATAATAAAAGTGTGGTGTTATGAACATTTACTAATTTTGTATAAACATGAGTTTGTTATGAATGGCAGAAATTTCAGATTGCTTGTATTTGCTAGAAAATGTTGCCCATCCTCTAATTGAGTTTATTGCTCATTTGATGGCCTATAAAAGAAAAGCGAGACGAGAATAAATATTTCTATGCCTTGTCAATTTCTGAGCAAAGGTAGTAAGCATATTCTGTGACAAGGTCAGACTAGCTTTCATATCCATATCACGAAACATATTATTTATATGTGTGTCTGTGTGTTATAGGGAAATCGACGGTGGACTGTTATTATGTTATTCTTCTCATAGCAAAAACAATCTCAGACATATTCCTGCTTGGTATCATAAGAAATCTCCACTGGTTGTTTTCGACTGCTGTAGTACCATATTAAGCCAGTTGCATTGCTAACATAATTAGGATATTTCTATTTCTACAAATAGATCAGTTGTCCAACGTTTTCCTTCATTCTTTTCTCTGTTTTATTGACTCTGGTAGATTTAAGATTAGGAAGAACAGTTTTACATTTGTCAAAGTATTTGTTGTGGGGTGCATTGTTCTGGTGAGCATGGTACATGTGGAAGGCAGTACAATGTTTCAGAGATGGTTAGAGTCTACATCAGTATTGAAATTTGTTCCATTTAGTAGCTAACACTTTGTTATGAAAATTGAATTCCCTTTATCAAAATACTGGCACTAATTGACATTGAATTTTAGATGAAAGTGAATGAATATGAATACTATTGCCAAAATGTTTTTTTTAAAAGAGTAGAGGGGATAAGTGCTTCTTTTATGGTTTCTCCTGGGATGGAATAAGCTTTTGCCTTTCAGCACTTTACTCACATAAGGGGATGCTTCCTTTTTGGATAAGATTCGGAATACAGTACTTACTTACTTACTTAGGTGATCCCTAATTGTCCGAGGATGATGATCCTCCAAGTGTAGTTTCTTGGTGGTGGGTCCATAGGTGTCTGGAGCCCTATTCTTGATCCGCATGTTCTCCCACAGTGAGGACATCGGTTTCCAGATGGAAGGTGGTCCCGGTCAGGGTTGGCTTGACGTACCTTCCTCTTGGTGCGTTTCTCCCTCTTGGCGCGTTTCTCCCTCTCACGATCCACTCATGCCTCTGTGAATTCTGCAGCACTACTGATCACAGCTGACCTCCAGCTAGAATGCTCAAGGGCCAGGGCTTCCCAGTTCTCTATGTCTGTGCCACAGTTTTAAAGATTATCTTTAAGCCAATCTTTAAGTCTCTCTTCTTGTCCACCAACATTACATTTTCCGTTCTTGAGTTGGGAGGTACAGTACTATGGATAAGTCGGTCAGGTTTTTTTGGGTTGATTTCTAGATTGAAATTTCTAGACTTACATATGGAGAAAGGGTATATTCTTTCAGGTTTTTCCCTGATTTCATAAATTTTTCTTTAAAAAGAGGGCATTGAGGTTCACAAAAAACAATCACAACAATACAGTCCAGAGGCTCAGTACACAATGTATTTCCTTTAATTATTGAAATGCTGCAATGATAGCATCTAGCATTACTTCTACTTTAATTCAGCAAATTGTCCGAAGCAATATAATGGGCCAAGATGTTTTAGCCAAAGTTCAGAGTTACAAAAATATCTGCCTTCTCTGTTGTGTAATTTTGAATTAATGAAGTGCCTGCTTAAGTATAGTAATCAGGCACAATTGATTGGCCGTTTATGTCTGTAGTGACCATTTCTTTGGTTTTCCCCTGAAAGGATCCACCATAGAAAAGCAGCTCTCAAAAGAACAAAGAATCATGGTACCATTTAAAAATGAAATGATAAGTCCCTTTAGCTGACCTCATAAATAATAAAGTGTATTTTCCCACTATTACGAGTCCCACTATTCTAGGCAGACAAATATGCAACTGCTTGGACTCTAATATTAGTCCTTTTCCTTCCCAAGTGTGTGCTTGCAAGATGCATGCTACAGTTCTGTTTATATGTAGTACAATAACATATCTAGTAACAAGAGCTGAAGTTTGGAGCTTGGATTGTAGAGTCTTTTCCTCCAGTGAGTAGTCTAAACTCGGAATCATGCCTCATTCCTTCCTCCACAGCCTTCTGCATTTTCCAAAATTGACTCTTGAGTATTTAAACTCCGAAGTACTGTCAGAAATAAAATGACGCCTAAGGAAGATAGGGAGGAAATGGCCAAAAATTATCCTTCTTCTTGCATAAGTATCAGTCTTGTTTCACTTGCATAGGACACCCTTTGATTGGTACATTAGATTAATACATAATGCATTTATCCCGTGCTAGCTGTATCCCCACACACACACACACACACACTATCCCCAGCTAGTCTTGAGGACCTCATATTGGGAACACAGCAAGAACTGAATTGTTGCTTTGTGCTTTCAAGTTGTTTCTGACTTACGGCAACCCTAAGGCAACCATATCATGGGGTGTTTGGGCCTTCCTCCAAAACTCAAGAGTTCACTCAGTTATTTTCAATAGCTGATCAGGAATTTAAACGTGATATGAACACTCAAAATGACTATACCTATCTGACTGTCAAAACCTGAATATGGTACCAAATTGGACATAAGGATAATTAACAATATGGGCAATCAGCACTGTTATAATATTCAATACCCTAGTGAATATTGATTGTAACAAACCAAATTTTAAAAGCCTTAATTCATAAACAGTTTTTCTCTGATTCAAAGTTATAGTAAATGGTGGTGATATAAGCTGTTTCTTGAGTCTTTACTGCATATTTTTAAGTAGTGTTCTAGTCCCCTGGTGCCATAGTGGGTTAAACCGCTGAGCTGTGGAACTTGCTGACCAAAAGGTTGTTGGTTCAAATCCAGAGAGCGGGGGTGAGCTCCTGCTGTTAGCCCCAGCTTCTGCCAACCTAGCAGTTCGAAAACATGCAAATGTGAGTAGATCAATAGGTACCGTTCCGATGGGAAGGTAACGGTGCTCCATGCAGTCATGCTGGCCACATGACCTTGGAGGTGTCTATGGACAATGCCTGTTCCTTGGCTTAGAAATTGAGATGAGCATCACCCCCCAGAGTTGGACACGACTAGAGTTAATGCCAAGGGGGAACCTTTACCTTTACCTAGCAAATACCAATCCCACTAAGGTGTTGTTAAACATTACCTCAAAAATGCATTTTTTCAAAATATCATTTACACCTCATTTTATTAATGTGTTTGTGTCCCTGGTTTCCCTTTCTAATGTGCATGAGTTATATTCACTTTATGTTGTGCAGTATCATTTAAGAAATAATTCATCAGCCCTTCAGCCCATGTCAGATTTGGGGAGGGGAAAAAGATTTCTTGCATATGCTTCAGAAGAATGCTGCAGTTCCCAAGGTGATTCCTGATTATGGCAACCCTTCTCTTCCTTCCTGTTGCTCATACAATTTCCCTCCTTTAACCTGTGTTCTTCAACCAAACCTTGAAATTATTATCTTTTCCCAAGGCAGGATCTCCCAGATCGCTTATATTTAAAGCAAAAGAAGGAGCAGGCTTTCTCTCAGCTCATGTAATTATTCCATTTCCTTCTAGAGCAGATAATTCAATATGTATTTTCTTAAACCAGCGACAATGATTCTACCTTGCCCTAGCTTTTCGCCTACTGCTTGTTAAAGAGAGTTTTCTTCTTTCAGTACAGCTGAATCTGCTGGGATTGAAATCAAGCCGAGAAATCAATCTTTCTTTGTCCATTGTATGCCTGCTTCAGTGTTGTGCTGTGGTAGTGGTTGTTTTCAGTGCTGTCACACTCACACAGACACCATCTGTTTATTAGTCAGGCTTGAGATCCTGCCTAGTAAAGTTTTTGCAAGACCAACATTCCCTATTCAAATGTAGCATGTAATTCTTGTTCAATAAAGTCGGATCATAAAATTGAAGCAACATGCAAGAAGAAAAGGAGAGTGATGGTAAACACGTGTGCAGGCCCAGTGCTGGTTAAAAATTACAGTATTTTATTGTTCTGGAATTTTTGTGTTGTTTTGTTTGGATGGAGATGTACTTAAACTGTTACTTCCAAATTGGCATAATGACTTTCCTCCAAGCCCACTGCAGAAGTTGCAATTCTTCTCATATGTTCATTAATCTCTTCTTCATATTCCTTCTTTGGTTCCTATCCCAAGGCACATATCTGCTACAAGTTTTAGTTGATTTCCATTTTATATGAGTTACTCATTTTAAGGATTGGCATATTCAACTTCCCTCCCATTTTGCTAAAGAACTATTTGACAATTACTGTTCCTATATTTCTGTTGAGTTGTAGTCATTTTACAAAGATTCAATATAACTGAATTGACATTGTAATTTTTGACCATGTATATTTGGCCAAAATAATGTGGATTTACTGCTCAGTTGCTGTGGCGAGTCCATACAGGCTGGATATGCAGAATGCCCACTGTATCCAGATGTTGTCCATTCAGTTTTCCAATGAGTTTAGACCCAGCTTCGGTGAGGTTCCTAGTACGATCAGCTTATTTCCAGTGCTGAGGAATTTAATTATATATTTTAAACAACATGGGGTCAAGCAAAGCTCTTGTGTGTTATTCTGATCACCTTTTGGCACTGGAAAAAGAATGGACGGGACATGTTTACAAGGAGCTCCATTTGGTTTCTAGCCAGGGCCGCTAATGCAATAGCAAATTAGATGAGGCAGTTTCAGAACACATGTAAATTTTACGTATCTTAGAGTATAGGTCACATCATTAAAGCAATGGTACTTCCTGTAGTAACCTATGTATGTGAGAACTGGACCATAAGGAAGGCTGAGCGAAGGAAGATAGATGTTTTTGAACTGTGTTATTGGAGAAAAATTCTGAGAGTGCCTTGGATCGCAAGAAGATCAAACCAGTCCATTCTCCAGGAAATAAACCTCACTGGAGGGAATGATACTAAAGGCAAAGATGAAGTACTTTGGCCACATAATGAGAAGACAGGAAAGCTTGGAGAAGATAATAATGCTGGGGGAAATGGAAGGAAAAAGGAAGAGGGAGCTTACCAAGGGCAAGATGGATGGATGTTATCCTTGAAGTGACTGGCTTGACCTTGAAGGAGCTGGGGGCAGGATACATGCCTGCCCATGCCCCACCCCCCGAAATTCTCAGGATGGTTTGCAAGAATGCCTTACTGGTACATTATTTAAACTGTTATGTTTATTCATATCATTATCTGATCACCATGCTCAATATATCCCATATGCATGGGGGTATTGGGATAACAATACAAAAGGTTTGCTAGGGTAGACCCTCACTCAGACTCACCCCCCCCCAATCAAACTCAGCCCCTCCCGAATCAAAATCCTGGCTATGGCCCTGGCTGGGGGTGTGGGCAGCCGACAGGAGCTCTGGTCCATGAGGTCACAAAGAGTCAGAAGTGACTGAAGTAATAAACAACAACAAAGTATATGTAGTATTGTTGCTAGAGCATGGGCTTGATGTGGTGGCTTATGGCTAGAATAATAAAGACACTACTTTGATGGATTACAGGTATTTGGACACTGTGTAGACACGTTGCCCATGCTCAATAGCATATACTTTTTAGCAGCAGTTTCTGAAAATGATGTTTTGGTTCTAGTTCTCAAAAAAAATAACACTAGCTGTGCTTCTGCTCAAGTATCAAGCAGAAGTATCCGGGGTTCACTGGTAAGAACATCCTTAAAACACTTTTTGTATAGCTATTCATGGCTTATTTGCTACAAGGGAGCCTTTCATCTCCCAGTTGCTATAAAATTAAATTTGTAGTCAAGGCAAAGTGTGCTATTTTTAGTTTCAGTATTGCACAAGAGAAAACTGGCCAGTTATCACATGACAGTGTCATGGGAGTGAACGCAATACAAGACTGCATTATAAAAGGCCGTCGGTATCGCAATAACCAAAATGAAAGGCTGCTGAATAATTATCAAGGGAAATATTTTAGTTTATATTCTTATATTGATTAAAATGTCTCAATAATTTTTCCATAATTGGATACAGGTTCTCTTTTTTGTAAGGGTAACAATGTTTAACTTTGTAATGTATCATGCTAACGTATTGTATTCAGTTTCTATAACAAGATACATATAATTTGATGGGGTGCGTATATAATTCGAGAGAACAATAACACACATTTCCTCATCATAAAATGGGTGATCAAAAGGAAACAATGCTTCACAAGATAGAAGAAGATGAGGCACCTGTAGTTAGAATATTTTTGTCAAAAGAAATACAATAAAATTTACCCCATTGCCAACTGCAGTTATATACATGTACATACACATGCAAATAGGCATTCATTCATTTACCTTCACTTAAATTATAGCACTGCCAGTGCTATTTGCTTTTGCTATCTTGATATTATAAATACCTTTAGTTTGAATAAGTACTATAAAAATCTTTATCAGCTCTGCATGTGACATAAACTTATTTTACATATTTTAAGGCAACAAATTGTTCCTTTCTCATTATCTTTATTTTCAACTCGGGAGGGGGGGGGTATGTGTATGTAATCACAATTTTTAAAAAAATACAAATTCTAGTTTTTGTCACCAACTTTTACTAAAAAATATTTGAGACTAAATGTGATTGTTAGTATCAACTAGAGCAAACTTGTTACTGACAATAGGTCAGTAAGGTAAAGGTTTTCCCCTGACATTAAGTCTAGTCATGTCCAACTCTGGGGTGTGGTGCTCATCTCCATTTCTGAGCCGACATTGTCTGTAGACACCTCCTAGGTCATGTGGCCGGCATGACTGCATGGAGCACCGTTACTTTCCTGCTGGAGCAGTACCTATTAATCTATTAATATGTGCATGTTTTTTAATTGCTAGGTTGACACAAGCTGGGGCTAACAGTGGGAGCTCACCCCGCTCCTTGGATTTGAACCTATGACCTTTTGGTCAGCAAGTTCAGCAGCTCAGTGGTTTAACCTGCTGCACCACCAGGGGCTTTTGATAATTCAATGCCTATATAATTCCAATTAATTCCGTTGATCTGTATTTGTGACTGACCACTGGATTTTGTTTTAGGATTCATCCAGAAAGAAGAAAATCTCTGGAAGTATCAAGAGTTTGCTATTCTTTCTGTTTGATTCTATTTACATATCCACAATTTTGAATTCAAACCCTTTTCTTGAAATACAATGTGTCTGTTTACCATTAAAAATGGTAAAATCTGTTTATCATTAAAATGGTAAATAAATTAAAATGGTGCAAACATTCCACTTTTCATCACATGATGTCTTTTGAATCTGTGGTCCCATTTACTCTAATACTATAATGTGGCTTCAAAATGACTCAAAACCACTACGGCCACAAACCGCACATCGCTAATAGATTTAAGGGTATGCACAGCACATTTTAAAAAGTCACAGGAAAGTCCAAATTCAGCCAAATAATGTGCTACAGCAGATGCCAGTGTATCCTAGAACCAGGGCAATAGGGAGTGCATTGTAGACATCTGCCCCCGGTGAGGACTATTATAAACTCCATAATTGGGGGGGGGGGGAGCAGTCCCAGACCTGTCAGTCTAACTCAGGAGTGCTCACACTTTTTCAGCATGCGAGCTACTTATAAAACAACCAAGTCAAAATGATCTACCTACCCACCACTCAGAGAGCCATAAAAGCAAAATATTTGGAAATTTATTTAAGTGAGAGCCATATAATATATTTTAAGCCTGAATTCAACTAAATGTGAGTATAATAAGCCCCTGGATTTATTCATAATAATAATCATGATAATATTCATTCAGCCTCTAATAATAACAACAACAACAACAACAGGTTGCTAGAGTAGAAGGAGACCTCCAAGGGCCATCCAGTCCAACCTCTTTCTGCCATAAGGGAAAAACACAATCAAAGCATTCCTCACAGATGGCCATTCAGCCTCTGATAATAATAACAACAATGGGTTCCTAGAATAGGAGACCTCCAAGGGCCATCCAGTCCAACTTCCTTCTGCACCTGGGCGGCGTCGGGAGCCTGCGGGACAGGACTGAGCCTTCCTCCCGCCCTGCCTGAGATCTACCAGGACACCCTACGCAATCTACCAGTAGATCGCGATCTACCTAATGAGCACCCCTGGTCTAACTGATTCCCCCCAAACCAGTTCTAAGCTGCATTGTAGCATCAAAGTAGGTGAGCCTTGTGCCTTATAAATAATAGCGATGTTTACTGGCAGCAGCTGTCTGAGCTAGTTTCAGAATCATTCAATCGGCCAAGTAGAGAAACATTTCATTTAGAAAAATACAGAGTTAATTTAAACTCATCTGGGAAGTTGGAATGAAAAGTCCGGGGTATGATCGGAGATTTCCAGGAAAGGGTTTCTACAGGAGCAAAACCTGGGACTTTCAAAGAGTAGCTCTTAGAGGAATTGTTATAGAAGTTATAGAGTATTTAGTTTCATTCTTGTTGCTGCAGCATATTAACTGGAGTCTTCAATTTCCTCTTGGACAGGCTCCAAATTAAGCTTCCCAGGTGCCCCTGTCTCAGATAGGTTTGGTTATTGCTGAGGTGTATTTGTTTGTTTGTTTGTTAGGTGGCCTAGTCGTATCTGCAGAGGGTCATTCGTTTTATGTGTGGCAGGGCTTTTTCAGTGTTAATGTCTCATTTCCATTAGAGATCCAGTTGCTCCCCTATTTTTCTTCTTTCAAGTACAAGTGAAAAGCTCATGTATTTATACAAGCTTTGGGGAAATACCAAGTGGTATCTTCTGCTAGTGGTTGTTTCTTTTATTGTATCTTATCAGAGATGTATAACTTATAACTTATAATAATTGTAACTCTTGCTTTTTATATTTGTAATTCATGATTTTAAGAGCGTGAAATACAATCTTTAGAAAAGTATTTGTGGAAAAAGTTCTGATGTTAAATACACACAAATCTGT
Organism: Anolis apletophallus; assembly: GCA_030556195.1. Lineage (NCBI taxonomy): Eukaryota > Metazoa > Chordata > Lepidosauria > Squamata > Anolidae > Anolis > Anolis apletophallus. Next base: position 75,192,423 of record JARBWK010000007.1, on the reverse strand, counting down.
GTCACATTTCACAAAACTGTGAAGCCAAATCTGTAATGGGAAAGAACTGTTTTCATTATTAAAGTCCCCAATATTACCAGTTCCCTTCTGTACCATAGTAGTTATTTAGCAGCAAAACTCAAGTGGCTTTTTTTTTCAAATTCAGTGAAATACAATTCAAGAAGATGAGTAGAGGGAGATTGCGGTTAGATAAAGGAACATTTTGCCTCAACTTTGGGATATCAGCCCTCCACATTTGTGGGCTTAACTTTTGTGAATTTAATTATTCATGGATTTGATTTTAAAATGTTCTGTCTAGGAATTTCTAGGACTCGGTGGTCAACTTTTTCCAGAAGTTATCACAGAGTCATGCTGGAGAATAATAATACACTATAATAATAATACACTTTATTAATATTCCGCTCTTCTCACCCCGAAGGGGACTCAGAGCGGATTACAGGTACACATACTTAGCAGACAATCCCTGCCGTTTCCACATACACACATATAGACGAACAGAGGCAAATTCTGGCCACCAGGGGGATCTGACGCATGCCTCATCTCTCAGCGTTCCAGCATCCTTTGTTGTTCCTTCCGCATTCCTCAGTGTTCCTGGAATTCTTAATGGCTTCATAATTGAGTCGAAATTTGCCTCCCCACTTTAATGTGGTACCCTTATCTCTTACTTGACAGCTGCAACTGTCTTTTGGGCTGCAAAGGTCGGCAGCAGGCTACACTTAAAGGTCGAGCACCCACCTCGACCTGGGCAGGCCTCGAACTCATGACCTATTGGTCAGAGAGATCTTATGCAGCTGACACTTAGCCAGCTGCGCCATATTCCCAGTACTAACCTAAAGATTCTTAGAAAGGTGCTCTCTGTTGTTTTCAGAAAGCTCTCTTTATTTTTGCAATTTTTCACTTTTGCAGAGATCCTGTGCCCCTAACCTCAGGGAATGGGGGAGGGGGCTAACTGTATTTCTGAATACTGGCTGTCCTGAATACGGCCTGGATTAGATCCCCTTGGTCAAAGCCAGCCAGACTCTTTTGCTCTTAGGATAGTTGGTAGCCTTAGTAGTGATAGCAATTTTATTGATTATCCCTTTACCCATATTACAATACCAAACAAAACAACAAGGCATGATAAGACTTGATTGCACTCTATGTAGTAAGTTAAAATAAGACACTTATAGCAATACAGTACATAAATATAAGATATGATACAACAGAATATATACATTATATTTCCTTATCACCCCTATAATTTACCCTGATCAGCCCCACATATGTGGTAGCTTTAGTTGTTCTTAAGCAGGTAGATTCTTCACAACAATGTAAGTAATCGGCAAAATCTTGTTTTTGGCTCTGTATACAAGCATAACTTAATGAATGAAATGTACCTGAATTCAGCTGCCATTTTTAATTTTCCAATACAATCACTTAAAAAGTTTTTTTTTAAAAAACCCTATAAAGACTACCTAGAAAAAAAGGGAAAATGCCTGCAGATTTTAATAGTTCACTTATGTAGATATTAAAGAAAGGTAGGCCTAGTGAGGGGGTTAAATCTGTAGAATGAAGGTTGCTGTGGAAACAGAAGCACTATCTGTCAGTCATGCATCTACATAGGAGGGCTTCCGTGAAAAAGCGAGCACGGGCATTTAAGCATTTAGGGGTTGTTTTTTTTAAGGCCATTATTTAAGACTTTTATTCGTTCAGTTTTGTGAGCTCTTCTGTTCATTGGAACTTTGAGCAAATCTCATTATTATGTATCTCCAAAGAAAGTAGTACCCTCCAACTATTTACAGATGAAAACCAGGCAACAAATCGTAAACAATATCAGAATGTAGTTAGGATGGCCAAAAATATTAATGAGGAAGATCATACAAGCCAAGAATCCTGTTAACGGTTGCTTTGGCCTAAACCTACTGGGATGGGCCAGATGCTGCTGCTGCTGAGTGAATTGAACCCCAGTTGCTTTGCACATTGAACTCGGTTTGCAACGTAGTTTTCCTGTGTTTTAATACCTCATCAGACGGGCCGATTTGCCCATCGTATGCTTTTACCCCTCCATTTCCAACATGGAGCCCCTTCACTCGAGTACAGGCACTTCCGGTTGGTTCCATCCCAAAAGGGAGAGGAATCCGTGCACACCGCCACCACAGCAACACGTGAGCCTTCCCATGTTGTCTGGCATTTAATGTTTGCCATTGTGTGTTGTAATCCACTCTGAGTCCTCTTAGGGAGAGAGGGCGGAATATAAATAAAAGTTTTATGATTATTATATTATTACCTTGCCAGCAATAGGGGGAAGCTGGGTGGCAACATTTCCCCCCATAGGATGAGGGGCAAGGTAAGGCAGGCGAGGGCATGGAGCAGCAGCTTCTCCACAGCCCCTGCCATGAGACCATGGATTCAAATCCACGGGCCTTTTTGATTAGGTACTTATTTACTGCCTTTTGTCACCAATCCCCACATAATGAACTTAACTAACAACAAAAGTCACATCTGAGACAAATATAGGGCTATGATTCTGAGATGACCATTCTTCCTCTTGCATGATTTTTAACATCATTTGCGTGATGAAGAAGCCAGTAAAGTTTTGAAACCTTGTAAAATTTTAATTGGCCCAGTATAAGTATCGCTGTTTTATGGATGTTGTATTTTATTGTATTTTGCTGCATGGTCAACTTAACAACCCCAAAAATGTTACTACATCTGACAATTTATTACTGTTAATTAAGAGATAACTATATTACTCTGTCAGCATGAAAAGGAAAACAAGAAGAGGCAGCCACAGTTCAACCATGCCTAAGCCAGAAGCAGATGAAAGTCCCTCCCCCTCCCAACTGCCACTGCCCTGGCCTTGGAGAGAGAGAACAGGGGACAGGCACCGTTTGACCATAGCTGAGCCCAGAAACAAATTAATGGTCTCCCTCCAGCCCAACTACCATTGCACTGAGCCAAGAAGCAAATGAATGGCCGCCCCAGTGGTTTCCAACCTATTTTTGACCAGGGACCACTCACCAACATTAGTACCAAAAGAGTTATGAATCAGTTTTTGGTCAACTTTAGATTCGGTTTGGTTATTTGGGGTGCTGATTCAGAGAATTGCATTGGATAGACCAGGGCTGTCCAACTTCTACCGGACCTTGGGCCGGAATTCCGGTCACTGATCACCTGGGGGCCAAGCCCTGGCTCCGCCCCTCCCCCAGCTCTGCCCCTTCCCCGCCCCCGGCATTGCATAAATATACAATTACATATTATATTATTTAAGTAAGAGGGAGGGATGGAGGGATAAGGGGAGAGGGAGGGACATGAGGGGCATTAATATACAATTACATATTATATTATTTAAGTAAGGGGAGAGGAGGGGATGGGATGGAACACATGAGGGGCATTAATATACAATTACATATTATATTATTTAAGTAAGGGGAGAGGGAGGGATGGATGGAACACATGAGGGGCATTAATATACAATTACATATTATATTATTTAAGTAAGGGGAGAGGGAGGGATGGATGGAACACATGAGGGGCATTAATATACAATTACATATTATATTATTTAAGTAAGGGAGAGGGAGGGATGGATGGAACACATGAGGGGCATAAATATACAATTACATGTTATATTATTTAAATAAGGGGAGAGGGAGGGATGGATGGAACACATGAGGGGCATAAATATACAGAATATCAAAGCAGAAAATCCCACAATCTCTGCTTTGAATTGGAATATATGACTGTTCCACTGGCCACATTGATCAGCATTGAATGGCCTTTCAGTTGAAAGGTCTGTGTGCTTTCATTCTGCCAGTTTACCCCTGGCTGATTCCATTCAGTGCAAGTCATCAAAGTAAACTTAGGTAATTGCAAAGAATGTAAATAATTCTGGTGGGAGGAAAAGGAGGGGGAAATGGGGTGGGAGGCCTTTCCTTGAGCTCCCTCCCATTCAATTCCCCCCTCCCTCCTTTTCTCCTCTTCCCTCTCCTACGGCTGGCCGGTTCTCTCTTTCTCATTAAAGAGACAGTTCATGAAATGCAAATGAAGGGGTCAGAAAGGAAGGGGCTTGTGTGTGTGTGTGTGTGTGTGTGTGTGTGTGTGTGTCTGAGAGAACCAGAGAGATCTTCCCTTTGCGCTGGGGAGAGGTGTGCCCAGGGCAGGTGTCCCCCCCCCTCTCTCTCTCTCTCACTCACTCACTCATGCTCTCAGACACACTCCCTCCCTCCCAAACCCCTTTTGCTTCCCTGGCAGCAATCCTGAGGAGGAGGAAGCGGCGCTGCCGAGGGGGAAAGCCATGCGGCCGGGTCGCTCTTCCTGTTTGCTGCCAAGGGGGTGGGGCCTGAGAGACATCCCTCCCTCCCATTGGCCCCCTCCCTCAGGAGAAGAGGAGGCAGCCAATAGAAAGCCAAGGGGCGGGACCAAAAAATAATAATAATAAAAAATATTTTTAATTGAAAAAATATTTTTAAAATATTTTTAAAAATACATTATTTATTGCAGGAGGGTAAGGGGCCGTAGCCAAGGGGCTAGGGGGCCGTGTACGGCCCCAGGGCCGCCTGTTGGACAGGCCTGGGATAGACCATATCAACTCTAGTTTCTGATACACAACATATGCCATCCACTTGTTGCCATCTGCTCATCCACAGAAAACTATTTTTAATAATCTAGAGCTGATGTGGTAGTAGTCCTCTTTCATGGGTAGTCATCTTCTCCCCTTCCGACATCCTTGTTGTCTCGGCACTATAAGAGGGTTTCGCAAGACCAGTTGCTCTCGTTGCTGCATGGTTTCGAGGCAACAGTGTAGTAATGGTGAGGCCACAGGCCATATTTTTGTTCTTGTTGACCATTGGTGGTCCACGGATCACAGGTTGGGAACCACTGCTCCAGCCCAACTGTCATTGCCCTGGTAGCAGAGGAAGAAGTAGGCACAGTTTAACCATATCTGAATTCGATACAGTCTGAATTGAGGATTTGAGCAAGGTTATTGGATAAATGGAAATATGCACCTTATATGTTTTTGATTTGTATACTGTTTTATGTGTTTTATTGATTAACTGTTAATTGTTTTAACTGTGGGATATGTTTTTGCTGTTTATTTTTTTTCTGGCATTGAATTCTTGCCGGAGCTGTAAGTCGCCTTGAGTTCCCTCAGGTGAGAAAGGTGGTGTAAAAATGAAGTAGATAAATAAATATCTGGACCCAGAAGCAAGCAAATGTCCCTCCGCCCCAACAGCCACTCTCCTGGCTCTGGAGGGAATGAAAAAGAAGCAGCTTCCGTTGGACTTAATCCTTTTCTTCACTACCATTCCCTTTTCATGTGTGTTGTGTCTTTAGCTTGTAAGCTTGAGGGCAGGGAATTGTATTTCTTGTTCTTTTTCTTACAAAGAACCATGTACAATGAGGGCACTAATTAAAGGAGGTATTGGTTAACTTGTGTGGCATTCAGACTAACACATTAGATGGTTTACCCTACCGTTCTCATTTTCCATTCCATGTATTTGACTTGCATATTATGCATTCTTATTGGATTGTAAAGTATTCAGGGTATTATTACATTGAGTGACCCACCTACTGTATGTTTTGGATCTCATTATTTCAATACTTGAGGTGAGGTTTATTTATTTAAATATCTATGTTGTACTGATGCATTTAATTTGATATATTTATACCCTTTCTTTTAAAATAGGCATTTTTCGAAAGTACAAAGAATAAAACATTGCATAGTCAGTGGAGACAATAAAATGGTAATGTAATAAAATAATGTAAAGTAGCTCAGTGAAAACATCTAAAATAACGTAATAGCTACAAAAGTAATAATGGCTAAAAAGGTTTATCATATTAGCATATCCAATTTAAAATAATTCATAAAATGCTCCTAAATAAAAACATTTAGTTTTAGCACTAAAGAATCCAGCTCCCACTAACAAGCTCTAAAAGTTGTTTTGGGAGAACTGTCTTGCAGTTCCTATATGCCAGCAGATTATGCTCTCAGAGCGAGGATGTTAAACAGAGGCACAGATAAAAAAACCCGTTAGAAACCTCCCTTTTCTGGCCCCAACTGACTTAGTTTTTTATGTTCATTGTGCTTTATTAATGATTCTACCCAGAAGTGACAACTGAAACTTGAACTGAGCGTACAGCAAGCTGAGATCTAGGCCTGTAAACACAAACTTGGAGTCAAATGTTTATTTCAAAATGTTATTCGGCATTTATTAACTCATGTTTTATTTTCTTGGAATAATAAAAGTTAAACATTATCAAATTTAGTTAATAGCAAGATCCCTACCTTATGCCTTACACCAAATTAATAGTACACACGTTCCTGTTTTATATCAGTATCTATGGGTCCTAAGCTTGTAACTCAACGGTGCAGTCTATAAGAACATGTATTTTTTCTCCACTCCCTTTGTGCCTATGTTCCATTTACTTATCTTTTTTTGTCTTTCTCGTTTTGATTCTTTTTACCAAGCCTCTTCCTTTTCTCTGTTTACTTGCTTCACACAAACATAATGTCTGTGACATCTTCCAGAGATCATCATGCTAGGCAGATGGGTAAACGGCAGCACCTTCCCTCACTGGGGCCATGTCTACCCAGCAGACACTCTTTGCAACTGCTGCAAGGAATCCACATGATGTTGGTTTCTCAACAGAAGCATTGTTTCCAGCTGTCAGTCCAGAACAAGGCGAGCCAGAATTTAATCTGGAGTTTTCGTGAAACTCCAGTGTGATTCAGCTGATGGCTGGTAAAACAATGCCAGTGAGGGCAGTCCCCCAGGAGAACATGGAACTGGTATCAATGTGCTCTTGATCTGCCCAACCGTGTGGGCTTTTAAAGGGCTTCAGGGCACTTCCACTGTGGTAGCTGCAGACCCCCAGTGCTGCATCCAAGGAAACTGTGAACCAGGTTACTCTGGTGTATTTCAGTAAGTGCACATGAAGTCGGAGAGAGTTCTTTTCTATCCCTCCCACAACATTTTCTGAAGTTACTTTCATCCAGATTGTGCAAGTTGGAACTGTGGGTCACACAAGAATTCTGATTTTAGTGAAGTATTCCACCAGAAGACTTCTGGATTCTTTGTTTTGCGTTTGCAAAATTTTTTTTATAGAGGAGCTGTTGGGTTAAAAAAATAGAAAATGTTGCTCTTGAATGTGATATCCATTAATAAGTAAGCAGTAATTAATAAGTTACCACTCATGCCTCAACTTTGCCAGATGATTTCATTGTTAAACTGTGTGATGCATTTCATAAATCGCTATAAAGAAATATATATAAAATAATGGATTTTATGGCTCTTGGCCTAAATTCAGCATTGGACTTACACCTGTCAACTAGCATAGTTGTGCCTCCTTCCAACCCTCCTTGTCACCCAAAAACCTTGTCTGGAGGATTTTATGGCCCTCCAAAATACATTGTGAGGGTGCCTTGCAGTCCACTTCTAAATGTATCTCCACCAGTGGAATGACCTTTTGGGATCCTAACCTATCTGAACCATTCTAAAATGTCACATAGTGTTTGTTGTAGTTAAATACAGTTGTTGTTCGTTTAATGTATTGTCTAAGGCTTTTGTGGCTGGAATCACTGGGTTGTTGTGAGTTTTCCAGGCTGTATGACCATGTTCCAGAAGCATTCTCTCCTGACGTTTCGCCTGCCATAAATGCAGGCGAAACGTCAGGAGAGAATGCTTCTGGAACATGGCCATACAGCCCGGAAAACTCACAACAACCCTGTTGTTTGTTTGTTTTTAATTTTAGCAAATAGGTTTTGGACTGTACATCTGAGAAATCTTGTTGCAATAATAACTCATGTAGGGCAGTGTTAGAAGTAGGTAATTTGCTATTTGCTAAGGTCACAGCTCGCAGAGTGTAGGATTACGAGATTAAGCGCTAATATCCACAAATTCAACTAATTATGCAGATGTTAAATACAAGCAAATATGAATGTTAGTGAGATAACCAGCTCAAAATAAATAATGTCACATGAAGTCTTCTGAATGCTGGCATGCATGGAAACCTGTATCGGCTTCAATGCCCAGCCATTTATTTCAAACTGTTATTTGGCTACACTACATATATCTCAATTCACTAAAATTAATATTATTACAACGGCATTCTCTGGTCCAAGGTAGAACTTAATCCAGTTCTGAGAAAGAATAACCATTTCTCTCCAGACAGGACAGTCTTGAGTAAAATTGCCATGAATAATTCATTTTCATTTTATAGCAGACCACATGATATTGTCATCTGTTTATAATCCTCTCATTTAAGTAAAAAGTTTATTAAGTTAACAGACCATATAAAAACAGACAATAAAAATACCAGATGCATTGTTGTCATTTTGTGCTTTCAAGTTGTTTTCAACTTACGGTGACCCTATCATGGGGTTTTCTTGGCAACGCTTGTTCAGAGGGCGTTTGCCATTGCCTTAAGTATAATAAATCTAGGGGGAGAGGAAGGACAGGGGAGCTATTCTATTGCTACTTTACTTTCATCGAGCATTTATTTTATTTTTCTCTTAAACTGGTAATTTTAACTGCAGATAGGAGAGCTTTTTGTGTTGCTAGATGGTTAGAACCTAGCAGAAGAACATGCAATTCATCCTCATCTCCCTAATTTCCCACGTGCCTCAAAAATTGTAATTTTTGAAGAATAGAATACAATCAGCATTCCAATAAACACTTGGTCAGCTTAACCCTCCCTCCCCATCAGTCCCAATGTCATTGGATCCATATTTTCTTTCTTGGTCTCTCTCTTACTGTGACACTGTGTTTTATAAAGTAATCACTTGGGAGTATATCAAAGCTTTCACACTTCTCCCCAATTGGCCATCTTCAATAGGCAATTGTCTCCTATGTGATGCTGACTCACAGGGGAGTCAAGCTGGGCTCACATAAAAAAGTATTTGGAAAAAGGAGCTTTCCTCGGTTTTTGTTAAGTGAGATAATATTATTATCATTATACTATATTCATACTCCGCCCTTCTCACCCCTAGAAGGACTCATGGTGACTTACAGGCCATGGCAAATTCAAAGCCACATTGCATATACAACATATCAATTTAAATGGTTAAAATATAAGTACAGTGAAACAATTGTAAGGCAGCAGGGCCAAAGAAGCGTTGCTGTGGCTGTCAGAGGGCAGCTAGGCCATTGAAGTACTCTTGCCGCAAGGCTGTGTGGGCCATGGAGGCTCCCCGCCCAGAAGTTGTAAGGCAGCAGGGCCGAAGAGGTGTTGCTGTGGCCCCATGCAGATGTTGCCATGGCCAGCAACAGGCAGCGCTGCTAGACCATTAAAATACTCTCGCCATGAGGATGTGGGGGCCATGGAGGTGTAATATGGGGCCATGCCTACATATTGTTATTATTTTCTTTGAACTTTACCAATTTATAATTCCTGTCAAAACTATTAAACAAATGCTGCAACTGTTGAGAAATACAAAAACATATGGAATGAAATTGAAGCCTAGGGCATCTTCTACGGCAGGGGTGGGCAGCCCACGGCCCGCGGTCCAGATGCGGCCCGGCAGCCGGTTCTGTCCGGCCCGGGAGAAGGACGTCAGGGGCAGGGCCAAGAGGAAGGGGTGCCGCCACCGCCACTTGATCACGGGCTCTGTGGAGCCTGTGTTGGCAGACAGGCGGAGGAGCGGCGGCTTTGGAGTGCCCGCCATCCCTGGAGGCAATCCGCGCCTGCAGCGGGAGCACTCCACAACCTGCGGGGGGGTGATCGGCATGGCGACCCGGAAGACTTGGTCGTCTTCTGGTTCGCCACGGTGATGAGCCGCCTCAGATTGCTGAGTGCTCCTCCTGCAGGGCCGGATCCCCTCCAGGGATGGCGGGCACTCCAAAGCCGCCGCTCCTCCAGCCTGTCTGCCAACACAGGCCCCCCAGAGCCCACGATTGGATGGCGGCAGCGGCACCCCTTGCTCTTGGCCCCTCAGGGCGATCAGCTGGGAAACGGCTGGGGGTGAGAGTGGGTGGAGGCCTGCAGCCTCCGTTCGCCTGCTCCCCTCTCTGCTCTCCTCTGCGGCGGCGGCTGGGTCCGCTTTGTCATCCTCTGGGCGGGGGCCATTGGGCCATTTCATCTTGGGATCCTTCCTCTCTTGAGGATGTCAGCCTTCATCTTGGTCCGCACCTTGTCTTCTTGAATTTAATTTAATTTTAGTGGTTTTTATTATTATTGTATAATAATTTTATAATAATAGTATAATAATATAATAAATAATATAATATAATGTTATATTATATTATATTATAATTTCAATGTATTATAATGTCTATATATACTATAATATAATAATTAAGATATCAATACTAATAATATATGAATATTTCTTGATATATTAATATGTTAATATTAATGATGTGTAATATATAGTAAATATAGTAAGTAAATAAATAAATAATGTAGATTAGAATGTAGTTCCGCCTTTAGGTGCAGCCCTCCATAATATTTTTTGGCTCTCGTGTTGCCCCTTGGAAAAAATAATTGCCCACCCTTATTCTAGGAGTTTGTACCAGCTTCTACCCATTGTTTTTGGCCTGCACACAAATTGTGAGCTAGTTTCTTTCAGTCATCATATGCCATTGAGTTGCTTGGAGCCAAAGGTGGTGCAATGGGTTAAACCCTCATGCCGGCAAGACTGCTGACTGATAGGTCAGTGGTTCGAATCTAGGGAGAGCGGGTTGAGCTCCCTTTGTCAGCTCCAGCTCCGCAGGTAGGGCATGAGAGAAGGTTCCCACAAGGATAGTAAAATATCAAAACGTACGGGCGTCCCCTGGGCAACGTCCTTGCAGGCGGCCAATTTTCTCACACCAGGAGCGACTTGCAGTTTCTCAAGTTGCTCCTGACACAAGAAAAAAATAAAATTGAGTTGCTATTTGGATGAAATGGAAGGAGGAAGATCTTTTTGACCTTATATACATACCTTGAAGAAAAGGATATGTAAAAAAAAAACAAAATAATTATGTAATATGCTGATCACTGAGGTGCAGTTCTTGATTTAATATTACTGGGAACTATTGATTTGGACGCAGCCTAATACTTCCCAGGCTTTGGGTGGGAGGTTGTGGTAGTCTGAAAATATATTTTATAAATAGAGCAGTAGTGATTCAGCGTCCTGGTGCCAGATCCAAATAGGAATGGCCCAATGAGGAACTTGGGATTTTTCTAGCTGTAGACCAGATACATAGTTTATTAAAATCAGAAACACAGCTTTAGAAGGCAGAATAAGAGAACTGAGCTTGGATAAATACAGCCTGTAAATGTATGCTATTATTAAGGCAAGAGTATGGTTTCCATAAATGGCAACCCTCTGAAAGAAAATAGGAAGACTTGCTGGTCTTTTTTCCCACAAGGTTACAATTTGAAGGAAAAAAGAGATTTGATGATGGGAAAAATGCAAGAATGCCTATGTCCTCTCTTCAGCCAACCTTTGAAGAGTTGTCTACATAAGAAAATATGAAAACAAGATAACTTGCCAAGCAAAGAACAGTAAATCATTATGTAGTACTTAGGTAATATTTTAAAGATTTATGCTGTTGTTTTTTAAAAGATACTTGAGAACCCATGGATTTGATTTTCTAAGACAACACCAAAAGCATTGTCACTAACTCTCAATTTAAAACCTCATTTCAAATAATAGTGAATACTTGTGGAACACTGAAAATATCTACAATAAATGTAATATTTATAAAGTCATATATATAGAAAAATATTATTGGTGTTCAGAAAACCTCTTGGATTTCATTTACATTTCTCTGCACACATGCTTTCCTGACTATACCTTACTATGTATGTTTTAAATAATTTATAATTTTACTATTTTACGGCATTCAAAATCCAATGCTGAAAGTGCTACTGCCATCCCACTAGCCCACCGTCCAGCTCTCCCCTCTCCACCATCCCACTTCCTCCATCTATCCTGGAGACTTGTGCAACACTTCTTCTGTCCCCTTCCCCCTGCCATGCAGGAAAAATGCACTCAAAGCATCCTTGACAAATGACCATCCAACCTCTGCTTAAAAGCCTCCAAAGAAGGAGCCTACACCACACTCCAAGGCGGTGGGTTCCACTGTTGAACAGTCCTTACGCTTAACAAGCTCCCATGTCCTCAGGAGGAAGGCAGCCCAATCAAGACAGGTAGATTATTCAATTTCTAGAACTGAAAACCACTCCACAGAACCTCCATCCTAAATATGTATCTTTGGCTTATTGGCCATCATCAAGCCCATGATAGCATGGAGGCACTGGGCCAAACCTGCATTGCCGCAATGGACTTTCAGGAGAAGGAGAGCTGAGTGTCATCAGCATATAGATTACTTCACACCCCAAACCTCCTTACAATCATCTGCAGTGGTTTCATCTAGATATTGAACAGTTTGGGAGATCGGATGGGGTTAAACAGATCTCTATGTCATATTTATGTTAATAGCAGGCTTTCACAGATGCACTCTCTGCCAGCTCCAGCTTCCCATGAGAGAAGCCTCCCACAAGGATAGTAAAACATCAAACATCTGGGCGTTTGCTAAACATTGTCCTTGCAAACGGCCAATTCTCTCACACCAGCAGTTTCTCAAGTCGCTTCTCACACGAAAGAAAAAAACAGATATATTCACCAACTTGCCAAAGGTAAATGCGCTCTTGCTCTCTGTTGGACAAGGGCACCCATCAACACTTAGATCCATATCTCCAAGATCTCATTTTCACTGCTGTTTTGGTGTAGTTGAAAAATAGCAAGAATCCCCTTCTGAAATGCTCAAAAGGGATGCCTCAGTATTTGAGAATTAATGGCAACAACAAGTAATGGTTGATAAGCCAAGCCAACATTTCTGAACTCAAGGGTAGACTTCCTGCCAATATATGTTGTTCATATCTTGAAGTCAATTTATTGGTTCCCTTGATGTATGGTAAGAACACTTTTCCTCTGGGTGAATCTTTGTCTTTACTCAGTTAACTGAACCACGTCAACTGGGCTCTACAGGCCAATGGATACTCCACCACAGACATCAGAAGAACTGCAAGACTAAGAACAAGCCACAAGAGTAAAGACAAAGATCCACCCAGAGGAAACGTGTTCTAACCATACATCAAGGTGAACCACTGACCGCATAGGGAAGCTGATGAAGGAACACAATCTACAAACTATATACAGACCCACTAAGAAAATCCAATAAAAGCTATGTTCAGCAAAGGACAAGAGGGATCCTCTTACCTCTGCAGGAGTCTACCGTATACCATTCAGCTGTGAACAAGCCTACATAGGGATCCCCAAATGCAGTGATCCCCAAACACGTATCAAGGAACATGAAAGGCACTGCAGACTACTTCATCCAGAGAAGTCAGCCATAGCACCAACCTGGACACAGCATATTATTTGAGTACACAGAAATGCTGGACCACTCTAACAACTACACAGAGAAGCCATGGAAATCTACAACCTTGTGGACAATTTCAACAGAATAGAGGAAACCATGAAAATGAACAAAACCTTGTTACCAGTATTTTATAAACTCTAAAATTAGGACAGTAAATAAAGAGCAACATTCAAAACACAGGAGAATTCCAGACAGGAAACAGTCAGGGCCAGCTAACACCTCCTAACAAAGGAGCTCCTCAGGCAGCAACCAGACAGGCTTTGAAGCTGCAATGCCATTAAATCCTAATCAAGGCGGCCAATTGCAACATTCACACTTGCGTCAAGCAGGCAAGAGTTCTTTCTCCCACCCTGGAAATTTCACAGATATATAAACCTTACTTTCCTGGTTTCCAACAGACCTCACAACCTCTGAGGACGCCTGGCATCGATGTGGGCAAAATATCAGGAGAGAATGCTTCAGGAACATGCCCTGGAAAACTCACAGCAACCCAGTGATTCCGGCCATAAAAGCCTTCGACAACACATGTTACACACTGTTCCACTTGTGTATATGCCATTAACACATCAGCAGGGTCATACTGATAGGATACTTGCTTAAAGAGCCTCTCTCAACGTCTGCTAATGTTTAGAATTCGTCCGTCTATTTTATTACTTCTATCTATCCTCACTCTTCAACTTCAAAGGAGTTTCCAGAACAGCTAACAATTGTACCGTTAGCTTTAAAACAACAAAGCTGCTGAAACAGTGGAAGATCAGCAGCAGATATGAAAACCATTACTAATAGGATAATACATCAACAACATGTAAACGGTCCCAGGGAAGTGAATGCTTTGCTTTAGTGTTCTCTAGTCTAGGATTTCATGCACTGTTAGAAGGAGTAGGAAAAAAAGAAAACGGGGCTCACTAGTGCCTGAAATCAACTTGAAGAAGACATAAGTGATGCTTTTTATAGACGTATGTGTAACCTTTAAATGGCAGAAATAATAACAGTGGACTATTTTTGTATACTTCTGAATAATTTATAGCAGTTATAAATCAAGGAAAATTGGAAAGGAAAGGGAAATTCTGAGAAGTATATACAGACAATATCTTTAAATAATTTTCCTTATGTGCTTGATCAGCTACATTGCAGCAGTTTTCATGAACTCTTTACCAACTAGTATAACAATTGACCTCTTTCCTCCTGTTTCTTGTACCTGAAAATCACTATTTATTAACAGCAGAAAATCTGTGTATTCTGTATGAAGAATAATTCAGAGAGTTACCATTAATTGTTTGAAAGTCTGCTGTATTCCCTTTTGTGTGTGTGTCAGGAGCGACTTTAGAAACTGCAAGTTGCTTCTGGTGTGAGAGAATTGGCCGTCTGTAAGGACTTTGCCCAGGGAACGCCCGGATGCTTTGATGTTTTACCATCCTTGTGGGAGGCTTATCTTATGTCACCGCATGGGGAGCTGGAGCTGACAGAAGGAGCTCATCTGCCCTCTCCTTGGATTCGAACCTTTGACCTGCCGGGCTTCGGTCCTGCCGGCACAAGGGTTTAACCCATTGTACCAGCAGGGGCTCCTGCTGTATTCCCTGTGTAAGTGATGGTGTTCAAGATATAAAACTTTGTTTGTATGAGGAAAAGGGGTTAATGACTTGATCAAGAGGCAAAATATATCTGTTCAGTGAAATATGGTTCATATATTACATTTAGCTAACAAACAGAATTTCCACAAAATCTGTTATCTTGTCAATTACAACTTTTATATTTAAAAATGAGAACATCTGCTAAGGATAACGAATCATTTTCAACACTATTTATTAAAACAGAAAGCTTGCAAAGTATCTCTGGATTTTTTGTTTGCATGTATTGATTTGTTTTCATGCATGTGTCGGCAACTCATTAAGTACCATATTGTGGATAAAATTAGGATGCCGTCTTCATAGATGTGTGATATTACCAGTAGATGCTTGCTCTGTGGGGTTTTCTTGTGTGATCCCTAATAAGCATTCCTTGAGAGCGGCTCTATTTGCCTCTTTTTTTCTTAGCTCTGATGCCTCCTAAACCTAAAAAAGGTTTTTGCCAGTTGTGGTGAAATGTGTTCATTACGAAATAAGTTTAAGATGAGGGTGGAGTTTGGATGAAAGTTGGCTTGTGTCACAGAGGAATTGATTGTTCCCTAAAATAATAGGAAGCACTGTCATTGCCCTATTTATGCATTTATATCCGGATGAGGTTTCTGAGGAATGTTTTTTCTCCAATTAAGGCTTTTCCAAGTTGTCTTGTGCACTGTCTGAACCAGAGAGAGAGTGGACAAATGAATATATAGGGGTATCCAAAGTTGTCATATTTTATATTTATCGTATCAGAAGCAAACTGAGGGTACAGTTGTAAATGTATTTTTAAAAACACAAGTGTTTAAGAATGTGGCATTATACTATATGTCCTTTAACCAGTAGCTAGCCACTTGGAGTGCCTCCTCCATTGTGCATGTGGCAGGACTAAGACTGCATTGTAATAGGTGGTCTGTGATTTGCTCTTCTCCACTTTTTTAAGGTTGGCTCTGCATCCTGTGGTGCCAGAGCGCAGTCTGTTCAGCGCCTTCCAAGTCACTCAGTTTTCCGTGTGCCCAAGGGGGAGTCTCTCATTTGGTAACAGCCATGGATTGAGGTTCTGGGTTTTAGCCTGCCACTTTTGGACTCTCACTTGCTGAGGTGTTCCTGCGAGTTATAATAGAATTAAACCAGCATTTTTGATTTAAAATATTTCTTAAAATAAACTTTACAGGAAGAGAAGTACAACAAAATATTAGCAATGCTTAAATGGAACGCCTTTTTTTTATTGTACATCTTACGGGCCATCCAGTCCAACCCCCTGCCAAGAAGCAGGAAAATCGCATTCAAAGCACCATCTACTTAAAAGCCTCCAAAGAAGGAGCCTCCACCACACTCCGGGGCAGAGAGTTCCTCTGCTCAATAGCTCTTACAGTCAGGAAGTTCTTCCTAATGTTCAGGTGGAATCTCCTTTCCTGTAGTTTGAAGCCATTGTTCCACGTCCTAGTCTCCATGATAGCAGAAAACTAGCCTGCTCCCTCCTACCTATGACTTCCCCTGACATATTTTATACATGGCTACTATATACTGGTCACATGCGTATAGGATGGTGTATATATTCTTTGAGGATTATGGAGCAAGACAAGTGAATCATTTGTTTTAAAATGAACGATTCTGTTAACAGCCAGTACAGTAAATTCAATTTTCACCTTGTAAGCATCGACACCAAAAAATAATGTCAGTTAATTGGCCCATTTCCAAAATTGATAAATACATTTCTGGACATAATATTTCAATCACTTAAGTTACTGCCTATTGTGGCTTTCTTATTTAACAAAGTCCAAGTGGGCATGGTAGCCCTGAGTGTGCAGAGATAAACATTTTAGAATTTCCATTAGTTTTTTGGAATTTTATTGATGTATTCATGAAAGCTTATGTGGCTATTTGTTCAACTTTTGAGATGCCATGAAAGGTTTCTTTATCTTTAGTCATAGAGGCCAATGCAATCTCTTTTGGATTTTTTTATTCAGATGCACTTAAGTATATAATAAAAATAGTATTAGAGGTATCAAATTGTCTTCCTGTGTAAATTATTTAAAATTATTTCCTTAGATTTTTAGTTTACTTTTGTTGATGACAAATCCTTTTCAAGGACAGTTTCAGAACTTTGTTAAAGGAGAGGCTACTCAGAGTCTTTTGAAAGCAGTCCCTGATGGATTGAAAAGGTAAATATTTTAGGATAATGGTAATATCTCTAACTAAAAAAGGCTTTTCTGCAAGCCTTGTCCAATGTAGTACCCTCCAGATTTGTTAGCATTGTCTTTCCTCAGCTACCTTGCCATCCTCCTCTGTGAGGCCGCTCCAAAATTCTGTAAAGATCACGCTTAGTCCGCAGTTCGATCCAACGAGATTTATTGAAGGTACAACACCTATAAAGCCAAAGCATTGGCTCATCACCCAAACACACCTTATATACTCAACCCCCTCCACCCAACACCTGCAATGTCCGGGATAGGTTGCATCATCCCCCTCTGACTCAGCAGTCCTACTGTCCAATGGATATTACATCATATCCCTGCTGAGTCGGCAACATGCAAGTCAGTGTCCACTGTCCGGAAGAGGTTGCGTCACATCCGTCCTGACTCAGCACTGCTCCCAGGAGATTACATCATCCCCGGGATTTCCCCAAGGTCCTGCACGCCAAGCTTTTCCCTGTTAAGGCAGACTGGGAGTTCTCGAGCCTTCCCCAAGGCTCAGAACCTCCAGCTCTGACTCTCCTCCTTATGAGTTTTTACCGTTTTATCATTCACATGCGGCCCACTCAATGTCACTGTGATTGTGGATATTGTATTTTACATTTCTACTGCTTATTGTATTCATGTCTTTTGTAATTTTTGTATTTTACCGTGTTGTTGTTTGTATCTTTGGTTTATTTTATTGTAATTTGCTGTTTGGGCTTGGCCTCATGTAAGCCGCCCCGAGTTACCTTTGGGGGAGATGGTGGCGAGGTATAAATAAAGTTGTTTGTTGTTGTTATTATTATTATTATTATTACTATCATGTCTCCTCTCAACCTTCTCTTCTGCAGGCTAAGCATGCCCGGCTCTTTAAGCCACTTCTCATAGGGCTTGTTCTCCAGACTCTTCGTCATTTTAGTTGCCCTTCTTTGGAAACATTCAAGCTTGCCAACATCTCCCTTAAACTGTGGTGCTGAGAATTGGACACAATATTCCAAGTGTGGTCAGACGTAGGCTGAATAGATGGGGAGCATGAGTTCCCTGGATCTAGACACTATACTCCTATTTATGCAGGCCAAAATCCCACTGGCTTTTTTAGCCACTGCATGACATTGTTCGCTCATGTTTAACTTGTTGTTTATGAGCACTCCAAGACCTTTTTCACACGTAGTGCTGTCAATCCAGGCATCATCCCCCATTCTCTATCTTTGCATTTCATTTTTTCAGCCTAAGTGGAGAATCTTGCTTTTGTTCCTGTTGAACTTCATTTTGTTAGTTTTGGCCCATCTCTCTAATCTGTTAAGATCGTTTTGAATTCTGCTCCTGAAGAAAAGGGTGATTAAAAATAACTGCATATATAGTTTATTTAGCATTTGCGAATGTGTACATCTTCCTCTGAGTTGGCTCTTTTTATATGTAACATAACAGATCAATTCAATCAAATTGTATTTCTAAACCTGGCTCTCATGATTTGGGTTTGGAGAAATAAATTTGTGCTCAAAGTTCAGGTACTGCTTTAGGCTGGCTCAGCATCCTCCCCTACTTGAACAACAGCAGCTAGGTGCACTCCCTTTGAGCTCAGGTTACAAAGAGAGGAAAGACATTGCAACCACCTAGAGCAGTGGTTCTCAACCTGTGGGTCCCCAGGTGTTTTGGCCTACAGCTTCCAGAAATCCTAGCCAGTTTACCAGCGCTTAGGATTTCTGGGAGTTGAAGGCCAAAATATCTGGGGACCCACAGGTTGAGAAGCACTGACCTAGAAGCTGCTCAGTATCAACACTGAGTCTCCTTTGGCAGCCGCAACATCAAAATGAACGAAGTCGCCCTACCCCAAGAACACAGTGAGGATTTCCTCTAAATCATGGAACAGTGCAGCTCTCCGAATGTAGTTAGATCACAACTCCAAGCATTAATCTCCAGCATAGCAAATGCTGGAGCCCAACAATATGAGCCCAATTGTTTGTTCCCCTTCTGTAAGGAGATCCTACTATTTTGTAATTACCACTGACAATCCCATTTTAGCAAAATATGAAAATTGTATGCAATGTGAAATCCAATTAGATGCAAATGAATTCAAAATCCAGTGAGGAACATCAGCTATTGGAGGAAGTCAACGGTGACAGATTATGGGAAATGTAATCCAGCAGCATCTACAGTACCATGAGAGGTCCTTTCTTCATTTAAATGACTATTAGAAAGCAAAATCCCTTTAAAATATATGTTAAATTTGCCAACCTTAAAACCAGATGTGTACACGATTCAGAGCCTGGAGTGTTTCTTGTCATTTGCCCAAATGAAAGGCAACCTATGACATTTCATTGAGTTGTTGCTGCCCCCTGCAGCCTGTTCAAGTTATGCTGAAAACATTGTTTGGTGTTAAGAATAACTGAGGTGTATTTTCAATAATTTGTCCTCTGGTGACTGAGTCTTTCAATTCTGTAACAAAATTATTTATTACACACTGCAAGCTCGATACTTCCCAGATTTCACATGGAAACAGGAAATTGCAGATAATAGTAAGCCCATTGAAATGAAGGATTTCCAGCACACAGATGCCATAGAGTGGCACTGAACTAGCTTGAAAATGTCTAGAGAGGATCTGTTTTATTGGATGTCGATAAATGAAACCACAGGTACCAGTCTCATGGATACAGGAGTCATACTGTTCCTTAGTATTTTTCGTCAATTAGCTCACACATTATCATTGAGAAGAAAGTGGAAAGACTGAGGAAATCTACAATATATGATTGAAGAGGATATTATTGACCCACACTTTTGCAGCATGTCACACTAAGCAACTTATTGGTAAAGTTACAACCAGAAGCTACCTCTAAAGTCATACTTTAAGACAATATGCTGAAAGAGAACAGATAAAATAATAGTCATCTTGCAGGTCAAAAGAGATGCTCCATACTATTTTCTTGCTTACTTTCTGCCAAAATAATTAAGGCATATTACATGTAATAATAAACATTTAGGAGCATAAGAGCCAGCGTGGTGTTAGCCTTTGGAGTCTGAATGATTACTCTGAAGACGAGGGTTTGAATCTCGGCTCATCCTTGGAAATCCATTCAGTTGCATTCTCTCTGTCGCAAGTCAAAGACAAACCCCTCTGAACAGATCCTATCAAGAAAACTGCATGATAGGATTTCCTTACGGTTACCATAAATCACAAATGGCAACAATAGGCTATTATTATTATACCCCGTCACCAATAGGCATTAATAATAACTACTACTACTACTTTTTATTTATAGCCCACCACCATCTCCCCAAAGGGACTTAGGGTGGCTTACAAGCAGGACCAAGCCCAGGACATACAACAGAATTCACCAAATAACACACAGACAAAATAACATATAACTGTTCAATTATAACACAATTAAAAACAACAAATTATAAAAAAAACAGTGTTAAAAACCATATCAAACCAACTCAACAACCAGTAACCAGGAATACAACGGGCATGATCAGACTAGAGTGGATTGGGTGTGGACTTGTGCGACAAGTAGAGTGTAGGGCCAGGGTGAGGGGTAAAGTGCTAAGTGCAACCTTATCAATAAACTGGGCATTCATAAACAAGCACTAACCGTCATCAAATGTATTGTGGAGATACAGGTGCATTATTCAGTTTTTCAAGTCCCTGTGGAAGGCGGGCAGAGTGCGGGCTAGTCTAATCTTCCTGGGGAGGTAGTTCCAAAGCCGGGTGGCCACCACCAAAAAGGTCCTCTCTCTTGTCCCCACCAACCATGCTTGTGATGGTGACTGGAGTGAGAGGGGGGGTTCCCCAGCAGATCTTAGAGCCCGCAACAGTACATGGGGGAAGATGCGATTGCAAAGGTAGGCAGGACTCAAACCATTTAGGGCTTTGTAGGTGATAGTCTGCACTTTGAATTGGGACCGGAAACTTACTAGCAGCCAGTGGAGCTGCTTTAGTAGGGGCGTCGTCGGTTCCCTATAATTAGCTCCAGTTAGCAACCTGGCTGCCGACATTTACACTAGCTGCAGTTTCCGGGCTGTCTTCAAAGACAGCCCCACGTAGAGTGTGTTGCAGTAATGCAGTCTAGATTAACTAGAGGAAAAAGGAATGGGAAGCAAAGGGAAGATCTGTATTGGTAATAACAATACCTAACAGTTTCATTAAAAGTAGAAGAAGCAACCATTGAAAACGTTAGGGCAGTGAGTACAGAGGCCAGATGAGTTTTAGTCAAGTGTATGTGTCTCATGTCTTCCTTGAAGTGAGCATGTGGAATAAGGGGTTGCTAAAGTTAAAGAAGAAAGGAGAGGTGTGAGTGGTGGAGGTTAGACACGCAACACGGCCAGTCAGGTACAGAAATGCACTGAGTTTCAGAGGTGTTTATTGTTTAAATCATTTATGGGATTCACCTTCATACTGAGCACTAAGGAGCTAAATACTGTAGGCCTTTCTGTATGTTTTGTAGGATTTGGATTGGTGCCATATCTCTGGTAACCACCAGTAATTCACCTAGAAAGAATTTTATTAAGAGTCAAGTGCCGCTGAGATAGAAGCAGCAGGAGGACCCAAGCTAAGCCAACCACTTTTAAGGTCCCTTAGATGCCGGTGAGAACTAATCTTGTGTTTCCAGGATTTTTAGGATCGCCAGATGGCATACCACAGGCTACTTTCCTCTATTTTTCCATTTCTGCAGTTTAGAAGGGGATTCCTTACAGAGAATGTAAACATTAATTTTCTTATTTGTGAGACCTTAGTTCCAAGCTGTTTTGAAACTTTTTTAAAAAGGTACAAACTGAAATCTGCACTTTTAAGTTCTGTCTACATAAGACAACATTTAAAGATCGCTTGTCAAAGAAAGTGTCAGCTGGTTTCCTAGGCAACCTGCTAAAGATACTTGAAAATCTAAAGATAGTTGTAATAATGTCAGTAACTAAAGAATATTTTTCATCTTGGCTTCGTCTGTAAGAGAGATTCAGAAACCATGTAACCCCCACTCAGTACGGATCATTTTTGGTAATTTCTAGTAATTACTTGTAGAGCTTGTTTATGCCAAACCAAACTGATCAAGGTTAAAAGAATGGGGTGTATAAGCATACCTGAGTTAACAAAGCAGCTCCATTTTACAATGTCTTTTTATCGCTGCCTAGACCCTCCTTTTCCCACTTTGTCCTCTATTTAAATGGATTTTTTTTAAAGCATCAGGATTGGGATGATATTAAAGGAAGGCTAAGGAAACATAGACCAGGGCTGTCCAATTGGCGGCCCGGGGGCCGTACACGGCCCCCCAGCCCCTTCCCTACGGCCCCCTAATCTTTAAAATAAAAATTGAAAAATAAAATAAATAATAATTTTTTTAAAAAAAATACCTACTTCCGGGTTCGGAGCAAGTATCGTGAGAATACGCAATCCACACGGGATTTCGCTGTCAACACGAGATCACGCCGGCGTTGACAGCGAAATCCCATGTGGATTGCGTATTCTCGTGATACTCTTCGGCTACTCTACTACTGGATCGCTGAGGCCCACAGACGCGATTAGGACCTTCTTTGACTCAGTCGGTCGTCGCCTCTCTCGTCGTCCGGGTACTCCTGGATCCTGCGCATTTGGAAAGGTAGGCGAAGCAGGGCTCCTCAGGGGCTCCTCATTCCCTCCCCCATCTCCCCTCATGTATTAAATATAAAATTAAATATATTTAAAGATGAAATAAGGGGGAGATGGGAGGGAGGATGGAATTAAATATATTTAATATTAAATAAAAATAAGGGGAGAGGGGAGGATGGAATTAAATATATTTAATATTAAATAAAAATAAGGGGAGAGGGCGCCGGGGGGAGGGCGGAGCCAGGGGTGGGGGCGGAGCTGGGGGCGGGGGCAGACCCTACGCCCCCCCCAGGTCATCAGTGACCAGAATTCAGGCCCCTGGGCCGGTAGAAGTTGGACAGCCCTGACATAAGACGTTTGGTACTGGATTACAGCAGTGTGTCTCCAGTAAAACAGTGTAATAAAGCCTGAGTTGTGCCTGTACCTTGGGAAGTCAGACGTGCCCATGGTAGTCCCCACACTTGTTACATCCCGAATAGATTACTGTAATGCGCTCTACGTGTGGTTTCCCGTGAAGACTGTTCAACTAGTCCAACAGGCAGCAGCCAGATTGCTCACCGGAGCAGGGTACAGACAGCATACAACTCCCCTGTTACCTCAGATCCACTGGCTGCCAGTCTGCACAATTCAGTCTGCTGGCTTTAGCGTATAAAGGCCTAAAAGTTTCTAACCTAGTTTACCTGTTCAAACATATATCTCTCTATCAAGAAGGTTAAGATCATCGAGGGAGGCCCTGCTCTCAGTCCCACCATCCTCGCAAGTGCAACTGATGGGAATGCAGGACAGGGCCTTCTCAGTGGTGGCCCCTTTACTGTGAAACTCCCTCCCCAATGAAATCAGGTCAGCCCCCTCCCTCCTGTCCTTTGGGAGAAAATTTAAAACATGGTTGTGGGACCAAGCATCCAAGCAGTAGATGCAGCAACTAGAATGACAGTAATATTATGTGACTGGCAATGGACTGATCTTGGATTATGATTCGGAACTGGCAAAACTTTTAAATGGATGTTTTAATAACTGATTTTAACTGCTGTTTTTTTAAACTATAATTGTTTATTTATAACTTATGTGTTGGCATCTAATGGTTGCCTGTTGTGAAGCCTCCTTGAATCCCCCCTCCAGGGGTGTGAAGGATGGGGTACAAATGAGTGAAATAATAAATAAATAAACAGGGGTGAGACAACAGGGAGAGAAATCTCCCCCTCAGGAAGGAAATCCCGGAAAGAGTTCCTAGAGGGAAATGGTATCTCTACTGAAGCTTTATCCCCCCATCCCCATTTCAACTCTCTCTCTCTCTCTCTCTCTCTCACTCTCTCTCTCTCTCTCTCTCTATATATATATATATATTCTTCATGGTTTCTGTGAATGCACACTTCTACTTCACCTGATGTACCTGTTTCGACTTACATACAAATTCAACTTAAGAACAAACCTACAGAACCTATCTTGTTAGTAACTTGGGGACTGCCTATAAATGGAAATGCAAACAGGATAAACTTGTTTGTCCTTTGCATAGTACACAACCATGTAACTTGTTGAAAAATCCTATGGGCATCCCTTTCTGTTTCAGATTAGGAACATCGCTGCTAACTTTCAGGGAGTATTTGTGGCAGGGCCGAACGGTTAGCTTGTTTGAAGCCTGGAATAATAATAAGCACGTTAATTTGGAAGTATATTCCACTGAATTTTTTAAGATTATATTCCTAGAAAATATGTTTAAAGTTAGAAGTATCACTTTCTTTAACCTTATCTCAAGAATAAGAATCATACACTTTATTTATATTCCGCTCTTCTCACCCCGAAGGGAATTTAGAGTGGATTACACATACTTAGCAGACAATCCCTGCCGTTTCCACATACACACATATAGCTGAACAGAGGCAAACCCTGGCCACCAGGGGGAGCTGACGCACTCATCATCTCTCAACGTTTCCAGCATCCCTTGTTGTTTCTTCTGCATTCCTCAGTGTTCCTGGAGTTCTTTAATGGCCTCATAATTCAGTCAAAATTTGCCTCCCCACTTAATGTGCTACCTTTATCTCCTACTTGACAGATGCAACTGTCTTTTGGGCTGCAAAGGTCGACAGCAGGCTATACTTAAAGGTCGAGCACCCACCTCAACCCGGGCAGGCCTCAAACTCATGACCTATTGGTCAGAGATCTTATGCAGCTGACACTTAGCCAGCTGCGCCACATTCCCGGTCCCAGTTCTTCGGAGTCACTTTATCCTTATGCCTTTTTATGTGATGGTTGACTTAAAGGCTATTCAAACTACTGTGGTTTAACACCTAGGCAAATTAAGGTTTAAGAGTAAAGCATCATTTCGAATTCACATACAGAATACAAATGGATATAATAACTCTTCTTACAGGAAAAATAAAAGTATAAATTCAAAGAGTGGGATCTGTATCTGGTTTATAAGTTAAATTTTCGTGCAGCAGACATGGGGTGCAGCTAGAACTTTATAATATGTAATATTTTCAAAGTAAACACATTTTCATGTCAGCTCAACCTGTCATGAACCAAACTGATTCATCAGCACCTGATTTAAAGGCCCATGTGGATGTGCATAAGCTTGCTGTAGGGATGCACAGCTAGAGGCTGCTATTCTCCCTCTGAAACCGAAATGCCATTCACTCGTGTGCATGAAAAGAGGATCGCTCAGGCTGCAGGGAAGGGATTCTTCATAACAGCTGAATCTCTAAAATGGCAGGCGTTCCTGGAGAAGAGACATCTTGATCTTGCAATTGAGCAACAGCCTGGAAAGGTCCTGGCATGCCTCCCCAATTGTCCTCTGTTTCTTTACACATTTCATCCAGCATTGATAGTCAGTGCCAACATTGTGGTTAAATGGGCGTTTGTAAGAATGTTAGTTTATTTGTATGTTTTGTGAAAAACAACAGTCGTGCATACTTCTGTGTGTACTAAATGAATCTTAAGCCAGTTTCTTCCTTTTCTACAAGCATATAAGAATAGCAATGAGTATGGAGCAATGGATTTTGCAGTTTAAATGTTAGTTCTTCCATTCTTAACATATATATGTTTTCTTCCAGCTTTTTAGAAAGAATAGACAGTGTCAGTATGCCTGACTACACACCAACGGATCAGGTGAGTAAAATTGGGAAATGGTTGTTGAGCCCTCCAGGGTTTTTGCTTCTATCCCTGTGCTACACAGCAGATTGCTTTTCAAATTGCTGGGAATATTTAACTAAATTCGTGATGCGATGCTGAGTCAGCTCTTCAAAGAGTAAAATTTTTCTGGTAGATTCCTATACATTTCCTACATATTTCTGGACAGTATTTTAAAGCAAACGTCAGGCATCATTTGCACTGGTGACATCTCACGACTAAAATGTGCCAGGCTTTTTCATTTTTGTGAGGCACACAATGATGCTCAATGCCTGCAGGAAATTAAGGTGATAACTCAAAACTGCTGATGTGGAGAGGCGCAACCTAATTTTTAAAATGTTTATATCAGATTATTCTCTAATAATTAGTGACTTTTCAAAGATTTGCCTTACTTATTGTTCATACTTATTGTATGTTTTTATGTGGAAAATGTAACACGTGATTCTTTTTCCTATTTCCAGGATCTCTTAAGATGCAGGGTTTTGACATCTGGGATTTTTGAGACAAGATTCCAAGTAGATAAAGTAAACTTTCAGTGAGTACACTAATAATTTGTAACTTGTGCCCATCTTTGTAAATTATAGGAAACTAGGAGGTTACAAGATTTTTTTAAAAATACAAAGAATGAATATATTTTAATAAAACTTACATGGATTGTAGCATAGGTATTACATTATTTTTCCACATCATCACAATTCAGTTCAATACATTTTGCCATCTGTGGGACAGGTTTTTGATGCCTGTGTCATAGAAGTTTCCCTCCACCTTTTTTAGCCAGTTTGTCACTTCGATTTTCACCTCGTCATCATCAGAAAAGTGTTTACCACCAACGGTTCCTTTAATTTAGTGAACAAATTATAGTCACTGGGTGCAAGATCGGGGCTGTGAGAGGGATAGCTTAAAACATCCCAACCAAATGATATCAACAACTGTTGTGTTGCATGAGTGATGTGCGGATATGCATTGTCATGAAGGAGATAGACTCCCGCCGTCAGCATTCCACAACGTTGGTTTTGGATGGCTCTGCAAAGTTTCTTCATGGTCTCACAATATATTCCGTACCCATTTTGTTAGCATGTAACATTTGACATTACGGCCTCTCCATAAACTGAAATGATTTTGCAATGCATCACAGCAGCGTTCATGCCCTTAACATTTAAGTAGCATATTGCAATGCGAACTTTGCATTTGGAGGGAAACAGAATGAGGACGCTCATCTCTAACTTTCACCACAATGCCAGTCGATGAGCTACTGACGACTGGCACTGCTCGCTCGCTTCTGCTGGCTTCCCGCTACACGGTAGTGATACCAGCTTCCCCCGAGAAAATTCCCCACAAGAGCTACATGACTTGTAACCTTATTTTCCAGATATCCCGCATATATTGTATGCTTCGATGTTCTTACAAAGGGAAAGGGGTAATTCAAAATGTATAAACTACAATCACTGCCTGTTGTAATTCACTGCTGATTAAACGTAACTGAAATATTGCTTATTGTTTGAAAGATCAAGGGCTTCAAATACTGAGAATTAAAGAGCAACAATGTGTGGTCTTTCAACAGCATGTTTGATGTAGGTGGTCAGAGAGATGAAAGAAGAAAATGGATCCAATGTTTTAATGGTAAAGTAATATTTTCACATTTTCAGTTCTTGTCTCAGGCTGTTTTATTCTTGCTTTCTATTGCATTGTGTATAACATAGTCTAGGATGAATTCTTAAATTTAGAAAATCTGTTTAATTTTGCATGTGTAACTCAGTTTACAGTATATTTCTAAATATCCTTGCAAAGCATGTCTGAGCAATTATTATAACTTTAGCAAGACACAATTTTCTTAATTACATTTTTTAATTTCTCTACTGTCCCTGATACGATCTCCGCCAGATGTCACAGCTATTATATTTGTTGTGGCCTGTAGCAGCTACAACATGGTCATAAGGGAAGACAATAACACCAACAGATTACGGGAGTCTCTGGATCTCTTCAAAAGTATCTGGAATAACAGGTAGGATTCCCATGTAGAACAACATTATATTAGTGCTGTGACAAAAAATAGCATGTTGCATTAAATGAGGAAAATGTAGAATAAATATTAGAATAATTTTAAATATTAAACCCGTATATTTTTATGTTCAGAGATACTATAGATATTCACACCACTGGAGACTAGATAAAAGGGTCAGGCTGTAACACAGCTGGTTAATTACCAGCTCCAATAGAGCACTGCCGACCGGAAGATGAAAAGGTTTGAAGACCGAGTCGGATTGAGCTTCTGACTGTTAAGTCTAGCTTATTGTCCACCTAAAAAGTTCAAAAAACAGCTGAGCTGCAAGTAGAGAAATTAGGGACCGCTTAAAGTGAGGAGGTATTTTACGACACCATAAAAATGCCAGTGTTCAAAGAGCAAGGAGAAAATACGATCAAAATGATTCAGCATCATAGTGGATGAAGCGACAGCTCCCCCGTGGCCGGAAACGAGCAATAACCTCCAGACACTGAAGTGGAAATGCCAAAAAAAATACCTCTCTCTGTCTAGAAAATGACATTGAATGTTTGCCATATATGTGTGCATTGTGATCCACCCTGAGTCCACTTCAGGGTGAGAAGGACGGAATATAAATACTGTAAATAAATAAAAAGCTTTAGGAAACTTTGTGACCTACAGTTCCCAGAATTCACCTGGTACCATGCTGATTAGGAAATTAAGGGGATTAAAAAATATATTTTCCAATCTCTGATTAAAGAAGATGCACATCATTTGTGAGCTATGAGAAATAACTAGTTATCTATTGATGTGTTATCTTTAAGTCCTTACTTACAGTTCGTTTGTATTTCACAGGTGGTTACGGACGATTTCGATCATCTTGTTTCTGAACAAACAAGACATGCTGGCTGAAAAAGTATTGGCAGGGAAGTCTAAAATTGAAGACTATTTCCCTGAATTTGCACGATACACAGTACCTGAAGATGGTGAGTTTCTTAATTCCGCTATGACACAGCTAGATAAATACTTGTTCTCCTTTAAAGTTTCTATGCCACATATAAACTTGAATAAATTTTAACCATATAGATCTGAAAACCAACATAAAATTGTTTGGAAAAGAAACAGTATTTCTCTTATGGTTTTATATATTGTAGAGCCGCTTTTAATTAAATTAGGTAAAATTATTTTAAATATCAGAAAATTAGTTTTGAATAAAAATTTCATCAGAAGCTGTTCTAAAAGTCTTTAGCCAGATACCTAGATCAGGGCTGTCCAACTGGCGGCCCCGGGGCCGGATCCAGCCCCGTAGCCTGTTGGACACGGCCCCACCTATGCCCTCAGCCGCTATTTTTAAATTTTTTTAAAAAATTGATTTTTTAAAAAAATGGCGGCCGGGGGAGGGGGGAGGCGGGGCAGGGAGGAGGAAGAGAGCTAGCTCCTCCTTTTTCGCCCCCCCTACCTAGGGCGGGGAGCCACCGAAAAGGGCAGAAGGCGGCGTCAAGAGCAGCGCGTCCCAGGCCTGGCGTGACGCGCTGCCCCTGGGCACCGCCTACTCCTCCTTTTCGGCGCCCCCCCCGGCCCTAGGAAGGGAGGGGGCGCCGAAAAGGAGGAGTAGGCGGTGCCAAGGGCAGCGCGTCACGCCAGGCCTGTGACGCGCTGCCGTTGGCGCCGCCTTCTGCCCTTTTTCGCGGCTCCCCGGCCTAGGAAGGGCGCCGAAAGGAGGAGTAGGTGGTGCCAAGAGCAGCGCGTCACGCCAGGCCTGTGACGCGCTGCTCTTACTCCTTTTCGGCGGCTTTAGGAGGGGGCGGGGCCTGGGCTGGGGGCGGGGCCTGGGGGCGGGGCCTGGGGGCGGGGCCGAGTGGCCCCGCAGGTCATCAGTGACCTCTTATCCGGCCCTGGACCCGCCAGAAGTTGGACAGCACTGACCTAGATGATTCATTCACTATGTAACAGTTATTCCTTATCCAAACTATTGCTGGCCCCAATTTTGCCCTTGGGCTTGATATGATGCAATGCTGGAGGAACAATAGAAGTCACAATTGGGCAGATGCCTATAGAGATCTGACCATTGCAATCCATCAAAGGCCACATCCTCCACATTTACATCTAGCAATAAACAGGAAGGTGGGCTTTTCTGTGATGGGATCTCACTCTGGCATTACCTCGCGAACGAAGATTCTTAGGAAGGACTCATCCCACGCTTTAATGACTAAGGAGGTTGGATGTGTCCTTCGAGCCTGTGCAATGAATTTTTCTGGTGGAGCGCAGCGTGCACAGAACTGGCCTCACACTTTAAACCAAAGGTTCATCTGCCGGGGCCTAGCAAGCTTGGATGGTGGCAGCAAGGTCCTCAGGTCGTAGGTTTGTTTTGAGTTTCCTTCTCTAGCCTCTGCGTATTATTGCTTGCCGGGATCATTTGTGGGGAGGGGGGCTTTTGGGTATACGTCTTTTATCTGTTTATTGATGTTTTATTGATTTTATGCTGTAAACCGCTCTGGGCTCCAGAGAGAGCGGTCTACCAAATCGAATTTATAAATAAATAAATAAATAAATAAATAGATGGTTGACCTTACAGGGTTAGACGAGCACCATCTGCCCGGGTTTGAAATTAGAGCTTTCCTTCTCTTAGGATGGTTGCCAAAAGGCTAAAGAGCCCATCCTGCCCATTGACTCTCTTTGTCAGACCCTTCGGTTGTGACCTATCTGGCATGGGAGGCCCTACCGGTGGCTATTATGCCACCACCAGCATAGCTCACAACTTCATTAGGGTACGCAAGCCTCTCCCCCACAACAAGGGGGCACCAATGGAGAGGTGTGATGGGATACCATTTGTAGAATTGGTTTCTCCAAATTAATAACACATCAATGTGCTCATTCAATAGTTATTCATATTTATATATATCAGGTATGGACAAACTTGCTAACTTGGGGGCCGCATCCTAGCACTCTGCTAAGAGGACTGGCTGCCAGGTGAAGGAAGGAAAGGAGGAAGGAAAGAGAGAGGGAAGGATGTAAGGAGGGAGAGACGGAAGGAGGGAGGAAAGGAAGGATGAAAGAGTGGAAGGGAAGGAAGGAGAAAGACAGACAGAAAGAGGTATGGGAGGGAGCGAAGGAGGAAGGAAGGATGAAAAGGTGGAAGGGAATTGAGGGAAGGAGAAAGGGAGGGAGGGAAGGGGGAAAGAGAAGGAAGGAAGGAAGGAAGGAAGGAAGGAAGGAAGGAGAAAGGGAGAGAGGAAAAGGAAGGAAGGATAAAAGGTTGAAGGTAAGGAAGGAAGGAGGAAAGGAATGCAGGGAGAGAAGGAAGGTTAGGATGGTGAAAGAGAGGAGGGCCTGAGAAAAGAGACCAAGGGGCCGCATGCAGCTCCCGAGCCTGAGTTTGCCTATACGTGGTATATACGGTACATTGTACTGTATTGTATGCTCTCTATGTTTTCCAGTATCCAATTCATAAGTGTATTGAAAGAAAATAAAAATAGATCATTGGCATTCACTGCCTCTATCTCGAGTATCTGCTCCTTTGTCTTACTGGTATCGTATTATTGACTTCTTTCCATGGTGACAACAGCAACACCAGATGCAGGAGAAGACCCCAAAGTTACAAGAGCAAAATTTTTTATCCGGGATGAATTTTTAGTAAGTAATACTTAATTTTTTCTTTTGCAAGTCTGCATGATTCTATCTATTAAGCTTGTCTGAAAACCAAGGGGTTTTACCATAATATTTAAATGCTATAGAACAGGGGTGTTGAACTCATTTTCACTGGAGGCCATATTATTGTTGCCTCCAAACAGCCATTTGTAATTGTAAGACTGTATAAACATAACTACGGTATGTTGCCCTGGCATTTAAAGCCTCACGTGGCACATAAAATAACACGGAGGGCTGGATTCAGCCTGCAGGCCCTGCGTTTTGACACATGCACTGTAGAAGAATAGATCTTTCATAGTACAATATGCAATATGGGACCACTATCCACGTTTTCCACATGTCAATCAGTTCTGTCATACCTGTGTTCCAAATCATCTCAGCTTGTATGCATCTTCACATTCCTTCTTTCTATCTCTCTCCCTTGACTCCCTTCATTTTTCCTTTAATACGCTTCAAAACTTCCATGCACTCTTTAACCTATTTTTCACTACCTGTAAAACTAATTTTTCTCAGCGGTAACTGGTGGGTGCATTCCATTAATTGTACATATTTCATTGACCTAATCATTTCATTTTTAAATTTACACATTCATCAAAAAATCTATACAAATCTATACACACGTCTGTTTGTATGTCTCTATATACATACACAGAGAGACATAAACCAATGCAATATTTCCTAACAGCTATACAATAATTGTACATAACTGTGCCATCCTCCTTCCTCCCATCCCTCCCATTATAGTGACTTCCCATCCTTTGGGTTAGAGCAGTGATTCCTAACTTCTTTTTTTTTTTAACCAGGGACCACTTTCCAAAATTAGTACCAAAAGGGTTACGAATTGGTTTTTGGTCAACTTTAGGTTCGGTTTAGTTATTTGAGATGCTGACTCAGAAAATGGCATCAGCTCTAGTTTCCGATACAAAACAAATGCCATCCAGTAGTTGCCATCTGCTCGCTCACAGAAAACCATCTTTAATAATCCAGAGCTGATGTGATAGTAGTAATCTTTCGTGCATAGTCAGCCTCTCCCCTCCCAACATCTCTGTTGCCTTGGCACTATAAGAGTTTTGTGAGACCAGTTGCTCTCATTGCTGCGTGGTTTCAAGACGACTGTGTAGTAATGGTGAGGCCGTGGACCATATTTTTGTTCTTGCGAAACACTGGTGGTCTACGGACCACAGGTTTGGAACTATTGGATTAGAGAGACAGTCATGTACAGTTTTGTTCGTCCTTCCTATTACAGTATTTTTCCATTCTTCTTTCTGGCATGATAATTATTATTTAATCCAGCATGTTCAGTCATCCTGGGAATGCCAAACCTTGTCTTAGCAATTTAAAGAGAAAAGGGGGATGTGGTGGGGTGGGAAGAGGAACAGAACAGTCATAATTAATTAGAATGAAATACACACTAAACTCCCCAGGAGAACAATGTGTTTCTCTTTATTGTTCCAAGACCTAAAGAAGGGCTGTCAGATCTTTCTGGATATAGAAGCTTGAAGCAGAGAGTGGTCCAAAGAAAAGTATTCTTTCCTTTTTAGGTTGGTAGGGGATGAGATTAGAAAATAGAGTTGGTCATCTGTATTTTATGTGGGTTTAACAAGTCTTACTTAACAAGCATGTGTAGCTCTGAAGCCATGTTAAATTAGCAGCCTACATTGTCCTTGGCATTGGTTTTCTTGCATCAGTATTTATTTGTCTCTGATTAAAATAAATTGTCACGCAATCCAAATATAAGGAAAGGTAAAGGTTTCCCCTGACATTAAGTCTAGTCGTGTCAGACTCTGGCGTGTGGTGCTCATCTCCATTTCTAAGCCGAAGAGCCAGCGTTGTCCACAGACACCTCCAAGGGCATGTGGCCGGCATGATTATATGGAGCACTATCTTCCTGCAG
The DNA here is from genome assembly GCA_030556195.1 of Anolis apletophallus. NCBI lineage: Eukaryota > Metazoa > Chordata > Lepidosauria > Squamata > Anolidae > Anolis > Anolis apletophallus. The sequence goes on along the minus strand of JARBWK010000007.1, from coordinate 75,159,069 downwards.
AAATGGTACCTATTGATCTACTCATATTTGCATGTTTTCGAACTGCTAGGTTGGCAGAAGCTCAATCTAACAGCGGGAGCTCACACCCCACTCACCTGATTCAAACCGCTGACCTTTCAGTCAGCAAATTCAGCTCAGCGGTTTAACCTGCTGCACCACCAGGGGGCCTATATAATATAAATATAAATCATGCAAAATAAGTGCCTTTCCCTTGTGCTGTGGGCTATAGAACTATGACTATAAAGGGCTGTTGCCTTTAAAGGGCCTGCAAAACAAAATATATGAGAGCACATGTACTACATGTATTAGAATACAAAATATCTGAATATGTGGTTACTTGAAGAAGGTAACCTAACCTATTTCCCTGTGTGCTTTGTACCATTAAATGTATAAACAAGCTGTGTGAGAATATTTTTTTAACAATTGGAAACGTTAGTAAAGTATACCAAATCACCTGAATTATGTGCCAGAGTTATTTTGTTTCCAGTCTACTGTAGTACGATTGTCAGTTCCATGCCAAAATGATTTTCAGTTGTTACTTCTGACCTATCTCCGTAGGTAGGATTGAATGTATTTATTTACTGCATTTATATGCCGCTTTTCCCACCCCTGAGGGGACTCAAAGCAGTTTCCAACATAATAGTGGCAAAATTCAATACCATACATACATGTGAAAACCAAAACATAATTTCTAGACAATAATATATATTATATATTAAGGACCTTAACCATATTACACAAATCTGCATAAAAACAACATCTACATTAAAACCGCATCATTATTTTGGGTATGCTTGGGAGTTTAATTTATGCTATTATTCAATACACAGTGATCTGTGAAAATCAGGCCTCTATTATTTTACTGTCTGCTGCAAAGTGCAGTATGTGCCATTTGAGTAAAGTACTCTTTCATGTGTGTTTTTTTTAATCTCCTGCAGAGAATAAGCACGGCAACCGGAGATGGGAAGCACTACTGCTACCCTCACTTCACATGCGCAGTTGACACAGAAAACATCCGCAGAGTGTTCAACGACTGTAGAGACATCATTCAGAGAATGCATCTTCGCCAGTACGAACTATTGTAACTAAAAAAAAACAAAACACCATGGAGCCTGTGGTTTTAAACATTTTCTTTCTAGATTTCCTCACGTGAAGTAGAGGACGATCCTACATAGATACATCTGCCTCCTCGGTTTGTTTACTTTGACTAGCCTTTCAGCCCAGTCCATGCTTTAGGGGACAATGTGTGTGCTGTAATTTTTTATATGCCACTTCTTTGTCATTCCACTAAGGCCTTTGGCTACCTCTGTTTCCTTCAGTTTGGTTGCATTTTTGTTTATTTATAATTGGGCACAGCCTGCTAATTTTTGTTCAGCAGGTTTGTTGGTTCAAGCCGGTATCTGCTAGCTGGGTGACACCATGGCATACCTATCGTGTGTGTGGGTTCCTTTTCTACCATGACGCTGAAGAGTACTTGATGGATGGGGAGGAAGAAAGAATAATGCACTTTGTTTCAGGGTTATGAAGTACTGCTGAGGATGTATACAAGAGATGTAGCAGCATCACCATATTTATTATTACACTGTCAGAATTTTCTAACATAACTTGAGTTGCAGGTCAACAGGTGAAGTGACCTCCTCTTTTTAAAGCCATTCTTGGCACAGGAAATAGAGTAGATGAGGCACAGGGAAGAGAAGCAATTTTTTTCTGGAGGTCTGGAGCAAGGAGTCTCTACACACCTCAGGCATTTGAATTTAGAGCTACTTTTTTTCGCCTATGGCACCTAGGCGGAAAAATCCACCCTCACATTGTTTCTTCTGTCCACAAATGAGCAAATTCGTTTAGATCATTTTGGGGCAACAGTCTTCTCCCTATATATGTGTATATATATATATACATAATATATATATTTTTTGTTTTATTGCTGGTTTATTATATTGTACAGACTGTAAAGTGTAATATTATTTTGTACACTTTTATTGAAGAAAAATACTTGTAGAAGATCTTTGTGCCTTGATTATGGCTGTACCTGTAAAATGAGCTAAGATGTAAGTATGTTTTTGATTGCGCTGTACAGCTTGATGTCAACTTTACCTACAGCAGAGACTGGCGGGTAAAAAAAACTTCTCTGTAGAGTTTAGGGGTTTTCTGGTTTATATAAAAAGAATTGCTCTTTAGTATAAAAAAATTATAAATTATGCAAAGTTAGTCATTTACCTTTCCAAGTAAATTATTGCTGCTACCAGAGATACTGCAGCAACATGCCTTTCTCTCAGTCTCAGCTTTAAAAACATGGAAATTGATTCATGTGTCCAAATTGCAACCTGGCGTTGTTTTATGGGAATCAAGGATTTTGTTTTACCTTTAATAACTCTGTTCAGTAATTCTTTGGTCATTCATAGACCCTTCACAATGGGACCGATTGTGAAACCTGTAGAAGCACCACTACATAAAGGCTCTTCGATCTTTGTTGCAACGGCCGCTTTCATTGTGCACACTGAAGGAAAGAAGAAAAGGCGTAACCCTTTTTGTCTGGCCCTAAAGAGAATTACAAGGCGACCCTTTTATTTCTCTTAATAAAGAGACCTTAGAAAAATGTTTTTATTTCAAATATATCGTAGAATCACAAATGTATTTCTCAAACTTGAATAATTTATGCAAATGACATTCACAAAATAAGTTGTGGTACAGTACAATATAAAAGCAAGAATTGCTGTAGCAATAAGGCATGCCCTGCTCCGTAATTGTAAGACTGCTTTATATTTTATGCATAGGTGTTATGTCAGAGTACATAGTTTCCTGTGTCCAAAAATAACCTGTACAAACATTTTAAATTTGTAGTTGCAATAACGGATTTAGAATTATTAGCCAACATAACTTCATAGATTACTTCTCATCTGGATTATCTTCACTGTTCATTTAAATTTAAAAACAAAATTATTCTGAACGCTTCTCAACCACACAATGTGAATGAATTTTTAAATAAGGACAGCATGCTTGTTGTTTATATAAACCCAGACTGTTTTTTTGGTTTTGTTTGTTTCCGAAATACTGAACAGGCACAGCGTGGTTGTAATTCTACAGAGGGGTCAAATTATTAATTTTTTTATTGCGATGCTTCAACACTTGTGGTCCCATTCAATGTTTTCCAATATCTAAGCAATACCATTTCCCCAAAAATAAGACAGCCCTGAAAATAAGACCTGGTAGAGGTTTTGCTGAATTCCTAAATATAAGGCCTCCCCCAAAAGTAAGACCTTGTTTGGAAGCATGCTCCCCCTGGTGGCCGGAAGCTGCAATACCGTCCCTGCTGTACAATAGGTTTAGGAACTGCTGTGGGGGATCATTACAGTCTCCACAGTGTATAGGAACCAGGTGCTTTACAGCCCTGTGTCTGAGGGCAAATATATTTATTATATACTGACAACAATGGTACAGTATATAATAAATGTTTAAAAAAAATTTTGTTCAACAGTAATTGTGAATTCTTCTACATGGAAAAATAAGACATTCCCTGAAAATAAGACCTAGCACATCTTTGGAGGCAAACATTAATATAAGATGCTGTCTTATTTTTGGGGAAACAGGGTAGTAAATCATGCATGTTCCTACAATGTTAAAACATTTACTTCAAGATTCCTACTTCTCTTTTAAGAAAAGGAAAACTGTGGCCCCATTGGGTGACAAAAATAGGAGACTATTTGAAAGGGGACGTGCAGGGGGAGTTGCGATTATCTCCCGAGTTTTCTCCCCTTTGGTGTGCAACATGGCCTATACCCTGTATAAGTCAAGTCAGTCAAAGGACTGTCATGATGTAGCTGTCTGCAATGGTTGTGAGATACTGGTACTGATTCATCCATATTCTAAATGTTAATTCATCAAGAAAATTAAGCAGATGAAGAAATTTACCTTCAGCAGTTTGTGTGGCTTAGTTTAGTTCCCCCCACCCCCTCCATAAATTCCATCCTTAAACACATAGGCCGACAATTCCCTTGGTTAGTCTCAAGTACAGTAAACTCACTGAATCAGGTGTTGAATAAATCAACATGTAGTTCTAATCAGGACTAGCAGGAGGATTTAGACCGGGCATGGGCAAACCTTGGCCTTCCAGGTGTTTTGGACTTCAACTCCCACCATTCCTAACAGCCTAAGGCCCTTTTCTTTTCACCAAGGAGGGAAAGGAAGGGTCTTGAGGCTGCTAGGAATTGTGGGAGTTGAAGTCCAAAACATCTGGTGGGCCCAGGGCCGTAGCCAGGATTTTGTTTCGGAGGGGGCTGAGTTTGGTTCGGGGGGGGGCTGAGACTGGGTGGAAGAGGGTCTACCCTAGCAAATCTTTTGTATTGTTATCCCAATAACCCCATTTATGTGGGATATAATGAGCATGGTGATCAGATCATGATATGAATAAACATAACAGTTTAAATAATGTACCAGTAAGGCCTTTTCACGGACCACCCTGAGAATTTCGGGGGGGGCTGAAGCCCCCTTAGCCCCCCCCCCTGGCTACATGCCTGGGTGGGCCGAAGTTTGCCCATGCCTGATTTAGACAATATTTTGTAAATGTCATTGATCTGTGTAGGACTAGACTCCAAGTACATTGTTCTATGAACAGGACCATTCCCCTTAGAAGGACATCAGTAAAACCATATGTTTTATGTTTCATAGGATCCCCACTCTGTATGTCCCATGAAGGGAGGAAGAGTCATGGCTCACATTTTCTTCTAGAGCACTGCTTATTAAACTGTATGTAGGTCTTAACCTCAAATGCTGTCCCCTGAGCTCAATGTTGGGGGTCAAAAATATTTCTAAGTGCCACTTAGTGGCTATTTTAGACATCTACACAAATCTGCTGTGCAGTGTTTACAATTGACTCTGCAGACTCTTCAGCTGTACTTCGTCAAAAGAAAAGTTGGCCTGTTTAGCAAGCCTTGCAAATGCTGATTTGTTTATCAGTCTATGTTTGGTTTTTATACTTTTCTATACCTATATCGCCAGAGTCAAAGTTTAAGCCCTGTTCTAGAGAACTTCAGCAAGACTTTTTCGACTTGCGTACAAGGGATACACAAGACCACACATGGCTTATTAGGCATAGGCAATCCATAGTTCTAAAGTACTTCTAAAACTAGAGGGCGCTGATACTATTCTGTTACAGTGCTGCTAAAGTTCTAGTGGTGAAAATTTCAGAACTCGCAAAATTTAGTTATTGGCAATTTTTATGGCAGAACCAATTAGGAACTGCTATTTATAACGAAATTTTGGAAGTTTTGTTAGAGTTCTGAAATTTTCACAACCAGAACTTTAGCAACACTGTAGAAGCAAAGCACCAGCCCCCTCTAGTTTTGGAAGTACTTTAGAAGCATGGACTGCCCATGCCTATGGCTTATTTCAGCTGCTCAAGAGGCTTGACCTCAGCTTTCAGCCTGGTCTGCTAATACTCCGCAAGCCTGTTAGAAAGGGGTTTTAATGACTGCATCACATGATTGCCATCTTAAACTACTTCATTAATGTAAAGGACTCCTCGGAAGTCCCCTATCCCAATAGACTTTTGGTTTTTTTTTAAAAAAAACTTACTGTAAAATAACTCTACATCGACTCTGTTGCTGACATCAAGGAAAAGAAGTACCACATGAGATGGTCCTGCAGCAATAACACTTTGAAATTGTTTCCAGTTAGAAAGACGAAGCCTCTAAGCAGTACAGGGCACTATTGCAGACACAAGAGGAGGCTTGTAGGACTTACATAGTGTACAGTTACAAACTTTTAATATACATATTTGATACAAACACTTTAGCAAAGAAAAAAAAGACGATTCATTTGATTGTAGAATACAATATTTTTGTACAGCATGGAAACGTTCACAGTTAAATTATCCTGTAGTTTAAAAGTCATATCAATTGTCTAGGAATTTCTGTATGTAAAGGCAAACTTTGCCTTTGGGCTAGCAATTCAAGTACGCATTTGCTGGCATGAATGTAGTCTGATGGACTGTTCTTTAGCTTTGGTGTGTCAGTGACTGATTACAAGTATCTGACTCTTCATAGTGCTTTATACTTAGTGATTAAATGCTGAACAAAATGGAACGGGGAGGCGAAAGGCAGAAAGTGAGCTAGTGTGGAGACCACAAGCACAACTCCTGCTGTACAGTAGATAGTAATAACGGTGTTCTCACAGGGAAGAAAGCACTTGTAGAGAGAGAAGTCGGATGGTGTTACGCTGCCCTGAGAAATAGAAAGAACCGTTTAGAAGACTGTGAGCAACGAGCGGCTATAAGATTTAAAGCGGTACCATTGGTAGAAGAGCTCAGTACTTTTCACAGTGTCGGTGCTTTCAATTGCACTGTAAACAAAGACACTAGGTACTTCATCACACTAGAGAATGAATCCACTTTAAGTCTGGTGTTTGTAGTTATTTATTTTATTTATCGTATCAGGACTGAACCAACAGTATAGTTGTAATGTATTTTAAAAACAAAACCAAAACCCCCCCACAAAGTTTGGAAATTGGCATTATATTAAATGTCCGTTGACCGGTAGCTGGCCACTTGGTGTGCCTCTGGTGTTGCTGTAAGAAGGGCCTCCATTGTGCATGCGGCAGGGCTCAGTCTGCATTGTAATAGGTGGTCTGGTTTGCTCTTCTCCATATTTGCATGTTGTGGACTCCCCTTTGTGGCCCCATTTCTTAAGGCTGGCTCTGCATCTCGTGGTGCCAGAGCGCAGTCTGTTCAGCGCCTTCCAAGTCGCCCAGTCTTCTGTGTGCCTGGAGAAAGTCTCTCATTCGGTGTCAGCCATGGGTTGAGGTTCTGGGTTTTAGCCTGCCACTTTTGGAGCCTCGCTTGCTGAGGTGTTCCTGCGAGTGTCTCTGTGTAGATCCTAGAAAGCTATTTCTTGATTTAAGGCATTGGCGTGCTGGCTGATAAGGGCTCCTCCTTAAACTACAAACCCCCAAATTATGCAGGAGGCAACAAACTGATTTAAAGTGGATTCATTCTCTAGTATGATGAGGTCCTAGGACAGTTTGGAAACCCTTTATCCTAAACACTCTGCTGTTAAGCACTAGGATAATATTGAGCCATGTGAAGAAATTAAGTTCCAAAATAACATCACAGAAGCTTAAAATAATAATCTAGACAGGTTCAGACCACATTGCAGTTACTGGCCACATTCCAGCACTGAACTAAACCCGTTTGAGCACATTGATATTGATGTGATTGAAGGTGCTTTAACGGTTGGAAACTGGCCGTTTGCATCTGGGGTTCCACGTTTTTAAGATCACGTGAGAGGCAGGACCAGATTAGCAATGTTCTTGTAGTATTTGAGGGAAGGAAAATCACAGAGAATCTAGGCCGATAAGAAAACCATCTATATTTCAGAGTTCTGGAACAATTGTCATTCTGAAGTTAACTGGATTATTGGTAAATTATAATCCCAAACACAATTGAAGAGGCAATATGGTTCCAAGCAGAACTGTTAAACATTTGTGTTATTTGCTGAGTCACAAAGATCTTTTATATGTGAACTAAAAAACGGTCCCGATAGAGAACGGATTTGCCCTTCCCATGCACAAGAGGCTGGAAAACTAAACTTGAGTTGGTTGGTTTTTTGAAGATCGAGATGTACATGTTTTAGAACCAGGAAACTTTTTGTGTTTCAGGTTAATCTACTGAGAATTGTGATGACCTAGTATACCCAAAGTAAGCTAACTGTGAAATAGGTTCGCCTGAATAGAATTTTGCTGCCCTATGAGATATATAGTTTGCACTTTTGAAAGATGAAAGAACCATGCAGATAAGATATGGTCTTGTGGATAAATCAGCCAAGCAAAAACAAGTCTTAATACTGTTTGTTGCGGACTACTGATGATTGTTGCAGTCAAATTGTTTACACTGCATCCTCTTTATAGAAACATACGAAAGATGCTTGTATTTAGAAATCGTTATTAAAATCCTACATAAATGTCTTTGCACTGTACAAGCTGGATGGCTCCCCGAGTATGTACTTTATAAAGCGGGTGCTTTGTACTCAACATAAGTGTACTTTTGGAGAGGACGGGAGGAGCTGTTTCGTTTTGCTTTTTTACAGGTAGCATCAGTCTGAGAAAATAGCTGATTGCTATGTTGATTTATATTATGAAAAAAAATTATCTGAGAAAATAAAAAAATATTTAAATTTACCATTATGAAACTAGGGTTGTTTCTGTTCCTCCAGCTGAATGAGGGAACGCTGATTTCTGGGGCTCTCCCATTATGCAACACTTCACAGGCACTGTGGGTGTGTCCACTCAGGATCAGGCGAGGACGAAACCACCATAGCAACTACAATGAAGGAGGACATTGCACACACTTGAGAAGTCCCTCAATTCAGAGAAACATTGCCATGTAATGTGAAAAATAATGATACTTACTCTTAGTTACATCTCAGTTATTTTAATTAATATAAACTCTTGTATATTGGGTTGCTGTGAGTTTTCCGAGCTGCATGGCCATGTTCCAGAAGCGTTCTCTCCTGACATTTCGCCCACATCTATGGGAGGCATCCTCAAAGGTTGTGAGGTCTGTTGGAAACTAGGCAAGTAAGGTTTTTATATCTGTGGAATGTCCAGGGTGGAAGAAAGAGCTATTTTGTCTGCTTGAGGCAAGTGTGAATGTTGCAATTGGCCACCTTAGCATTGAATGGCCTGGCTGCTTCCTGCCTGGAGGAATCCTTAGTTGGGGGTGTTAGCTGGCCCTGATTGATTCTTGTCTGGCATTCCCCTGTTTTTTGAGTGTTGCTCTTTATTTCCTGTCCTGATTTTAGAGTTTTTTTTAATACTGGTAGCCAAATTTTGTTCCTTTCTATGGTTTCCTCCTTTCTGTTGAAATTGTCCATATGCTTGTGGATTTCAATGGCTTCTCTGTGTAATCTGACATGGTGGTTGTTAGAGTGGTCCAGCATGTCTGTATTCTCAAATAATATGCTGTGTCTAGGTTGGTTCATCAAGTGCTCTGCTATGGTTGACTTCTCTGGTTGAAGTAGCCTGCAGTGCCATTCACACTTGCCTCAAGCAGACAAGAGCTCTTTTCTCCCAACCTGGACATTACACAGATGTATTCTTCTTGGCTTTTCTTCGCAAACAAAGATTCAGGAAGGATTCATCCCATGCTATCTACATGCGTGTTGATGATTTGGAGGTTGGATGTGTCCTTCGAGCCTGTGCAATGAATTTTTCTGGTGGAGCGCAGTGTGCACAGAACTGGCCTCACCCTTTAAACCAAAGGTTCGTCTGCTGGGGCCTAGCAACCTTGGACAGTGGCAGCGAGGTCCTCAGGTCATAGGTTGGGTTCGAATTTCCTGTTCTTAGATGGTTGACCTTACAGGGTTAAATGAGCATCATCTGCCCAGGTTTGAAATCGGAGTTTTCCTTCTCTTAGGATGGTTGCCAAAAGGCTAGAGAGCCCATCCTACCCATTGACGCTCTTTGTCAGACCCTTCGTTTGTGACCTGTCTGGCATGGGAGGCCCTACTGGTGGTTATTATGCCACCGCCAGCATAGTTCACAACTTTATTAGGCTACACAAGCCTCTCCCCCACAACAAGAGGGTGCCAACGGAGAGGACAGATATAAACCTCCAACAAATCTCACAAACTCTGAGGATGCCTGCCATAGATGTGGCCGAATCGTCAGGATAGAATGCTTCCGGAACATGCCCATACAGCCTGGAAAACTCACAGCAACCCAGTGATTCCGGTCATGAAATCCTTCAACAACACATAGTGTATTATTACATATAAACATATATTATCAAATAATACAGAGAATCACCCCTCTTTCACATTAACAAGAAAAAAAGAACTACTGAGCCTAAGTTTCTTCTTCAAATGCATCAATTGGCTATGACCTTCTGCTTTCCTTTCATTTAAGTTCATGAATATTACTAGCAAATGTAGGCTGGTTCTGGCCTAACCTTGCTGTTGACCACTATAAAGAAATGGAGCAGTAGCTGGAACAAGAATGGCTGCTCTCAGACGTTTCCCTCTGATCCCTAACCTCTTGCCCCTCATGAGATGTAAAAAACATAAAAGGTATTACATTAGTACTGAGGTATTACGTTAGTACTGAGAGAATATCAAACATTAATATGTGGAGAATATTAACTTTGCTTTTAATGGTTTGTGAACAGCAATAGTTCCCTGGGGGTGCTTATGTTGGCTATTGGTGTTAGCTGTAATGTCAATTTCAACTGAAAGGAAGAAAACCTGAAAACGAAAAAATTTGGTTACCGTTATTTTTAAAAAATCTAAAATCAGGACAGTAAATAAAGAGGAACACTCAAAAAATGGGAATATCTGACATAAAACAATCAGGGTCAGTTAACACCTCCTAACAAAGGATTCCCCCGGGCAGGAAGCAGCTAGGCTTTGAAGCTACAAGGCCACTCGGTGCTAATCAAGGTGGCCAATTTCAACATTCACACTTGCCTCAAGAGTACTTTCTCCCACCTTGGAAATTCCACAGATATATAAACCTCACTTGCCTAGTTTCTAACAGACATCACAAGATCTGAGGATGCCTGCCATAGATGTGGGTGAAACATCAGGAGGGAATGCTTCTGGAACATGGCCATACAGCCCAGAAAACTCACAGCAACCCGGTGATTCTGGCCATGAAAGCCTTCGACAACACATAGGAAGAGGATTATTCCCGTTCCTACCTGATTGTCAAGGATACCTGTACATCTTTGAGAAAAATGATAGAAAGCAATATATAAAGTACGGGGTTAGGACAAGACAGAGCCTACCTTTTGGGAAGCTTCCTGAGAAACCACGTCATACCTCTCTCTGAAAAGGTCGTTCTTTTCCTCCAGAGGAGCAGAATCCTCCCCTGTACATTTTGCGTCACTTCTTCTATACAAAGGATAATGCTGAAAATATTTTAAACAAGAATTAAACCATCCATTATATTTGTAATAAATTTTGACTAAATGAAGTGGAAGGCTACCCCACTCGATCATAATCTCTCAACACACCTGTAGCAGAATTGGAGCTGAAGGTGGAGGTCTGTCCACATCGTGGCATCTTTTCCTGTTCTGATTTGGTTCCTGTCAAACATCAAGCAAAATGCGGTTTGCATCCTATATCAGGGCTGTCCAACTTCTACCGGACCGGGGGCCTGAGTTCCAGTCAGTGATCACCTGGGGGGGGGGGCTAAGGGTCTGCCTCCACCCCCGGCTCCGCCCCCTCCCCTGGCTCCGCCCCTCCCTGGCTCCGGCTCCACCCCCTCCCCTGGCTCCGGCCCCTCCCCAGGCTCCAATTCCATATATTTAATATTAACATAAGGGGGGAGGGGGAGAATGCAACACATGGGGGGCATAATTAAACAATTATTATTATATTTCTGCCACATATATTCCCACCCCCCTCTTCCCCTTATTTCCAAATTACATACATTTATTATTATATTATTATATTTCTGCCCCATATATTCCCACCCCCCTCTTCCCCTTATTTCCAAATTACATACATTTATTATTATATTTCTGTCCCATATATTCCCACCCCCCTCTTCCCCTTATTTCCAAATTACATACATTTATTATTATATTATTATATTTCTGCCCCATATATTCCCACCCCCTCTTCCCCTTATTTCCAAATTACATACAATTATTATTATATTATTATATTTCTGCCCCCTATATTGCCACCCCTCTTCCCTGAAATCACGGAGAGAAGCAAGAAGGGAGGTGCAGAGCCCGGGGATCGGCCCCTCTCTTCCTGCCCATCTCCGCCGCAGCTGCGCCATCTCCGCCTCACAAAGACGGAGTGCGCCGATTGGCGGGGGGGAGGGAGAGAGTAGGTGGAGGAGGGAGCCTGCTCCTCCTCTCTGCCCCGCCCCTCCCCGCTGCGAAAAAATATATAATAATAATTAAAAAAAATAAAAATGTTATTTTAAACAGCCCATTTTTTTCTAAAAGAGTAGGGGGACACAGGGAAGGGGCTGGGGGGCCGTATATGGCCCGCGGGCCGGCAGTTGGACAGCCCTGTTTCTAAGGTTTCATGGAAGAACAGAAGAAATAAGAGCATCACATCTAGACAACGGCATAAAGACGAGGCCATGCTTGTATCCTGCTCTAAAGGTGAAAAGTTCCAAAACCAGAAAATGGCTGCTTGCTGAAAACCTGAATACTGAAAGGTTAATTGCTGTGGGGGCGCTTTCACCATGTTTTTTGCCATCCCCATCAGTGCAAGTAAGCTATTTTCAGTCACTCTCTTGGTCAAAAAGGCCTCTTCTGGGCCCAAAAATAGGCCAGAAAGGCCTCAACACGTGGTAAGATTGCCTATCTCCCATGGCCTAATGTTTTCTAAGCCAATTTTGTGAAACGGACAATTTCTATTGCAGTACTTTTTCTGTTTGTCATGGGCGTTCTTTGTGGGAAGTTTGGCCCAATTCTATCGTCGGTGGAATTCAGAATGCTCTTTGAATGTAGATGAGCTATAAATCCCTGCAGCTACAACTCCCCAATGTCAAGGTCTATTTTCCCCTAACTCCACCAGTGTTCACATTTGTGCATATTGAGTATTCGTGCCAAGTTTGGTCCAGATCCATCATTGTTTGAGTCCACTGTGATCTCTGGATGTAGGTGAGCAACAACTCCCAAACTCAAGGTCAACGCCCACCAAACCCTTTCTGTATTTTCTGTTGGTCATGGGAGTTCTGTGTGCCAAGTTTGGTTCAATTCCATCACTGGTGGAGTTCAGAATGCCCGGGGGTTGTAAGTTAACTATAAATCCCAGTAACTACAACTCCCAAAGGACAAAATCAATCCCCCCCCCAACCGCACCAGTATTCAAATTTGGGGGTATCGGGTATTTGTGCCAAATTTGGTCCAGTGAATGAAAATACCTCCTGCATATCAGATAGTTACATTACAATTCATATCAGTAGCAAAATTACAGTTGTGAAGTAGGAACGAAAATAATGTTATGGTTGGGGGTCACCACAACATGAGGAACTATATTAAGGGGTCTCAGCATTAGGAAGGTTGAGAACCACTGCTCTAGTGCAAAACTGGGTATGAGTTCCACAGTTAGAGGGATCTTACCATATTCTAAAAATGTTCAAGATATAATCCCTATAGTCATTCAGCAATCTGGTTGTATCACTGCCTAGCAGCTGATTCTATCAAAGGCAATGGCTTATTATGCAATAGGCTGTATTCTATGTTCTGGCTGTTGTCAAGGCATCCAGGGCCAGGTTCTGCCACTATTTGCAACTGTCACGATGACACACGGATCCCAATTCAGCAACCTCTTGCTGCCTCCCCACAATGTATTCCCTCAAAATGGGTCTCATAGGTACTTCAATGGAATAAGCCTATTTCCCAACCTTAAGTAAAACAGCACAACCTTGTAAGAAGGGGGAAGCATAAGTGATGTAAGAACTCATAATGGAAGTTTACAACAGAGGAAAAGTTATTTTTTATTTAGACTATGATTCTCAGCATCCCCCAATTACTAGGGCAGCTGGAATCTAATAATAATAATAATAATAATAATAATAATAATAATAATAATAATACATTATTTTTATGTTCCACCACCATCTCCCCGAAAGGACCCGGGGCGGCTTACAAGCAGGACCAAGCCCAACACAACATAGTTTACCACCTAAAAATACATTTAAAAACATAATAAACCTACAAAAATCTAATTAAACTAGAGCAGGTTTGGTACTTTTCCGTAAAAGTACAGTCAGAGAGTGATGCTACTTACGTGTTAGCTCTGAAAAGTGGGTTTGGTGCCAAGAAATCAGGCAGGCACTT